>JARQOC010000001.1:58717469-58771503 GCA_033576535.1 Allobates femoralis
TTCTCACTTTTTCCTAAATTTCTTTGTATTATGGATCATGTCTAGCTTTTGAGGATCTTTTGGTTTACTTCACTTTGTCAGGCAGGTCTTATTTAAGTGATTTCTTATTGAAATTTAATTCAGCTTCCCAAAGTTGTGATAAACCACAGTTAATTTATGTTTAAAGGGGAGCAATCACTTTTTCACACAGGGCCATGTAGGTTTTGATTTCTTTTCCCCTTTAGAATAAAAACTTTCAGTTATAAACTGCATTTTTAGTTTACTTGTGTTATCTTTGGCTAATATTTAAATTAGTTTGGTGATATGAAACATTTAAGTCTGACAAACATGCAGAAGAATAAGGCACCAGGAAGGGACCAAACACTTTTTCACACAACACTATATAAAAATAAAAATATATCTCACTGCCCTACTGTCCCACAACCTTGCTGTCAATGGATACATTTAACTGGGGAAGGTAAAAAGACAAGGTGTGGAGGACTGACCAGTGGGAAGTGCGATATGTGATCAGTGGGGGAAGCATTGCTTTTATTTTAACATTTTGCTGGCCACTTATTTATAAGGAAAATGAAACCAGATGGCCGCCATTTTCTGAATTCACAATGACCGTGATGGAAAAAACTATAACTCTGTAAAATCCAAACTTTACTAAAATTTAAGAATTAAATTTTTCTTGAACAAATTTTCTCATCTTTACTTAGTACAGGAAATATCTTTACCTCATCTATATTGGCAAGAGTTGTTCGCTCAGTCATGGCCACTCAAACAAAACTTCGTTTTCACAAAGTGTTTATAGTGGCAATTTGCATTGTTATGAAGAGATAAATGAACTGCAAGAAATTTCAAAGTCACTCCTTGCCACAAAAATTACCTTAATCACATTAATCACAAAATCTCCATCTTCACTAAATTTTAGCCCTGCTACAAAATGACCTGTTTACATAATTTCAGTGATCTTGTTAACTAAGGAAAAAGTGCAATCGAGGACAGATGTCACGCAGAAGATGTCACGTTGATTGAATTGTAAAAGCAATCAACTTGCTTCAAAAGGGGCCTGGTGCTTGAAATAATTGTCTTCTTTTGTTGTCCAAAACCCCTGCGGTCTGGTCACCACAGTGATGCTGCACCTACTCCACAGGTGTGGTGTCACTGTTCCCAGGTGAGAGGGGTCACAAACCCAAGACACAGAATTGCACACCACACCATCCTGAGTCCAGGCTGGAGGGTTCGGGTGGACCCTTTTGAGGGAGTGCCCCATCTCCTGGCTGGAGGAGGGGTTAGCAGTAGGTTAGAAAAGGAGTCAGAGTAGGACGGGAAAAAGAACACTCTATAAGGGAGAGGAGAACGTGGAAGGAGAGTGTCAGGAGCAGACACAGGACAGAGAGTGTTCTAGGGGACACGGGGAGTGGGGGAATACAACCATGTGCCTCAAATTTGGCCTGACCTGAGTTCGGCAGAGGGAAAGGTTGCCTGTGGGGACCAGCCCTGATCTGGTGGAAGTGCTGCACGCCTCAGCCAGTAAAACCGGAGGCTACAATTTCTGTAAGAGCGGTGGCTACCATCTGGGGATAACCACCAGGATGGTGGCGAGAACTGGGGTCAGGGAACATGCTGAAGCAATCGTTCGACAAGGCCAGCTGCCATCATCCTGGGACCCTGTCCATGAAGACGTTGGGAGGTAGGGAGAGTATACAGCACAGGGAAAAGCAACCAGGAAAGGCTATGAACGGTGTCTTGGCAAAGTGACCCTGTTCATCTGGGAGCTAACCTGGCTGCGCTTTGGAGGAGCAGAGCACCGGGCTGGGTGAACTTGACTGATCATCAAGTAAAGGTAACGAGCTGCACGAACTCGTGTTTACCTCCTTCTTCATCAACCAGCGGCCTTTTTCACATCTATCACCACCTTATTAGTCAGTCACGTTTGCCCTGGGGCTCTACCTGTGGGGAGTTATAGCATCTCAGTTGCACCACCATCTTCCCCAGCGGTCCTGAACTGCAGCGTTGGCCATCCCTGGCCAAACACCACAGGTGGCGTCACAAACTTTTCCCTTGTAAATAATCCCCTTAACTGCATGCTCACGGTCACTGAGCCGGGTCACAGAGCCGGGTCAACGCCACCGTGATCCCCTAAAAACTGACCAGCCCAATCCTGAGTATCCCACGGCCCTGGGGTCTGCTGCACAGGCATCATCCGTTTGTGTTGCTTTTTTGCTCTGTTTTCGGGAGGCACAGACAGACAGACAAGCACACAAAAAGAGACACATACACACTTTCTTAAACTCCCTGGTGATTCCACAGTGAGCCCCGGCGATATCTTCCTTCCAGGCATTAGCATGACCTGTAAGTACTAATAGTTCTGACAGGACATGTAACTCTCAGGTTGAGTCACATGGTCAGGTCCTGTCAGTCCAGTACCTGTAGGTCTTGCTGATGCCCGGAAAGAAGACATTGCTGAGGCTCACAGTGGGATCACCAGGGAGGGTAAGTAATGGAGTGTTGGTGGTGTAGAAAGCGCACCAGAAAAAACGGAGCAATAATTGACACTCATTATTTTCTGGGCGCGCTTTCTGCTCCACTAACATAGTAGTCAAAAAACGCTGACGTCTGCACAGCAAATTGAAAATTGAAAACTTTGCTGGCAGACGCAGTGACTGATCCTTTTTGGTGCAGTTTTTTAAAAAACACAGCACCGAAATTGAATAAAAAACATCCAGTGTGAACATGGCCTAAATATTCATTTTTTGTATGCACTTATGGAAGATATTATATTTGGACTCTTTTGATACATCTACTGTGGACCAAAAATGACCTTGGAGAGTTGAAAGGATGTAAACCACACATGTCATGTTACAATTTATATTTGCATTAAGTTCTTGTAAAAAGTTTATTTAAGTGAGAGCATCCATAGGTAACATATGATATGTGAACATGCAGTCAGTGGTCGGTCCTGTTCTACATTGAGATTTCTCTATAAAGAAAAAGATTACCATTCTCTCAGCTCTGAGAACTTGTTTTATTGTACAAGTACAGAATATTTGATGTTTAAAATATGAGAATTTGATTTCATACGGGCACAGTTAAACCTGATTTACTGAATCAGCGACTGGAAAATACAGAAAATACAGAAAGCAACAAACTGAATGAAAACAGTAAAAATGCCATCAATTTCCAATCTGATTATAGAAAATTAAAGATTCCAAAATATGAGTTGCTCCTTTATGATTTATATTGTAATGCATTTGCAATTGCAGTTTAGCCACAGGGAGCCTTGACTTTATTATTTTTCTATTTATTTCTGTCTAGGTTACATATCCACAAAGCTTATTTATTACTATATTTGTCCTGTGCCGATTGTAAAATAATTGATTCTGAACTAAGCACTTTACTGCATTTTTCTTCAGCTGCTTTAAAGTTTAAAGAAAGTTTTTTTTTCCCAAAAATTGAGCGCACGCATCTATGTCTCCTTCACTATTTCCTTATTCTTGTGAACACCACTGTCTATTGTCTTTACTTACTGAGGTCAGTGTATTTTTTTTCTATAAATATGGTCACCATAAACTACAGTACAGTGATTATTAGTTCAGGCACTGCAGAAGAAAGTCTTTGCCACGACAAACTCAGAGCCAGCACACTTCCACTTGATGGCATTAGTGGACACCCATACACAGCCATTCTCATGCAGGTCCAGACCTGCACGTTTGTTACCAAGCATGCATCTTTTGGAACGTGAACATAACTTGAAGGATTGACAAATGAGGTGTGACACCGAACCAAGCAAATCCCACCTTCAGAATGAGAAATTTCCATGTGGGCAACCGCCTTCCCCCTCCACTACCTCTCCTGGGAGAACACGTAGGTCCAGAAAGAACCAGGGCAGAGGGAGAAATTGTGCGTCTTCTCTCCAGTTGCAACTTATGCACATTAACTGGAGGGGAAGAGAAGTACAGAGAAAATGTACATACCCAGGTCGCCTTCCTCAAAATGACTGGGGGAAAGCGGCTCTTCAGATAGTGTATTGGGAGTGTACTCCTCTGACAGAACCGACTTAGGAAACGTATATTCAGGAGCTGGGTCCCCAGTATGGACAATTCCTCTTACGGATCCCTGGTGGAGAGAACAAGGCCTAGATATATCCTGAAGAGTGGGAATGGTATCTCCTCTTTGTCCCGGAAGAATAGCAGTAGGAAAAGAGGGAAAAACAGAGGTAACATACATGCCCAGGTCGCCACCCTCCATACAATCTGGGGGATAAGGCTTTTGAGATGTTTGTCTGAGTATGGATGGACAAACCCCAACAAGGTGACCCTTAAACCCACAGTAAAAGCATGTCCCCATCCCACAACGAACCACAGGCGACCTAACATGAGGGGACACCCCCCCCATCTGCATAGGTTCATCCACTTGCACTTGTGCGACCTCCTCTATGGGGAGAACAGGAGGCTGGGTCCAGGTGGGTCTTTTCCTGAGGCGTTGAACTATTCTGATGGAAAGGGACATAGCGGCATTCAGCGACTCTGGAGTAGAGTGGGCCATGGAGTCCTGGAACCTACTAGACAACCAATGACAGAACTGACTCTTAAGAGCCCAGTCATTCCATTGGGTGTCTGTGGCCCAACCTCCGGAACTCCGAACATTAGTCTTCTGCCGCCAATGTCCCCTGCTGGAGTCTATGGAGATTTGACACTGTTAGAGAGACCTCATCAGAGTCCCCATAGATAAGGGCCAAAGCCACAAAAAACTCTTCTACCAACCACATAGATGGAGAGTCGATCAGTAGAGAGAAAGCCCAGGAATGGAGATCACCTCGCAACAGGGAGACAATGATCCCCACTCTCTGTTCTTCGCTACCAGAAGAACATGGGCTCAGCCTGAATTATAAACTTGCAGACCTCCTGGAACACCCGAAATGTATCATGCCCTCCGAAAATCTATCAGGGAGGGGAATCTTGGGTTCCAGCTGGGTCTGAGCCTGGGTAGACACCAGCAGACCCACAATGTATCGCAGCTGCTGCACCACCTGTTCCTGCAGATCCATCACCTCCTGTGAAAGAGTCTGCTTGACCTGGGCAAACATTGCCGCAGGATCCATAATGGATCCAAGAAAAAAATGTGTGATGCTTGGACTAAGTGGGATATCCAGCTACCGTGTGTGACAGTGATGCACAGACCAATGATGTCCGGCTCACAACACAAAACAACAGACCAGGAGACACTGGGGTGGGGAACAAATACAGTGGAGGGCCCCACTCATAGGAAGCAGGGAAGAGTTGACCTCCTGCACTCACCTGTGGCTATGCCCTGATATCCCTACCATCCCTATACAAGTTCTTACAACTCATTGGCAGGCAGGATACCTAGGCCCTCGCTGGCCCTGATGTTAACCCTCAGTAGGGAATAGCTAGCAGGAGCACTAGTCCCAACTACTGCAATAAACAAGACAAGAGGGAAGGGGAGACAGACAGGGATCAAAGGCAACTTCACACCTGCTGCCACGCTCCTTGACAGCAGATGGCTTAGTAGTAGACAGCTCTTTAGAGAACTTCCTGCTCTTAAGGAAGCTTGGCCAGGAATGGGTTCAATCACCAGCAAAGCATGCTGGAACCATGTGACTTATAATCAGAGGAGCCACACCTGGTCAACAACTAGCTAGCTTGCTAGCAAACAAACTGACATTAACTTCTCAACTGCCAATGGAAAGAAACATATTTAATATGAAGTCCCAATACACACATGAGACACAGGTAACAAACCATTCACAAGAGAGACCATTGTGATAATGACTGAACTGAGACCTGCGGCATGGTAAGGGATGAGGTTACCCAAGGACACCAGTGCTAGTGAGTACTATGGAAATGGTGTCCTCAGATGACTTCAGTTACTCATGGCGCACCCAGCTGCTATCCTCGCGGGTCATTCAGTAGCCATGGTCATAGAGGCGGGGTAAGCCGGGAGTAACTGACGTCATGCGAGTACACCATTGCCATAGTAACTGCAACGGTGTCCTTAACTATAGTAAAGAGATACTGTTACAAATCATCATCAGCGTTCAGACCATACATAAACCATAGTACTGATTACACACTGGTAGTAATACAAATAAACAATTACTTTCAAGTACCTTATAGTTGACATCTTCTCTGATTGGAGTCATTCTCATGCCTTTCATCACCACCTAGTACAGGTGCCACAATGACTTTGGGCATCAACAGCTCATCTCTGCAGACTTCCAAACATAGTCCCTAACATCCTTTAGGCAAGTCAGCCACCAGCAAAATTGGTTCAGGAACCAATTCCTATGTCTTCTGTACCTCCCTTGACCAGTCAGTGTGGAGTCATGGACAATTTGAGAGTCTGCCGTCTTATGGCCTCAGGGACATAGATACCTTGATCTCGGACCCTCATGACATTTTTGAGGACAAGATCAATATCAATAGTTTGGCAAGCAAGAAATACATCAACGTCATAGACCTTCTTAATCTCCTACCACAAATCCTGGTCATGGATCACTCCAATAAAGTTAACATCAGACAGGATGGTCTTAGTTAGGGCTCCAGGTATGGAATCCGCATTGTGGATTTTAGATAAAACATCAACTTTCCCATTATGAGAACCTGGACAGTAAGAGATCACAAATTTAAAGTTGTTTAAAAACAAATTCTATTAAGAATGATGTGATGAAAGACACCTAGCAGATCTGAGGAACTCTAAATTGCGATGATCCGTTAGCACAATGATCTGTTGTACAGCTCCTTGCAGATGGTGCCTTCATTCCTTAAAAGCAGCAATAATTGTAAAAAAATTCTTATCTCTCTAGTTCATCTCTGCAGAGGAAAGTCTACGAGAAAAAAAAAGCACATGGATGTAGCAGACTTTTTTCTCCTGCTTTCTATTTAAGAATGGCCCTCAATGGACAAGTATCCACCTCTGCGATAAAAGGATGTGCTGGGTCTGAATGAATCAATACTGATGCTGAGGTAAAATGGGTTTAAGACAATCAAAAGCTTCCTGAGCCTGTGAAGACCACTTAAAAGTCCTTTCATGGGACAAACAATTTCTGAAACATTTTGGATGAACTATCTATAGAAATTGGCAAAACCGATAAAATGTTGAACTTTCTTAACAGTCTTGGGTATAGTCTAATCGAGGATGGTCTGAATCATACTGCATTCCATGTTCAGACCCTTAGGAGAGATTACAAACCTAACAATTGTATCTTTGAACGATGGAACTCAGGTTTCTCTGGCTTGATATATAGATGATTTTCCTTCAGACATTTCAATCTAACATGTTCCTGGTGCTCCTGTAAAGAGTCAGAAAAGATTAAAATATTTTCCAGATAGATTACGACAAACTGGTCCAGCAAGCCTCTAAAATGTCATTAGCAAGATTTTGAAACATTGCAGGAACATTACAAAGCCCAAAAGGCATCACCAGGTATTCAAAGTGTCCATACCATCCTATAAATGCTGTCTTCCACTCATCACAGGGGTGGATACAGATCAAATTAAAGGCTCCACGAAGATCCAATTGAAAAAAAAATCTTGGCATGATGTACTCTTTCTAATAGTTAAGGAATCAAAGGTAAAGGACATCAGGTCCGGATGGTTACCTTATTGAGTTCTAGATAGTCGATATAGGGTCTAAGAGTCCCATCCTTCTTGTTTGCAAAAAAAGATAGGCACCCCTGCTGGAGAGGAAGAAGGCTGTATGAATCCCCTTAGCTAGGTTTTCATCAATGTATTCCTTCAAAGCCTGTAGTTCAAGAGCTGCCAAAGGTTAAACATTACTAAAAGGAATAGCAGCCCACGGAAGCAACTCAATAGGACAATCATAATGCGTATGCGGAGGAAGCTGATCTGCCTTCTTATCACATATGTCAGAAAATTCTTTACAAAATCGAGGGTAAAGTAGATTCCTGTACTGAAGACTCTGAATCCTGTGGTTCTGGAATTGATTCAGCTTGAGTTATTGCTAAATTGCCCTTAGCTGGAAAGGAAATCTCCTTGGTCTCCCAATAGATAGTGGGGTTTTGTGAACATAACCAGGGAATGCCTAAAATCACAGGAAAATGAGGAGAAGAAATTAACATGAAGGAAACTAGAGGGGTGCTTCTTTTTGTTAGATAAAATGGTCTTGTTATTCTGGGTAACACTATGCACTATCCCGGTATGGTAGTGCACTTAGTAAAAAAGTCAGGGTCTTGGGTGAAACAGACCTCTGAACTTGCAATGACAACCTCCCTATCCTTTGTGTCAACTGGGGACAACATTGAACTGAAGTAAGGTTCTCTGGGAAATCTTTGTTTCTCCTAGGTGATGGGTGGTGATGGATCCCCAGTGTATAACATTGAGGTCAGGCAAAAGAATAAATATCAAAAAAAAACTTTCTTCACATAAAATCGTAAACTTGCTCCCATGCCAGGATCAATATTTGGCAAATTGACAGGGCAACATATCTAACGAAAAGCCTGGTTGGGATCCCCTCTAAAAACAGAAGCACCTATGACCTTGTAGGGAAAGGGATCTCTGCAAGGTATTTCCTTTTTTAAACTCTAATGATGCTAATGACCTGATTTGTCCCTTTCTAATCCTCCTAACCTAGCAAAGAAGGGCCAACACTTGTTAGACTCTTCCATTCTCCCATCACTAGTATATAGAAAAATTATCCGTGGCCACATGCCCATCACGGGTGTTACAGGCCAGAATGGAGGAACATTATTATAGGAAAGGGCATAGGATGAGGGACATTATTTCAGGAATGGGCCCGTAATCAGGGACATTAATACATGGAGGTAAACACATATGTCTTTAAAATATATGATCTAGGAGGCTACAAGGGACCATATATCTGACCAGCATGCAGGGGGGTGCCCAGGTTCCAATTTTGTGCCATGGCCCATGGACTCTAGCTACGCCACTTGTGATGATTTAAAGGGAACCTGTCATGTGGATTTCGGATCCCAACCTATCCCTACCTGTCCCTGCAGCTTACAAAAACATCCCTAACCATCCCTGTGTGCCCTAACAGTGTACTATATTGTTGCCAAATGAGTTTGATACTCACATTTTTGCTGCTCTACAGCATCCAGTCCTCGCTGTGTGGGGACTGAGTGGGCGGTGATCTGTCCTCTGTTTCCCCTCCCTGGCTGTGTGCTCACGCCCTAATGGGCGTGTGAGGGGCTCCCCCTTGCGCGCTCCCCATTGTATCTGGTGGTGTCTTCGCCACTCCTGTGGGTACTAGCCTTCAGTACCTGCGCATTAGCGCAGGCATCTGATTGCTTTGACCCGTCTGCTTGATGACGCACCAGCATCCGCATCATTTCCGCTTCTACCTTATACTTTGAGCTGCATCTGGCCGGCCTCTGTTGATGACGCGCTCCGGACTCGCCGTGAGCTCCGGACTCGCAGTGCGCACACATCACAGCTGCGCTTCCGAATAGTGATAGTTGCTCCTGCCTGAAGTGCGCGTCATCAAGCAGGCGGGTCAAAGCAATCAGATGCCTGCTCTAATGCGCAGGTGCTGAAGGCACGTACTCGCGGCTGCGGGAGCGACGAAGACACTGCCAGATACAGTGGAGAGCGCGCAAGGGGGAGCACTTCACATGCAAATTAAGGCATGAGCACACAGCCAGGGAGGGGAAACGGAGGACAGTTCACCGTTCACTCAGTCCCTACACAGTGAGGACTGGATGCTGCAAAGCAAATGTGAGTATCAAACTCATTTGGCAACAACAATATAGTACCCTGTTAGGGTATACAGGGATGGTTAGGGATGTTTTTGGAAGCTGCAGGGATAAATAGGGATATGTTGGGATGAGTGCTGGAGGATTTGAAAAGTCTAACAGTGTGGGCTTCGAAGGAAGGAAACATAAATGAGGGTACCGGTGGGATAACCTGGAAAGCACGTTGTGAAGAAAGGAGCAGACCGACACCTCCACATTGTCTGTTCTCAGGTCTGGGGGTGTGTGAGAATTGTAGCCCACCAAACGAGAAAGCAGCAGCGGCGGTGGTGTCAGACTGAGCTAGAAGGTTAAGAGAATTGGAGAGGAAGAAATCTTGAATATAGAGGAGCTTGTTACATGCTGACCATGAGGGCCAAAGGGAAAAATTAAATGAGACAGGAGAAGAAGAGCTCTGAATGTTTATAAGATTAGTAGGGTTTCTATGTGCTGATGAGAATTATATTTGCTAGTGAAACGAGGGCCAGGGCTGGGAGAGATATCGCCAGCAACTAGGAGGATGAGAAAAGAGAAAGAGGAGGTGGTTCAGTGATTTGTGCGAGCATTTTGTGCGCTATATGATGGCATTGGATAGTTTGTAGCAATCGAGAAATACCAGTAGGGCCTTAGTGTTGTACATGGGAGAGAAGAGCAGGGAGGGACTGATGTGGAGAGAGGTGAGAAGAAACAAAAGCTAAAATATTTGAAGCAAAGTTATATGACAAATAGTGTACTGTAATACAGATGAACCTGTAGCATGTTTGTTTAAATATCTGGCACAGCTTATCTGTCTCCTTCCCTGTGAACATGCCATGTTTAACAGCCAAGACACTTCAAACATATTGCTCTCAGGAATACATGGCACAAGTGTTCTCCCTAAGCCAGATCTGAGTATTTTGGGAGTGTCTGCTGGGATGTAGGACATAATTGGCCCTTGCTGAATAATTAAGCAATTAGCCAAAGGTCACAACAGGGATTTCCAGGCAAGATACACAAACACCCATTCTGGACAGAAAGAGACCAGAAAGCATAGTATGAATAAACCTGAATAATCTTGGAACAAACAAAGGGGCAATTAGTTAATTGCAAAATTGTTTTGATAGACATAACACATGAAGATCATTGAGTTCTACTTTCTGGTCACTTCTGGGACATTTCTGGTGTATTACTGATGCACACTTAAAAAAATCACACTTACATGCAATCACACTCAGACCTCCTCGTACATAGTATAGCTATAGAAGGTGCTATTTTAATGACATGTTTGATCTAGAATATCAGCCTAACTAACATTCCGTAGTATAAAATGGCCATCATTTACTTCACCTGTCTTTTTCAACTGTCCCATCAGGTGCAGAAGAAATGGGATATTGTAATCCTTCGATCCATTCCCTATCTCTTGATTTCCTGATATTGTGGTAAATGGTGAATGAGAGCAGTGGACAGATTAACAATACTCATGGGGGACAACTGAAGTTGTGAAATCCCCTCTGCAGATGCAATATAAGGAACTAGGTTCAAATCATAAAACATATTAATAGTATAGGTATAGAGGAAAATGCTTACAATTCCAATGCTCCCCCCACCCTTATACTCTCTCATCACATTTAGAAGGTAATACAGAGTATTCATTAAAGAGGACCTGTCACCAAACCAGGCATGGTGATCTAATTACAGCACTGGATGCAGCATGTCTGCTGCATCCAGGCGAGGGGTCCCCCAGCACTTGAGCCGCCCTGTACCCCGAGTAAATACACTTAGAAAACTTATATCGTGCAGCCATAAAGGAGGTGGCTAGAGGCTGCAGCCAAAGGGCAGATTCACACCCCCTGCATATGTAATCTGCCCACCGCTGCCAATCATTGTCTCCCTCTTCTGCAGCATAATAGAGTTCCCCCCCCAGAAATGGCCACTTAGCCCTGCCCCCTGCAGTGACCTCACCACTTATACCCGCCCTGCTCTATGGTTAACATAGAGCAGGGCGGCTATAAGCGGTGATGTCACTGCAGGAGGCGGGGCGGCCGTCCTCCTGCTCTGACATCACCACCTTTCCCCGCCCTGCTCTATGTTAACCATAGAGCAGGGCGGGTATAAGTGGTGACGTCACCGCAG
This sequence comes from Allobates femoralis, assembly GCA_033576535.1. NCBI lineage: Eukaryota > Metazoa > Chordata > Amphibia > Anura > Aromobatidae > Allobates > Allobates femoralis. The sequence continues at coordinate 58,729,300 of JARQOC010000001.1, forward strand.
GGGGCGGGGTTAACGGCCATTTCTGGGGAAAAAAACCAAAACTCTCTATTATGCTGCAGAAGAGGAAGACAATGATTGGCAGCGGTGGGCAGTTTACACATGCAGGGGGTGTGAATCTGCCCTTTGGCTTCAGCCTCTAGCCACCTCCTTTATGGCTACACGATGTAAGTTTTCTAAGTGTATTTACTCGGGGTACAGGGCGGCTCAAGTACTGGGGGACCCCTTGCCTGGATTCAGCAGATATGGTGCATCCAATGCTGTAATTAGATCACCATGCCTGGTTTGGTGACAGGTCCTCTTTAAAGTGAACCTGTCACCAGGTTTCACAATAAACATTAGCCGCCACTGCTAAGTCCTTATATATAGTATTCTAGAATGTTGTGTATAACTTCCCAAGCCTATCTGCATAACATAAAATATTGTTTTTATTATACTCACCTGTAAGGTGGTCCAGTCTGATCTTGATTCAGTGCCTCCTCTCTTCTAGAGATTGCAATACTCCTTCTCTGCTTTATTGGATGATAGCTGCATCATCCACACACACACTTTCCTCCATTGCGCTGCTGTGCACGCGTACTTCTCTCTGTCCTGCTGAGGGCAGAGCAAAGTACTGTAATGTGCAGGTGCGAAGAAAGATCAAACAACGCCCACCATGCATTCTACAATACTTTGCTCTGCCCTTGGCAGGGAGCAGAGGGAAGTGCATGTGCAGGAGTGCACAGGAGAAAAGTGGCTGTGGATAACGTAGGATGAGTCATCCAATGAAGCAAAGTAGGAAGATGCAATCTCAAGAAGAGAGGAGGTGACAGATTAAGATCAGCAATGCCCATCAAAATGAACCACCCCATACGTGTGTATAGTAAAAGGTCTAATTATGTTGTATATATCGACCTGGGGACTTACAGTGGGTATGGAAAATATTCACACCCCTTTAAATTTTTCACTCTTTGTTTCATTGCAGCCATTTGGTAATTTTTTTTCTCATTAATGTACACTCTGCACCCCATCTTGACCTGAAATATAGACATTTTTGCAAATTTATTAAAAAAGAAAAACTGAAATATCCCATGGTCGTAAGCATTCATACCTTTTGCTCAGATACTCATATTTAAGTCAAATACTGTCCATTTCCTTGTGATCCCCTTGAGATGGTTCTACTCCTTCATTGGAGTTCAGCTGTGTTTAATTCAACTGATAGGGCTTGATTTGGAAAGGCAACACCTGTCTATGTAAGACCTCACAACTCACAGTGCATGTCAGACCAAATGAGAATAATGAGGTCAAAGGAACTGGCCAAGGAACTCAAAGACAGAATTGTGGCAAGCCACAGATCTGGCCAAGGTTACAAAATAATTTCTGCAGTTCTCAAGGTTCCTAAGAGCACAGTGGCCTCCATAATCCTTAAATGGAAAAGCTTTGGGAACACCAGAAGTCTTCCTAGACCTGGCCATCCAGCAAAACTGAGCAATCGTGGGGAAAGAGCCTTGGTGAGAAAGGTAAAGAAGAACCCTAAGATCACTGTGGCTGAGCTCCAGAGATGCATTAGGGAGATGGGAGAAAGTTCCACAAATTCAACTATCACTGCAGCTCTCCACCAGTCGGGCCTTTATGGCAAAGTGGCCTGATGGATGCCTGTCCTCAGTTCAAGACATATGAAAGCCTGCATAGTGCTTGCAAAAAAACACATGAAGGTCTCTCAGACTGTGATAAATAATATTTTCTGGTCTGATGAGACAAAGATAGACGTTTTTGATGATAACTCTTAAGAGGTATGTGTGGAGAAAACCAGGCACTGCTCATCACCTGCCCAATACAATCCCAACAGTGAAACATGGTGGTGGCAGCATCATGCTATGGGGGTGTTTTTCAGCTGCAGGGACAGGACAACTGGTTGCAATTGAAGGAAATATGAATGCGGCCAAGTACAGAGATATCCTGGATGAAAACCTCTTCCAGAGTGCTCTGGACCTCAGACTTGGCCGGAGGTTCACCTTCTAGTAAGACAATGACCCTAAGCACACAGCTAAAATAACAAAGGAGTGATGTCAGAACAACTCTGTAACTATTCTTGACTGGCCCAGCCACAGCCATGACCTAAACCCAATTAAGGCTGGGGTCACAGTACCATTTTTCACATGCGTTTTTGGAGACCTGCGTTTTCAAAAACGCATGTAGAAAACGCACCCATTGGCCCCCATGTTAAAAAACGCATGCCATAATAGCCAAAAAGCATGTGTGACTGTCCCATGCGTTTTTGGAGCATATCCAAAAACGCATGCGTTTTTTAATAAGGGGCCTTATGGAAAACGCATGCAAAAACGCATGTACAATTAGTGCCATTCAAAAACGCATGCGTTTCCCATAGGAGCCCATGTTAAAAAAACGCATGCGTTTCCGGAAACGCATGCGTTTTTTTAACATGGGCTCCTATGGGAAACGCATGCGTTTTTGAATGGCACCAAAAGGTACTAATTGTACATGCGTTTTTGCATGCGTTTCCCATAGGAACCCATGTTATAAAAATGCATGCGTTTTCTACAAAAACGCATGCGTTTTTCAAAACGCTCAAAAAAATACTACAAGCACTATTTTTAGGTGCAGATTCAAAAACGCACCCAAAAACGCAGGGAGCCATCAGAGACCTTAAAAAACTCATGCTGACATAAAAAACGCATGTAAAAAAGCATGCGTTTTTAAAAGGTACTAAAAAAACTGTGACCACAGCCTTAGGCTGGGGTTACACATAGAAATCCGTTTTTGGAAGTCATTTTCATCACCAATCCGTTTTTTATAGGGTGCTTTTTGTGTCTCCTGCACTCCTGAACGTTTTTGGAATTTTCATTAAAAAAACGCATGCGCGAACGCATGCGCAAACGCAAGTGCATGCGTTTGCATGCGTTCGCGCATGCGTTTCCCATAGGGCCCCATGTTAAAAAAAACGCATGAAAACGCATGCGTTTTTTAACTGATGCCAAAAACGCTGTTTACTGCGTTTTTGGCTCAAAAACGGACAGGGCAATGTTTTGAGCTCCAGAGAAAAACGCACAGGGTGTTTATTACACCAAATGCGTTTTTCTGTCAGTTTTTGGACTTAGAAAAAAAAAATGACAAAACTGAAGCCAAAAACTGACTGAGGGCTTATGTGTAACCCCAGCCTTAGCCTATCTGGAGCGACCTGGAAATGGCTGTCCACCAACATTCACCATCCAACTGACGGAACCGGAGAGGATCTGCAAGGAAGAATGGCAGAGGATCCCCAAATCCAGGTGTGAAAAACTTGGTGCATCATTCCCAAGAAGACTCATGGCTGTACTAGCACAAAAGATGCTTCTACTCAATACTGAGCAAAGGGTCTGAATACTTATGACCATGTGAGATTTCAGTTTTTCTTTTTCAATACATTTGCAAAAATTTCTTTGTTTCTGTTGTAGAGTGTACATTAATGAGAAAAAAATTAACTTTTTTGAATTTACCAAATGGCTGTAATGAAACAATGAATGAAAAATGTAAAGGGGTCTGATACTTTCCATACCCAATCTAGAATGCTGTATATAAGGGCTTACTGGTAGTTTCTGCAGTTTATGGGGAAGAAGCCTGGTGACAGTTTCACTTTAAGTTTGTTCTGATAGTAACTAAGTAACTATGCCCTTGGAAAAAAAATGGAAAAAAATAAATCTAATAGAGGCAAAGTTTTGTGATTCACCTTTTCTCAGACATTTAACTTTTTTTTGCCTATTAGTACAGAATCCATTAAAAATGTTGACCACCTTTAAGTGTCTCCTTGAAAAAGGTCTCCTCTGAATGACGTCCGCAGAATGAAAAGACTAATCATCGCAAAATTTAAATATCCATTATTCATAATTATAAATCAGGGCTAAAGATAAAAGAATATAAGTGAAATCTCTGATCCTTTCATAAAAAGGAATGAGCTGCAATTTTATTTCAAAGTAATATTCAATTAGAGACTCGCACATTTCGGCAAGATAAGGATGGTAGATATCAATGCTTCTATTACACCCATGCATCAGTCTCCAGTTCAGCTATAATTCAAACTCCATTTGTAAGGATATTTTTTGTAGCTTTGACAAAATCTTTAGAATCGGTCCTCTTGGATTAAATTTTAAATGCTCATTTCATAAAAAATGAAATGTGATCTGTCAGTTCATAGCCTGGGTGACAAAGAGAAGTCATTAAGAATTAAACCTTAATAAGAGGATTGTTTGATATTTTATACAGTAAGATATTATATGCTCTACTGTGTAATCAGCGTAAATGTAAATAATTCAATTGGATTAAAACCTGAGCCGAAGAAAAAAAATTATATATTCTAACGCTGTGATATAATAAACCGGATCCAGCGGAATTAGACAAGATTAAAACTTTTATCCACTTTTTTATTCATAGTATACGGTAGTTATGCGTAGTGTAAAATTTCTTTCTAAGCTCATTTTACAACATTTTTTAAATACATCATTACATATGATGTATAGAATGAATCACTGTATTTTTTGGATTAAAACACCCACTTTTTTGCCCCCCAAATTTGTGGGAAAATGGGGGTGCATTTTATAATCCGAATTTTTTTTTTTAACTCACCAAGGGGGTTGCGATGGTGGAGCGAAGGTGCAGGAAGTAAAGTCCACGGAGGATGTGGGCAATGGGGCAAAGCTGTGGGAGCAAAGCTGCGGGGGTGGTGCGGTGGTATGCGGTGGTTGCCGCCATTTTCCAGGTTCCTGTAGATATAGGGAAGCTGCGACCCTGCCTCTACACCAAGGACTTCAAGAAAATGGATCTTGATCTGTGCATGCCTCCATGGCCATTTTCTGTAAGTCCTAGGCAGTAGAGGCAGAGTTACAGCTTGCTTATGTGTGGCACCCCACTGGTCGGGATGCCACGGAGGGGTACTGCACCCATAAAAGAGTGTGTAGTACTCCTGCGGCTGAGGAATTGGGATGCTGCATAAAGGACCCTCATTACATTCATCCACACCCACCCTAGGTAGAGGACCGTGGGTGAACCCACTGTAGGAAGGACCCTGTCCCATGGGAGGAGTGACAGGGTAGAAAAGTGTGTGCGTGGGAGGAGCGTTAGTTAGTGAGTGGGAGAGCTCCATTGGGGAGCAAGGAGTAGGTGATGGCGGAGGACCCGTCCAGACAGAAGGGGACCATAAGGGCACCAGGTGTTGCGGTGCACCCAAATCCGGACGCGGTACGACTACCGGCCTGAGGGGTTCAATACCGGAACGGAGGCCAGCTCTGAGATCAGTACGGGACTTCACCCCCGAGCCACCGAACCGGAGGCCCGAGCTTATATAGGAAGTCGTGGCTGACACCCGACGCACTCAGAAAATGGCATCTTAAAGGATGCCGAGGACTCGGAGAGGAGTCGCTCAGATAGATAGGATCTGAGGGAGCTGGTTTCAGGCTCTGCATGTGGAGGCGCTGAGGTAGACAGGAAAGAGTGCAGGAAGGGACCGGACACGAGCAGCAAGCATTCCACCGAGGGCCAAGTGCGGCATACTAATTTCCAATGACTACCCAGGCCAGGCATACCCGAAAAGATTGTGTTTGAAGAACTGCCAGTAAACCTGTTGCGAGTTATAAACTGTGTGTTGTACTTTATTTACCTGCTCCTGAGAAGCCGCCGACAGGAGAATAAGAAGAACAAGTAACAAGGCCTGGTGTAGCTGCACCCCTGTGTAAATAAAATACTGATCCACAACCCCCATCATCCACGACTGCCCTGGGGATCCATCTGCTGCCTCACTATCACCCCGGAGGTCAGTCCCGCAGCGCTGGTAACCCTACCGGAGCCTTAGGCGGCGCCACAAGTTACTATTTCTATTATTTTTATTGACTATTTCCCTTTTTCAGTGACCACCAGGGCCACGGGAGCAGGCAACAGGCCCCGTGACATCACCAGTAAATCAACGCCTGGGCCCGGGTACCCCACGGCCCTGGGGTGGGTAATATGCCTCCTGCACCCTCACTCCACTGCTGCAAGCCACCTTGGTAAGCCATGATGGGATCAGGATGGGAGGGCCATGTATAAGAATAGGGGACATATAGACATATATAATAGGATGGGGGGCCATATACAAGGATGGGGGACATACATATCAGGATAGGGGACATATATACATATGACATACAGGTGCATCTCAATGAATTAGAATACCATCAAAAAGTTAATTTATTTCAGCAATTCAATACAAAATGTGAAACAGATATGTTACGTAGCGTCATTACAAACAGAGTGATATATTTCAAGTGCTTATTTCTGTTAATGTTGATGATTATGGCTTACAGCCAATGAAAACCTAAAGGTCATTATCTCAGAAAATTAAAGTAGGGAGGATGAAGGGTCTGAGAGATAAAATATTACCTAAATATGTATCAGAGGCTTCACCTTGTGTGGTTTTAAGAGTCACAACCGCAATAAAAGTTTATCACATCTGCTGCAGTTTCCAGCTGCTGCATATAGAGTAGAGAAAATGAAGGATTAAAAACCACGCTGCCGTATTCCATGAGATATTAAAGTGTGAATATAATATTGATTTAATAGTCAACGCATTTTAAGGCCCCTGGCCCCTTCCTCGGGACAAATCATTATCATATTGCCACTCTTACAGGGCATTTCAGGGAGTCCTGAAATGCATTGACTAATAAATCAATATTATATTCACTGTTTGATGTGTTGTGGAATACAACAGTGTGACTTTTAACCCTTCATCCACCTTACTTTAATTTTCTGAGATAATGACCTTTGGTATTTTGTTGGCTGTAAGCCATAATCATCAACAACATTACCAGAAATAAACACTTGAAATAGATTCCTCTGTGTGTAATGACTCTATATAATATATGTGTTTCTTTTTTTGTATTGAATTACGGAAATGAATTAACTTTTTGATGATATTCTAATTCATTGAGATGCACCTGTACAAACTGATTGTAAGACAGACACTGGCATTGTAAGACAAAACCATTCAACATTAAAAATGATTATTTTTACTGTTTTCCTTCACCAAATTTGGGGTGCGTCTTATAATCCAGTGCGTCTTATAAAGCAAAAAATATGGTAAATTTAATTTAGCATTTTTGCTGCAGTTTCTGTACTGTATAATGTGTGTCCGTGGTTACAGACTACTAACAAACTTTGTGTACTTTTATCTTTAAGTTGCACAGTTTGCCATCTGTTTCCATCTTCTTGTTATCATGTACGTACTGCTATGCCTGTTAAAGGCTACTTTGAACAGATTGGGTGCAAACCACTCTGTTGGGCAGATTCCAGAGGAATCCCAGCCTTCAACCTTAAACTCCTGGGATTTGCTCTTAAAAAGGGGTATTTATGAAAGTGCTGTTACTTGGAGGAGTAAACCACAGGTGAGAGAATAGTCAGGGAGCCGTTCCAAAACCAGTAGGTCCATGTAAGTATCATAAAGAAGTACAATAGTCCAGAAGTGAGCCAAGGTTAAAAATGTCCACTGAGAGAATAGCAAGGTACAAGTTAAGCAGAAACAAGTGAGATTATAACTGGCAGTGGACAGATGGGTTTCAGGAACCTAAAGGGTTTTCCACTACTAGGACTGCCCCTTTTCATTCCACAAGTTTCCCCTATTAAAGTAAAAAAGCTCATACTCACCTCCCACTCTGACATTGTTCTAGCAGTTTCGGTGCTCACGTTCCCCGGGTTGTGGCATAATACTGTTGAGGAGAGCCATAGGATCAAATATTTAATTAACCTCAAGATATAAGGGAATGGGAGAAATGATCAATAGAGTGTAATATTTTACACTGTATAATCTTAATTGTGACTTAAACATGGCTGCCATTTCCTGTTTCATAACACCATGCCATGGTGTGTAATATGAAGCCTGGACCTATGAGTACATCCTGTTCCTGGAAGAAGCTGGAGTCCAGAGGAAGACTGACCAATCACAGAAATCACAGGCCACATCACCTGGAGACCCTTGATCAAAACCACACCCCCTGATGACCTCATGGATCCACCCATGGACTAGCCCACTGACCAATGAATACATCTGAGTAGGGCTGGTCAAGCCCCTTACTGAGGAAAAACCTCATGCCTCTTAAAATAAACCACACTTGGAGCCACATTTGGAGCCGATCAAGGAAGAGTGTACATCTGACTCTGTGCGTCTGGTGTCATACTTTTCACACTGGTACTTGGCCTATATTTATTTGGTTAGGAGAAGGCAACTTGTTAATATTATAAAATATTAATCCATAACAATACGAGCCCTGCGCCTAATTGCCACCAGCTTTCCTTTCCCTGCTTTTAAACAAACCGCCTTCTCCTGCAACAGCCGACACTTCACTGCTTGAGTAAATGCGCATGCGTATACCTGACACGCATGCACACTTACTCAATCAGCTGCCATCTTTGAACACCTGGATATACAAAGATGGCGGCAGCATGACCTGGCGTGTGGACCACAGGGAGATTAAGCATGGAGGAGAGACAAAGCACATGGAGGTGAGCGCACAGGAGGGCAGAGCGAGTGCACAGGAGCCAGGGATATCGACAGGGGGCAAAGAGTGCATAGTGGGGCAGAAAGAGCACACAGGGGGCAAAGAAAGCACACAGGGCGGGAGGCAAGTGCACAGGCAGAGAGAGTGCACAGGGCGAGAGAGAGCACATGGGGCAGAGAGTGCACATAGGGGGCAGAGAGAGTGCACAGGGGAGGGGAGAGTGCCTAGGAGGGATAGAGCAAGTACACAGGTTTAGAAAGAGCACACCAGGGGGAAGAGAGTGCACGCGGGCAGAGAGCACATGGGGCAGAGAGAGCACACTGGGCAGAAAGAGTACACAGGGAAATGGATGAGAGTACAGGAATGAGTGTGCACAGCTCAAAGGAGGGAGCACAGAGGGGAGAAGACAGTACAGGGGGAGAATGCACAGGGGGAAGACAGCTCAAAGGAGAGAGCACATGAGGGGAGAAGACAGCACACAGTGGGGAGAGTGCATGGGGCGAGAGACAGTGCACAGGGGGAAATAGGTCAAAGGAGAGATCCCAGAGTGGAGAAGACAGTACAGAGGAGAGAGAGACAGCACACAAGGGGGGAGAAAGAGAGTGGACAGGGAGAAGAGTATTTGGGAGCAGACAGCACACAGGGGGGAGACTGGTCACAGGAGAGAGCACAGAGGGGAGATAACTGCACGGGGGGAGAGCGAGTAAATAGAGAGGAGAGAGAGACAACGCACAGAATGTTGATTTTTATTGATATCAGCATAGTGTGATTACAGATATTTTGATCACCGATTTGACCTTCCTCAGTAACATGTGCTGGAGAGGAGGAACCATGCGAAGAGACTGGAGTGGTATCCACCACTATGGAAATCGACCGAAACGTCTGTAATCACACTATGCTCATATCAATAAAAATCAACATCACAAAGCCATTTGGGAGTGCCTCACTATATTAACTACGATTAGGAGCATGATCCTATCTGAGCACCCTTAGGCTGCATTCACACATTGCGTATTTTGCCGCACCTTTTTACGCGCGCTTTTCAAAATACGCAATGTGCCTTTTGTCTGCCAGCAAAGTGAATGTGAAATTCACTTTGCTGTGCAGACATTGCACAAAACTACGCAGTGCATTTTCAGGGAGAAAGCGCAGCTGCATATTGATATGTCAATTGTTTACACAGCTGCTCCTGCGTTTTCTCCCTCTGATGTCACAGAGGGGAGGAAGAATCCTGCTTCCTCCTCCCCTCTGTGACAGCTGTGGCCACCCATTAGATTTCACAGTGTATTAATATACACTGTGAAATCTAAATTAAACAAAAGCAAGTGTATGTAAAATAAAAAAGAATCAATACTTCACCTGTCCGACGCCTTTTCCGGTGTTCGGTCTCCGGTGCCAAGTGAGATGTCTTCTGCCAGGACCTGTGGTGACGTCAAAGGAGCGTTCCCGGGCACTCGCGGTCATGTGATACATATCACATGACCGCGAGCAGCCAATCAGCGCCGGGAACGCCCCTCTGACGTCACCACAGGTCCTGGCAGAAGACATCTCACTTGGCACCGGAGACCGAACACCGGAAAAGGCGTCGGACAGGTGAAGTATTCATTCTTTTTTATTTTACATACACTTGCTTTTGTTTAATTTAGATTTCACAGTGTATATTAATACACTGTGAAATCTAATGGGGCTGTCACAGAGGGGAGGAGGAAGCAGGATTCTTCCTCCCCTCTGTGACATCACTATGCTTTCTGGAGTAAAGAAAGCGCAGTGTGTGAAAACCCCTGCGTATTTTGTTGCGCTTTTTTGCGCGGCCGAAAAACGCGGCAATAAGCGCGCACAAAAAGCGCAGCAAAATACGCAAATGTGTGAACGCAGCCTTACTCCTCCTAAGCAGCAAGTGCCATATTTTCATTACACCTATAAATAAATTATCATTAGCTCTTTAACATTGTCCTTCTCAATAGCGTATGTCCCACCATACAGTTGACAAAACTTTTATATTCTCTTTTATGTAAATCATTTTATTAAAGTTTAAACAATACAAGGGTAGAACTAATAAACTACAGTGAAATGCACAGTTTAACAAATGCATGCAATGTTAAGCAAAAAGTTCACAATACCAATGTTCAGCTTGGTTTAGACATTGAACTGGGCAGGGAGGGAAAAAATGGGGGAAGGAAGAAGAGTAGGAAAGAAGGAAGGATGTGACTTAAATGGGGGGTAAGGGGATGAGACAATAGGCAGAGGGAAAGCTAGGAACATAGCAATGAACAAAGAACCGTATCTAAATGTGTTATGTAACAGGATGAGTTCAAATAAACAACTGTTTAGTATATCATATGCTACGGGGTTATATAACATAGGGATTGGTGTAAAGAAGCAGGAGATACAAAAGTAATTAAAACTGTCTAAGGCCCCTTTCACATCAGCGTTTTACGCTGATCGCGGCAGTTGCGATGAAAAAACTGCAACTGACGCAATTACCGCATGGGGCTTGCTGTAAGTGTGTGGCAGGTGCGGCAAGTGCGGTTTCGGCACCTGCGGCAGGTGCGGCCACGAAAAAAACGCGGTATGAGGCTTGCCGCAAGTGTGCCGTGATCGCGGCCGTTATGTGGTAATCACGGCAGTTGTGGTTTTTTCACCGCAACTGCCGCGATCAGCGTAAAACGCTGATGTGAAAGCAGCCTAAGGCTATGTGCACACGGTGGGCGGGTTTGTGTCGGCGGCGGCTGGGCGGACCCGCCAGGAAGCTCTGGAGCCGTCCACCGGCATCCTGGCGGGTATGTGCCGCGGCTGTGCCTCGGGTTTGCGGCGGGTGCACAGCGGGTTAGCGGCGGCGGTTCTGCAGCGGCTGGAAGCAGCACATGATTCTGCTTGCAGCCGCTGCAGAACCGGCCGGTTTATAGAACATGCTCATTCGTTGCTAACCCGCTGGGAACCCAGCGGTTTAGCAACAGATGATCATGTGGAAACCGCCGGTGTGTGCACACCGGGGGTCGGTTTCCATAGGTTTATATGTTAACCCAAAAGCCGCTTTTGGATTAACATAAATTTACATAAACCTCATGGAAACCGACCGGCGGTTTCCGCTGCTAAACCTGCAGTAAACCTACCAGTGTGCACATACCCTAAGGCTGCTTTCACATCAGCGGTAAACGCTGATCGCGGCAGTTGCAGTGAAAAAAACGCAACTGCCGCGATTACCGCATAATGGCTGCACTTGCGGTTCACCTGCAGCAAGCCCCATGCAATGTCTATGGGGCTTGCGGCAGGTGCGGTACAGTTGCGGTTTCGGCACTTGCGGCAGATGCGGCAGTGAAAAAACCGCGGTATGCCGCATTTTTTTTTCGCGACCGCACCTGCCGCAAGTGCCGAAACTGCACTTGCCACACCTGCCGCACACTTACTGCAAGCCACATAGACATTGTATTGATCGTGGCTGTTATGTGGTAATAGCTGTATAATTACAAGAGGGGTGGGGGACAAGAGGCGCAATAGTGCCCTATCACTAGAGACACTCCAAGATATTAAGGTGGTGATATGGACCCACTCACCTTATACAGTTGTGATCCCCACAACTGGTTTAAAGAGCATCAGTACTCCAAGCTGCCGCAGGACCTCCACCGACCACTCACATGTGGTAATCCAGAAAGATGATGGGAAAAAAGGTGTGTCACGGTCCGCGCTGCTCCAGTCCAAGTAAACTCACAAGAGAGTCAGAGTTTCATAAAGCAGATTCTCATTCTTTATTCTTCTACTCCAATGTGTTTCGGCGCCCCACCTGGCACCTTCCTCAGGGATCACCGCAACTGCCGCGATCAGCGTTTACCGCTGATGTGAAAGGGGCCTAAGACTAGGATTTTAATGTTTAAAGGGAGTGTTTCAGAAGAAAGGCATTGCATGTTCCCATTTTTTGTTAAGTGAAAATTATTATTAGTGATTGTGTGGTACTACTTATATGAGTTATGTGGCGAGACCCTCTCCACTATTGCCGACACTGTGGAAATAGATGTGTTTTTCTGTTTAGCCGCTATAAGGTTCTTCACCACCAAGAATATGTGTTCTGATATCTGTCTAAAACAGGGGTCAACACTATCTAAATCTAGTGAAGTAAAGGCCCTGTCACACATAATGAGATCGCTAATGAGATGCAACAGCGATCCAGTTAGCGATATTCTGGGAGCGCTACATCATTGTGTTTGAAAGGGACAATGACCAACGATCCCAATGCTACACTATAGAGTGACAATTCCCAACGACCTCGGTATAATTCTGGATCGTTGCTGAAGTCGTTGGTGACATCGCTTGTGAGATATCTGTTTAACATCTTACCAGCGATGTGAAAAACGATGCACCAGCGATCTCGGCATATCGTTATCGTTATCACTGGTGCGTCATTATGTGCGATGGGGCATTAACACCATTTGAAGAGATAAAACTATGTCTTTTTGATGGATCAAACTAATTAGAGAACTTACGTCTTTCCATAAGTTGGTGAGATTTGGACAGTTCCAGAAAACGTGGAGGAGATCACCCATCTGGCCACAACCCCTCGAACTCATAGGGGAAAGATCAGGAGAGAATTTAGCAAGTCTTGAAGGTGTAAGGTACCATCTAGAAAGAATCTCAAAAAAGGATTCATGGAGAGTTAAGCATATACTGGAGGAGTAGGAGATTTTCAGGCAGCTCTCCCATTGATCAAGGGAAAAATTTAGTTTAAGGGCCCTTTCCCATTTTGTCATCTGTGGTATTTTCTTAAATGTAAAGTCTTTATTGAGGTAGTCGTAGATGTCTTTAGGTTTCCAGATAATATTATTATTGATGTTTCAGAGGAGAATGCCCGCTGCTTCACATAGTGGATATATGGTTGATAACATGGCCAAAATATTTTTTAATAGGTGGGTAGTGGTAAAAATTGGAGTCTGGTGAGTTGTGAGTGGACTTGAGAGTTTGAAAAGAGAGAAATTCTTTACCGTTGTGAAGGTCAGCGATTTTTTAAAAAACTTTTAGCTTTCCATGAAAGGGGAATCTTATTCTCGGATATCAGGTCGATAGAGGATACAGTATTTGGAAGTTTTCAATTTGGACATATTCTGAAAGCTTCTTATGCAAGGAGGATAGTTTTCTCCACGCTTGAATTGTAGTCGAGATTGATGGAGATTCTGGGAGATGTAAGTAGGGTTTCATAATGTGTTCTAACAGTAAAGAATCAAGGATTTGTTATTTAAGGAGAGTTCCAGTTGAAGTCAATGATTTGTTATTTCAAGAGAGTTCCAGTTCAACCCATGTAGGGATAAGGTCTTTATTTAACCAGCCCTGGCTTTGTTTGACTATGTTAGTGAAAAAGTACCTAGTTATATTAGGAAGCTTTAAGCCCTCACTTGATTCGCCTTTCATTAACATATAGCTGGAGATTCTAGTTTTTTTCTTGTTGGAGACAAATTTGCTTAAAAGAGATTGAATCTTATTGAGGAACTTTGAGTGAATGGTGAATGGGATTGCTCTAAACATGTATAATATTTTTAGAGGTGTGACCATCTTAAAGGCAGAGATCCTGCCAAACCATAGATCTACTGTAGATCTGCCCATAGATCTACTGTAGATCTGCCCATAGATCTACTGTAAAAGCCTTCAGGACCACGGACAGTGACACATACTATACTACATTACGTATAGTATGCGCACAGCTGTCAGTGGAGCCGCGGCTTCATGGATAGAAATGTACAGAGCCAAAAGAAGCTGGCTAACTGTACATCAATTATTAACACATAACATGCTGTCCTGAGTGGCCAGCATGTCTCTAGGGGGGGTGGGCACCCCTGAGAGACATGTTGCCCACAATTATTATTAATATTTAATCATTTTTGACAGATTAAACACTTTGATTATCCCGGCGGCAGCCGGGATAAGCAAAGTATACGGTAACCGGATTACTCAGGATTACACATCCTGAGCAATGCAGTTATCGCATTGCGGACGTTAGAACCACTCCGAAAACTGCAGCCTGCATGATTTTTCACGCAGGCTGCAGAGCCGGATGCGGTAACCGGATTGCTTGTAATGCAATGCGGTTTTTATAATGGGCTTCTATGAGGAGCGTTTCCTGATGGGGTTTTGAGCTTTTTAAAAGCTCAAAACCGGATCAGGATTTAAAAAAAACAACGCATGTGTGACCCTAGCCTTAGAGAAACTGTTAATGTCGCTTTGGATTACTTTCATGATACTTTCCATGTTAGTTTTAATAGACGATCTGCTGTTTCTAGCTAAATGGATGCCTAATAAAGTAAGTAAAATTGGGCAGCACTATCAAATCAAAAACGGGTGCAAAACCTGTAGGGATAGTCTCATATACCCCACAATTACAATAAATGAAAAAAACAGGCAGAACTCCCAAAAATCACGTTATAAAATGGATACTTTATTGATCCGTAATGGCAACGTTTCAAGGGTCCCCCCTCTTTGTCAAGCTTAACAAAGAGGGGAGACCCTTAAAACGTTGCCATTACGGATCAATAAAGTATCCATTTTATAACTTGATTTTTGGGAGTTCTGCCTGTTTTTTTCATTCATTGTAAATGGATGCCAAGGTATGGAATAGCATCTGACTCCCACTCAAATGTTGAGACTTTTTAATCTCTTTTGACCTATATTCTTACTAATTAAAATTATTCATTTATTTTTTTATTCTGGTTGTAGATTTTTTAAAATTTTATTTTCATTACATGGGCATGAGAGGTGGCCATCATCTCACCTTAGTTGCTGTTAACAGCATTCTGATTCATAGTTTACAGTATTCATATGGGCGACAGGAGCCTGCAGATTGGGGATCATTGACTTCTATAGGAGAGTGTAGTGGGCATGCTCTGCCGTCTGTACAGAGAAGAGGATGAAGTGAGCTATGACCATCACCTATTGTGAACGGAGGATCCTGTGTTATTTCTATATTGATGTGACTTCTTAACTGTAATCCTTCTGATAATTAGATAACTACTAGGAATTGATCTGTACAGAATAAGAAGTGTCAGCTTATTCTGTAGCTTACAGGTATTTCTTTTTATATACTGATGTAATATATAACCCCCCAAATGTTTAAAAGACATGCATAATATAATTATTCAGATTAAACAATGGATCATTATCTGATGACACATTCCTTTACCTGTAAATGACTTTGTTCTTGTGAAGTGAATCTCTGTACTTTTAAAAGTATCACAGTTATTGCTTCTTCCCTCTAATCCATCGCAGCAGCAGCAGAATGTCATTATATTGTCAGCTCTCCTACAGTCCAAGACAAATGGGTAATGTGATATACTATTAGATGGAAGTGAGAGGTGTAGATGGAGTTACACTATTTCTTAGTACATATCAAACTTTCTTCTAGAAGAAAAAATGAATCAAAAGAAATCCTAGACCTAATAAAATATGATATATTTGCTGTTAGAGGCTTAAGATGGTAGGCGTGGGGGTCTTCATCAGGACCCTCTCTGTCCTTTTGACTCTGTCAGTAGATTTTTGCTATGTAATCTGAGGACCGCAGGAGAGGCTTAATCACTGATTCCAGAGAAGTGTCACATGTTAGGCTGCATGTTGTTGGTTCCATACAATGAATGTTTTATTACCAGGAGACTATCACTGCCTGGACTACAGTTAACATACCTGCTAGACTTGACACACTCTATCTTCTTAAAAGAAGCTTACTGTCAATAGACAATTTACATAGAAAGCTGTACTGGTTAACCTTCCCAGCTTTGCTTTATGCTACACCCAAGGACTCTGATTGTGTCACAACCACTGCACCCAGTAAACCAAGTGATACATCATCAGGGTATTTTTGGCTACATTATGCTGGTCTCAGGTAAGGTAGTAAAATCCTTGTGACAGAATCACTTTAATATCTCAAAAAAAAAAATAATTGTACTTGTAAGTTTCATAATGTCTTATGAGACACATCATTGGCCCCTAGTGATTATGTAACAGAGAGGGTGATGGGAGTCGGTGCCTGTACACACTATTGATTGTGCTTTATACGTGTCACTATCAGAAATTGACCTTGGCATTTAAATGGCCTAATAACTCCAATGAGAGGTATGCTGGCATCACAGCTGGCATCTCTTAGGTGTGATGCTGGCTCAACTCCTGAGCCCGCTACATACAGCAGCATCCAATATATAACTATTGGATTACATGATTTAATGGTTCAAAAGCGCTGTCCACTGCACCAATATTCATGGCCTACTTAGATACAGAAGAAAGAACGCTCCAGCGTTACTTAGGAATATAATTATTTACTATAACAGACATGTCAGGTAAAATAATTATAACAGGGAATATATTATTTTCTTTGCTGGTTTCTCCTGTTTTGTGACAAATCTTTGACCGTTTTGACCATTATACACTTACTTGTGGAAGGTTGGTATGATCTTTGGCCAAACATCTTCTTTGGGGTTCCCTAAACCCTCTTTTCATGTCCTCTAAGGTCTCATTCATCCATTTTTATTGCATGTGTGATATCCATGTATGACAGCACACAGAACATTACACTCGATGGTTCTTTTCATGTGTTTTTGCGGAATACGAAGTTGTGTCCTGATTTGGTCAGATTGATGGTTAGGGGTGATTGATTAGTGAAATATTTGGCTTTGGGAGATTTGTAGGAAGTATTTATTAATACTCACGTATTCGTACCAAATAGGGAGTCCATTCTTGGTCAGTTAGTGATAGGCTGCGCCCACACACATCGAGACATAAAACAAGCATTTCTGGGACATAGCGGGAGGGTGGGATTTGAGTTTTCACTGCATACAACACCTTGCTCTACTCCACTGTGAGAGCCTTCCATTCAAGCCGCTCTCACTGGGGTGCTAGCTCCCATTGTACACTGAAGGGAGCTGTCAAATTGCTTACGATTGACACATAGCTCACGAGGACCAGTGTTACTTGCTGAGTAACAAGTATCGAGTATACTGTACTATCCGTGCAATTAACGTATAGTAATGAGTAAACATGCTCATTAATTTTTATGGAACAAACTTGTCCTTTCAACTGATTAGGTCCCCAAAATAAAAAATATAGGAAGCAAATGTATGCCGTCCATGTTGGATCTGAGCGTTCTCTGTTTTTCACTACCTGACACCTAGGAGAAGCTGGGAAAAGGTCCATCAGAACTGATTTACTTACAAGAAAAATGAATAACTAAAAGAAATACAGAGCAGAATAGGGCCTTACCTGTGGATGACATATTTCCACCCCAGCAAGATGCACTAACCTGTTAGGGTTGTGAGAGCCACAACCACTTTGCAGAGTATGTCCGGCTGCCGCGAACCATCAAGACCATAGGATGGACATGTGGAAAGGAGTGAAGACATTGTTCGTGTTTCTTGAAGGCAGTGTGAAATTTTACCACCGTTTTCACTCCCTTCCATGTGTCCAAGAAAAATGAATAACACACGGATTGTAAAACCCAACACACCGACTAAAATCAGATCAAAATCAGATCCTGCTGATGAAAAGTGATCCATTTTTTCGCACTGATGAAAAATCACAGACATGTGAATTAGGCCTAAGATGTAGAATCGGTAAAAGAATCAGTAGGTGATTAAGATCCTTATTGTCTTGGCTGTTCAGTAAAGCGTGTTTTCAGTAAACTTTAGATGGATGAGCTGAATCTCTAATCCCACCCTGGCAGAGGAAAAATAAATGATGCGCTTTTGAAGAGCCGTAAATTATTGCTGGGAAGCCGGTCAACATTTGTCTTTGTTAACTGCTTGTGCTCATAATGGAGCCACGTTCGGTAATAATAAAAAAGATTACGTTTTAAACAGTGTTATTTGAAAACCAGGCTGTAAATAATTGCTTTGTATCGGTAAAATAATTCAATTTTCAGGAAATTTTCCTTCTCTCGACTGCAATAAATCATCTATGTGTGTTATATATGCATATGGTAACTTGCCTTAAGCCTTTCATTACTTTGTATGGCTACTGATTGCTACATGGAAGATGAAGTAAATTGACTCTTTGGTGATTATTTATAGCAAAGTGTTCTAAACAGTGTATTAATCTTTTATATATACATTTTTAACGTTCTATGTCCTAAATACAACTTGCATTTTGCGTCTCTGTTGCTGTTTGGTGATCTGCTGCAGTGAGATCTCCTCTACAGCATGTGAGTGAGCGCAGTGATTGACTGCAGTGGTCACATGCTCTAGGTCAGGGGTCTCAAACTCGGCTGGGTTGGTGGGCTGCACAGAGAACATTTTTTTTATCGGGGGTCTGCATTGCTTGTAGGATTAAGTGACATTTTTAGTAATACCAGAATTTTTTGCTCAATGTAGTATTGTCCAAATCCTTATCCCCTTCTTGTAGTAATGTCCCTATCTTGGTCCCTTTCTTGTAATGTCCCCATCCTGGTCCCCCTCTTGTACTAATATCCCCATCCTGATCCCCTTCTGTAGTAATGTCCACATCATGATCCCCTTTTGAAGTGATGTCCCCATCCTGGCCCCCATAGTGTAGTAATGTCCACTACAAAAGAGGATCAGCATGGGGATGTACACATCCTGGCCACCACAGTGTAGTAATGTCCCCCACGCTGGACCCCTTTTGTACTGATGTCCCCAACCTGGTCTACCTTCTTTTTACACACACACACACACACACACACACGCTCTCAGACACACACGCTCTCAGACACACACGCTCTCAGACACACACGCTCTCTGACACTCACGCTCTCTAGGAATTTCAGGGAAGGAAGGTGTACTGTGGTCCGCGCTGCCAGAAACATCAAGGAAGACCCAAGACGAAGTTTTGATCCAAGCCTTCTTTATTCTCCTCCTACGCGTTTCAGTGCCCACCTGGCACCTTCATCAGGGAGGTCTGATCCCTGATGAAGGTGCCAGGTGGGCACTGAAACGCGTAGGAGGAGAATAAAGAAGAATTGGATCAAAATTCGTCTTGGGTCTTCCTTGATGTTTCTGGCAGCGCGGACCACAGTACACCTTCCTTCCCTGAAATTCCTGGTCTAACCCCACGTGAGTGGAGTCGGTGGAGGTCCAGCGGCAGCCATCAGGATACTATCCTACATGCGCATAAGCCAGTTGTGGGTCACACAACTGGAGTAGGTGAGTGAATTACGTTTCTCACCGCTGAAACCTAGTGTCTAGTGATAAGGTCACAATTGCGCCTTTTGTCCCCCTCCCCTCTCTCTTTTAACTCACGCTCTCTGACACTCACACACACACACACTCTGACACACACACACATGTCCTCTATTGCTGGCACACATCCCCCATGGCTGGCACACGTTCCCCATTGGCTGGCACACGTTCCCCATGGCTAGCACACGTCCCCCATGGCTGGCACACGTCCCCCATGACTGGCACATGTCACCCATGGCTGGCACACATCCCTCATGCCTGGCACATTTCCTCCTGTGCTGGCACACTTCCTCCTGTGCTAGCACACGTCCCCTATTGATGGCACTCATCCCCCTTGGCTGGCACACTTTCCCTGTGGCTGGCACACGTCTCCCGTGGCTGGCACATGTCCCCTGTGGCTGGCACATGTCCCCTGTGGCTGGCACACATCCCCCATGGCTGGCACTCGTTCCCCATGGCTGGCACACGTCCCCCATGGCTGGCACACGTTCCCTATGGCTGGCACACGTCCCCTATGGCTGGCACACGTCCCCTATGGCTCACAAAGGCCCTTTTTGTAATTGTAGGTTTAACTCCTTTGTGACTACATTCAGAAACCATGCAAATCTCATTAATATTTTGTTCATGCCTTCTGTCTTTTTTAACTGTGCCCTCTGGAATACACAGTCAGCAGTTAACAAACTCTCCTACATCGATGACCTTTTCTTTCAAATTCCCTTAACACCCTAGCTCTTACTGAGACCTGGATCCAACAGTCGAACACCACTGATGTGCTGCTGCTTCCCAATATAGTTACCTACAGTTTCATATACCACCAGACTTGAGAACAGAGCAGGTGAAGGTGTTGGTCTGCTTCTTTCAACACATTGTGCTTATGAGGTTAAGGTTAGGGTCACACCTGCAGTATTTTTTTACATCCGGATCCATTTTGCGTATTAAAAATGCTCAAAACCGCATCCGAATCCGCAGCTCATAGGCTTCAATAGAAAACTATTTGCAATCCGGTCACTGCATCCGGTTTTGCAGCCTGCGGTAAAAATTATGCAGACTGCATTTTTTGCAGTGGTTGAAAAGCCCATAATCACCGGGTAGCCGTTAGCGCCACAAGAAGGTACCTCGCCCTTCAGTATCAAAATAGGTCCAAGATCACAGGAGCATTGGCCCGGATTCCGGTGGCGGGAGGTTTTGCTTACTTGGGCCCCCGTCCGTACCGGCAAAGGAAATCCGAGCTCCACCGTGGGAGATCAGGGGACTGGCGGGAGAGCTCTGCAAGGGTGGTGAAAGACAAAGAATAGCAGATTAGACGCCGAAAGACTTGAGAAGGAACATCTGGAAACTCCATAGGGGGACCCTGAACCGGCAACATACACCCGTTAAACCAGACTATACTGTGTTTCACCTTATCATCTGCCGATACCCAATAAAGTGGAGTTAGAGTTGAACTGGTCTCTGTCATTATTCTTGCCGATGCACGGAGGGCTTCAGCACCATCAGCAGTATCGCACCGGATGGGTAAGAACAACCACTACTTCCCTCATCCCCCTCATCATCCTCCATCACCGCTGCCCTGAGGTAAAAGCTCCACCTGTGGGGAGCTGGACCACACTTAACTGCACCCTTGATCACCTCAGCGGCCAGCCTGCAGCACCGGTACCCCAAATTACCGGGAACCACAGGTGGCGTCACGTACCCCTGTAAATATTCCCTCCCCACCATCTAACAAATGACAGCCAGGGCACGGAACCGGGAACCCGACCACCCGGGATTCCCCAGTTAATTCCATCAAACCCAGGCATGGTATCCGTGTACCCCAAGCCCTGGGCTCATCATATGCACAGTAGCTTCCCCTTTGGATAGAATCTGATGGTGGTGATAGTTATTTGTTTAATTTAATTAATCCTCAATCATGAAGGAGCAAAAATAACTTGGAAATGAACAGAATGTTTACTAGTTACAATGGGTAGATAACTGTTTACAGATATTATAATAATAATAATAATAATAAAACTTTATTTGTATAGCGCCAACATATTCCGCAGTGCTTTACAGTACAACGGTACATATAAGAAAAATATACGGTACAGAAACGTAATGCAGAACAGTAGTTACATACAAGAAACATAGAATCAACTTAGGAAATACAATAAAAAGGCAGAAAATGAAGGTGACCCTGCTCGAAGGAGCTTACAATCTAAGACGGGATGGGAACACAAAGTACAGGGGCTTATAACAATGAATATCTTACGTCTAAGTGACTACTGTTAGGGAGAAGGATAGGCCGCCCTGAAGAGGTGTGTTTTTAGGGAGCGTCTGAAGCTATGCAAGTTGTGGATGGTCCTAATTTCTTGGGGTAGAGCATTCCATAGTTTTGGTGCAGCTCGAGAGAAGTCTTGAAGTCGGGAATGGGAGGTTCGGATTAATGCCGATGTTAGTCTGAGGTCATGTTCAGAGCGAAGGGGACGGGTGGGGTGGTAGACAGAGATAATGGTGGAGAGGTAAGGAGGTGCCGCACCATGAATAGCTTTGTGGGTGACAACGAGCAATTTGAATTGGATTCTATAGTGTACGGGCAGCCAATGTAGTGACTGGCCCAGAGCAGAAACATCTGAGTAACGGTTTGCTAGATAGGTGATCCTGGCTGCTGCATTGAGGATAGACTGGAGAGGGGAAAGCTTACTGTGGGGGAGGCCAGCTAATAAAGAATTACAGTAGTCAAGGCGGGAATGAATCAGGGCCACGGTGAGGGTTTTAGTTGTTTCCGTGGTGAGGAAAGGGCGAATTCTGGAGATATTTTTCAGGTGCAAGCGACAGGAGCGGGTGAGAGATTGTATGTATGGGGTGAAGGAGAGATCAGTGTCCATCAAAACACCGAGACAGCGAGCCTGCTGACTGGGCGTTATCGTGGTGCCACACACCGAGAGAGAGATGTCAGATTTAGGGAGGTTGGCAGAGGGTGGGAGCAAAAGAAGTTCAGTTTTGGAAAGGTTGAGTTTCAGATAGAGAGTGGACATGATATTGGAGACTGCGGTTAGACAGTCATTGGTGTTTTTTATTAGAGCAGGGGTAAGGTCAGGGGCTGAAGTGTATAGTTGTGTGTCATCAGCATAAAGATGGTACTTAAAGCCAAATCTGCTGATGGTCTGTCCGATCGGGGCTGTGTAGAGAGAGAAGAGGAGAGGGCCAAGGACTGAACCCTGAGGGACCCCAATAGTGAGAGGAAGAGGGGAAGAAGTGGAGCCAGCGAATGATACACTGAAAGAGCGGTCAGAAAGATAGGAAGAGAACCAGGAGAGAGCAGTGTCCTTGATGCCAATGGAGTGCAGCATAGAGAGTAGGAGCTGATGGTCAACAGTGTCAAAAGCCGCAGAGAGGTCAAGAAGGATAAGCAGAGAGTGGTCACCATTACGTTTTGCTGTCAGAAGGTCATTGGTCACTTTGATGAGGGCAGTTTCTGTAGAATGTAAGGGGCGGAAGCCAGACTGCAATGGATCTAAAAGAGAGTGAGTGGCGAGGTAATGAGTGAGGCGGGTGTAGACCAGGCGCTCCAGGAGTTTAGAGATGAAGGGGAGATTGGAGACTGGTCTGTAGTTATTTGTGCAGGATGGGTCAAGGGACGTTTTCTTTAGTAGTGGAGTGATAATAGAGTGTTTGAAGGAGGAGGGGAAGATGCCAGTAGAGAGGGAGAGATTGAAGATTGTGGTTAAGTGACTGGTGACCACTGGAGAGAGGGTCTGTAGTAGGTGTGAGGGAATGGGGTCAGAGGTGCATGTAGTGGGACGTAAGGACGAGAGGAGCCTGGAGACTTCTTCTTCTGTGGCTGGGTAAAAAATGTAGAGTGAGCCAGAGGGGATGTGGGGACAGATGGGAGTAGAAACACTTGAAGGTTGGGAGCTGATTTCCTGACGGATGTTTTCTATTTTCTCTGTGAAGTAAGAGGCCAGATCATCAGCACAGAGGTCAGTGATAGGAGCCTGCACTTTCGGACTGAGGAGAGAGTGAAAGGTGTCAAAAAGTTTCTTTGAGTTGTTGGCTAGTGAGGAGATCAGGGTGGTGAAGTAGGTCTGTTTGGCGAGGTGAAGGGCAGAGTTGTAGGTTTTTAGCATGAATTTATAATGCATGAAGTCTCCTGGTGAGCGAGTTTTCCTCCATAGGCGTTCGGCACTCCTCGAGCATCGCTGGAGGAATCGAGTTTGTGATGTGAGCCAGGGCTGTTTTACTCTGTGTTTGGAGGTTCTAAGGGTGAGGGGTGCTACTTGGTCCAGGGTACTTTTGAGAGTGTCATTGTAGTAATTCACAGCCAGATTGGGGCAGGAGAAGGAGGAGATTGGGGACAGTGATGAGAGAAGAGAGTCTGTGAATGTGTGAGGGTTGATGGCCTGTAGATTTCTGAATGTGTGATAGGTCGGACTATGCTGTGATGCGCGAGGGTTTGAGCGTGTGAAGGTGAGAATGTTGTGATCAGAGAGAGAAGGAGATGAGTTGTCTAAGGAGGAGGAAGAGCAGAGTCAGGTAAAGACCAGGTCAAGGGTGTTACCATCCTTATGTGTCTCAGAGGTTGAGAGTTGCGAGAGGCCAAGAGAATTGGTTAGAGCTAGGAGCTGGGATGCAGATGTGGAGTTGAGGCTGTTTATGGGGATGTTAAAGTCTCCCAGGATGAGGGTTGGTAATTCTGAGGACATGAAGTGCGGCAGCCATGCGGAGAAGTGGTCGAGGAAGTGGGTGGTTGAACCTGGGGGGCGATACACCACCGCTACTCTGGGGGGGAGGGGACGGAACAGCCTAATGGTGTGAACCTCAAAAGAAGGGAATGAGAGTGATGGAGCGGGGGGGATGACCTGGAAAGTACATTGTGGGGACAGGAGTAGGCCAACTCCACCACCACGTCTGTTTCCAGGTCTCGGGGAATGAGAGAAGTGCAGACCGCCGTAGGAGATAGCAGCAGGGGAGGCAGTGTCTGAGTCCTGGATCCAGGTTTCAGTAAGGGCCAAAAGGTTAAGAGAGTTACTGAGAAAGTAGTTGTGGATAAAGGGAAGTTTGTTGCATGCGGACCGTGTATTCCAGAGGGCACATTTAAAAGAAGGAGATGGAGGTGTGCAGGTAATGCTAATAAGGTTACTGGGATTTCTATGTGAGGTGTGTGGGGGGGGTTGAAGCTGGAAGAGGGTGGCCCAGGATTGGGAGAAATATCGCCTGACATAAGCAGTAGTAGAAAGAGGAGGAGGGAGTAATGTTTGGCTCTATGACATTATTTTTGTTGAGGCAAGACCCTGGAATATGACGGGCTTAGATTATTGAGTAGGGTGAAGAGAGTATGGGAGCAGGACATAGTAAAGGGAAGTAGAGAGGGGCTGATGTGGATAAAGGGTGATGGAGGGGGAATGGGGCGATAAAAGTGGATGACTAATGCACATACATATAAAAGCATTGAAATGAATGACATTTTAATGCAATGGGCTAAGTAAAGTACTGAAGGGTAGTAAATAGGTAGAGTTGTTACCTTCTGGTTACCTCTGGCTTATCTCTGGTCTATCTCTGAATTCCACTTAGAAATGCCACTTTGAAATGGCACAGATGCCAAGGCACAGAATGCCTTACACCATGCTACTTATAGTTCTAGTGAGCTATTAGGTAATAGCTAGACAGTGATTTTGCACTTACAGTTAAAGGTTGACACAAACATGCAGACAGGCAGATCTCTGAGGGGTAGGTTTCTTTCTCATCAAATCCATTCACTGGTTCCCAGACTATCCTTTTGGTAATCCTTACTCAGCATCCCTTCTGTAGACTGTGTTGTCCCACTGCCGTCTCCTCTCGACTCCCAATCTTTCACACTGTAGCTGGAGCTAGATCCTCTCCCTTGCAGTGACTCTTACAGCTGTCATCAATGGCTAATTCTGCAGGCCAACTGGAGCTGGGTCACATCCTCAAGCCCCTGCGAAGGAGGGAGGCAATTAACCTTTCAGTGTTGCCTGTCAACAGGTCTCGCAATATACAATATACACAGAAATTACAGTATTTGTATAAAACACACTATTCTTTTGGCATCCTATGCAGATGGCCACTTTGTGGGATACCACATACTTCTCAGGTAACTCTCTTCGTGATTCTTAACAGTCCAATTTCCACTGTAGGCATCCTAAATATACTTACTTACCATATGAAGTCTGTCATCAATTCTGTGGTGATGTATATTGGGACACCCAAGTCATGGGTTTCCCAATATGCTGCCCGCTGGAGGTACCAGCCCCTTGCACGGTACCACCAGCGGGATGCTGCCACACACTCGCTGTATAACCGCTGCACAATCGACACACACCTAGCGCACATCCACCGGGATCACAAAATCATTTACTGCGCCTGCGTGAATCCCACATGCAGGCACAGTAAGGGTATGTGCACATTGGACGGTTGTGCATCATTGCAGACCGTCAGAAAACCGGTGTAGAATTTCAGGAGCTGAAATTCCTGAGCTCAGCAGTGTCCATCGTTTTTTTAGCGTTTTTTTAACGTTTTTATTAGCGTTTATACAGCATTTTCTCGGCGGTTTTCTGGCGGTTTTCTTGGCGTTTTTAAGACTGTTTTTTGTGCACTTGTAAGCTCTGATACGCTGGCTAAACGCTCAAAAGAAGTCTCAAGCTCAATCTTTGAAATCTGCTGGAAAACCGGTGAAGAAAGTGGAAAGGAGAAAAAAAAAACGTTCTAATGTAAACAGCGTTTTCTGAAATCCATTGACTAGCATGTTAATCCAACCGCTGGTTAGGATTAACATAAATTTACCTAAAACCCAGCGTAAAACGCCGGCGGAAAACGCTAAAAAACAGCTCACAAAACTTACAATGTGCACATACCCTTAATCAGACTGCCGCTATCTTTGTACAGTTAGGTGATGGCTGTCACAGAACACCGCATGCCGCAAGGACCTGCAATGATGTCACACTCATATGATCAATAAGGATATAGTCTGGCTCGACTACTGTTAGGTGCGCAAGGGGAAGACACTGGATATATGGATATATCATAAAGATTAACCCAGGCACACTTTAAAGAAAAACTTGAGTAAGAAATGCTTTTGAGGTTTTTATTATGCATTAGTGGGTGAAGACATTCATTCAACGTTTCGGCTCACACAAGCCTTCTACAAGAATGGATCTATACAATCAAAATTAATTAAACCCCCAGTTAATTCCATCAAACCCAGGCCCGGTATCCGAGTACTGCTAGCCCTGGGCTCATCATTTTCTGGCATCTACGAACAGGATTTGAACCAGCCTGGTAATACCAGGTAAAGTGTGCCTAAAGACTTTATTCTTTATTGACTGTTTGTGTGGCCGCCATTACAACGCCATCATGAATTACAACTGCATCACCAAGCAGGAGAAAAGAGCGGGAAGATAAGCCCCACCCCTCTGCTCTGCCGAGGTGTGACGAAGTGTAGTGGCGGGCTCCGGAAAAGCCCGAAGGACTCTCATGGTGGGCAGGCCTAAAGATGTAAAAGAACTATGTGATTGCCCAGGGGCGTGCCTCGGCTCCTCAGCATACATGTGCCATCCAAGAGGCGCCAAAAAGTCTCCCCGCCCCACTTGCTATCAAACAACCAAGGGGGCAGGTCAAGCACCAGCCCACACCAGTTCGGGACTATAAAAATCAAACAGGGTGCGGCTGGAGCACAAAACGAGATACCTGGTCAGGCTCCGGACCTGTTACCTGTAACCGGTTGTGAGGCAATGGCAGTACACAGCTTTAAGTAACTGATCCGGGAGATTGAGCAGGACATTTCAGTCGACCGTGCCGCCCCAGGTGTGCCGACACTGGAGACGAATGGTGAGGACGGTACCTTCTGGAGGACGGCCCTTAACGATCTCCGGGCCCAAATCCACGAGGCCACGGAATGGACTGTTCGACGCTGGGGAGCAGAAATGATGCTTCAGCTGATTCGGCGGCAAAGGGCTGCTGTTCAACAAAACCAGGAGCATCGGGTGACTGTGGCAACACAGAGAACCTGTTAACCCTTGAACCCCCTGTTGAGTCCCCGGAACTCGTTGTTATATCACCTGTGGAGCCCGGAGAGGAGGATATCACCAAGGTGGAGGACCTCATCCAATTCTCGGAGGAGCCCAAAACTGACTGAAGAGGAGCCGATTGCAAATATGATCGGCCAGGTCAGTATTGGGGAGGAGTTGACGGATCTGGAGGAGGAAGGAGCCATTGGTGGTATGGAGGAGGCCGGGCCCCGTGAGCAATGGAGGGTCGCAGTACCAGCATTGGCTGCTACATCTGGAGAGAGGAGAGCGGTGCTGCATATGAGGTGGTTGACAGGGTATGGGGCACTCGGGACCCGGGGCTGATGGCAGCTTTGATGGGGGGGATCACGGCTGGTCGATCACCGGTCCCATGCCCTGGACCCTCAATGGCGGGGAACGGTGGGGGATAAGGGGATTGTTAACGTGACACCACCTATGGTACCTGGTAACGGGTATACCAGTGCTGCAGCATGAGGTGATGGTGGGTGCAGCAGAGTGTGGTACAGCTCCCCACAGGCATGGATGAGGGGAGTAGTAGTTAAGTCTTTGATGACACAACGGTGAATTGCGGTGGTTAGACAGGCACACAGACACACAGGGATTGTTGTTTTTGTACCTTTTACTGATGACAGAGTAACAGGTACAGTCCAGAGTATTAACCAGGTCCCCGGTGCAACTTGGGACTTCCACCTTAGAAAAGTTATGAGGCCTCCTCTGTATCTGTGCTCTGTGGTGTGGGATGAGTCCTGCCTGAACCTGAACCCACCGCTTGTTCTCCCTCTCTGGGCTTTGTCCTAAACTGGCAATGATGTCCTTCTGCAAGGTCCCTGTTTCTCCTATGGCTCCTGGTCCTATACTTGGTCAGTTTAGTGTCTCTTACAGGTTCTCCTCAGGGCTGAACTCCTCCTGAGTCTTCTGGGCTTTTGCTGTAGCTCTGAATGCTGTCAGCGTCGGACTCCAGTGTCCGGGTGTACTAAAGGGCTGTAGCAATAGGTTCCCTTTCTTAGCTCCCTGCTTTCTCCACTTGCCTCCGACCCTTTCCCTAGGGTGAGCACAGCGGTCATTGGTCCCTGGTCCTGGGCCTGGATCTGTCCCAGCGACCAGTTCCTCTGTTTCCTCTCTCTTCCCTTCACTCACAGGAACTAACTTCTAACTCCCTCTGGAACTGACTAACTCCTCCCCTCAGGTCTGGATGTTCTTAAAGGGGAATTGACTTAAGGCAGCCAGTAGAGCTCCCCCTTCAGTTCTGGGGTGGAAGGTGTGGTGTGCTGTGCTAACCAAGGTGTAATTACCTCCTTGCATCGGTGGATCCTGTGGCAATCCCCCGCAGGGGTGCCACACATACAGCTAATGACGGGCACACCTGGCAACCGGTAGGCCGTTCGTGGTTTACCAAACCTAAACCGGATGATGAGGCTGAACGACATCGGCGGCATGAGGCTTGGCACGCTAATGAAATAGAGACTCGCCAGGCCTACATCATGGCCCGTAACCAACCCCCGTTACCCGCTGACCAACGTAAGAGAGGGGTGGTAACAACCTTTAACCTGGGCACCGCTTATGGGTTTGCCCGTGAGGAAGGCCTCTATCCTGAGGTACATGTGGGCCGCTGGAATGTCGAAGAACATCTTCCCCAGGGTCACCCGGACCGGGACCTGTACTGTGGGGATGTGATAACGTATGAGCACCTCGCAGGTCCCCGCGGGTGGTTCGCAATCCGGGTCAGCAAAGTTGAAGAGTGAAAAGTCTGATCCGGTATTGCAGTGCAAAAATGTAAATGTTATTTTTATGCCCTCTTTCATGCTTTTCCTTGCAGTACATGGACATAAATGTATGCAGCTGTACCTGTTTTCTCTTTTCTTAAACCCTGATGAACATTAATTAGAGACTTGATACCCGGTCCCCGTTGGGCCGATGTGGAGTAGAATGTTAATATTATTCATGCTTATTGCAATGTTACAAGAAAGCCGCCTCCTGCAAGCGAAGAATATAAGCAATCGTAAAGTTTTATTGTTTATACAGTTGTCGCCAAAAGTATTGACACCCCTGCAATTCTGTCAGATAATGCTCAGTTTCTTCCTGAAAATGATTGCAATCACAAATTCTTTGGTATTATTATCTTCATTTACCTTGTCTTCAATGAAAAAACACAAAAATAATTGTCCTAAAGCCAAATTGGATATAATTCCACACCAAACATAAAAAAGGGGGTGGACAAAAGTATTGGCACTGTTAGAAAAATCATGTGATGCTTCTCTAATTTGTGTAATTAACAGCACCTGTAACATACCTGTGGTACCTAACAGGTGTTGGCAATAACTAAATCACACTTGCAGCCAGTTTACATGGATTAAAGTTGACTCAACCTCTGTCCTGTGTCCTTGTGTGTACCACATTGAGCACATTGAGCATGGAGAAAAGAAAGAAGACCAAAGAACTGTCTGAGGACTTGAGAAACCAAATTGTGAGGAAGCATGAGCAATCTCAAGACTACAAGTCCATCTCCAAAGACCTGAATGTTCCTGTGTCAACCATGCGCAGTGTCATCAAGAAGTTTAAAGCCCATGGCACTGTGGCTAACCTCCCTAGATGTGGACGGAAAAGAAAAATTGATGAGAGATTTAAATGCAGGATTGTGCGGATGGTGGATAATGAACCTCGACTAACATCCAAACAAGTTCAAGCTGCCATGCAGTCCGAGGATACATCAGTGTCAACCTGTACTATCCATCGGCGTCTTAATGTAAAGGGACTGTATTGTAGGATACCCAGGAAGACCCCACTTCTTACCCCGAGACATAAAAAAGCCAGGCTGGAGTTTGCCAAATCTTTCCTGAGAAAGCCTAAAATGTTTTGGAAGAATGTTCTCTGGTCAGATGAGACAAAAGTAGAGCATTTTGGGCAAATGCATCCACATAGAGTTTACACGAGAAAAAAAGAGACATTCAAAGAAAAGAACACGGTCCCTACAGTCAAACATGGCGGAGGTTCCCTGATGTTTTGTGGTTGCTTTGCTGCCTCTGGCACTGGACTGCTTGACCGTGTGCATGGCATTATGAAGTCTGAAGACTACCAACAAATTTTGCTGCATAATGTAGGGCCCAGTGTGAGAAAGCTGGGTCTCCCTCAGAGGTCAAGGGTCTTCCAGCAGGACAATAACCCAAAACACACGTCAAAAAGCATTAGAAAATGGTTTGAGAGTAAGCACTGGAGACTTCTAAGGTGGCCAGCAATGAGTCCAGGCCTGAATCCCATAGAACACCTGTGGAGAGATCTAAAATGGCAGTTTGGAGAAGGCACCCTTCAAATATCAGGGACCTGGAGCAGTTTACCAAAGAAGAATGGTCTAAAATTCCAGCAGAGCATTGTAAGAAACTCATTAATGGTTACCGGAAGCGGTTGATCGCAGTTATTTTGGCTAAAGGTTGTGCAACCAAGTGTTAGGCTGAGGTGCCAATACTTTTGTCTGGCCTATTTTTGGAGTTTTGTGTGAAATGATCAATGTTTTGCTTTTTGCTTCATTCTCTTTTGTGTTTTTTCATTGAAGACAAGTTAAATGAAGATAATTCTACCAAAGAATTTGTGATTGCAATCATTTTCTGGAAGAAACTGAGTATTATCTGACAGAATTGCAGGGGTGTCAATACTTTAGGCCACAATTGTATTTGTTTTGAAAGTTACCCGTTTAACCTGTTAATAAAAATGTCATCTTACACCCGGTTTGGTTTTAACACCTGCGGATGGGTGTATTTCACCAAGGGGGTGTATGGCGCCCCTCTGGCTAGGAGCCACAGAGAGGTATTACACTTTACAAATAGATGTGTTAGCATTGTCCCGGATTCCGGTGGCGGGAGGTTTTGCTTACTTGGGCCCCCGTCCGACCGGTAAGGGAAATCCGAGCTCCACCGTGGGAGATCAGGGGACTGTCGGGAGAGCTCTGCAAGGGTGGTGAAAGACAGAGAAGAGCAGATTAGACCCTGAAAGACTTGAGAAGGAACATCTGGAAACTCCAGAGGGGGACCCTGAACCGGCAACATACACCCGTTAAACCAGACTGTACTGTGTTTCACCTTATCATCTGCCGGTACCCAGTAAAGTGGAGTTAGAGTTGAACTGGTCTCTGTCATTCTTCTCGCCGGTGCACGGAGGCCTTCAGCACCATCAGCAGTATCGCACCGGAGGGGTAAGAATAACCACTACTCCCCTCACCCCCCTCATCATCCTCCATCACCGCTGCCCTGAGGTAAAAGCTCCACCTGTGGGGAGCTGGACCACACTTAGCTGCACCCTTCATCACCTCAGCGGCCAGCCTGCAGCACCGGTACCCCAAATTACCGGGAACCACAGATGGCGTCACGTACCCCTGTAAATATTCCCTTTCCATCATCTAACAAATGACAGCCAGGACACGGAACCGGGAACCCGACCACCCGGGATTCCCCAGTTAATTCCATCAAACCCAGGCCCAGTATCCGAGTACCCCAAGCCCTGGGCTCATCATATGCACAGTAGCTTCCCCTTTGGATAGAATCTGATGGTGGTGATAGTTATTTGTTTAATTTAATTAATCCTCAATCATGAAGGAGCAAAAATAACTTGGAAATGAACAGAATGTTTACTAGTTACAATGGGTAGATAACTATTTACAGAAGTTAGGTAATAGCTAGACAGTGATTTTGCACTTACAGTTAAAGGTTGACACAAACATGCAGACAGGCAGATCTCTGAGGGATAGGTTTCGTTCTCATCAAATCCATTCACTGGTTCCCAGACTATCCTTTTGGTAATCCTTACTTAGCATCCCTTCTGTAGACTGTGTTGTGTTTCTGCTCTAAGGCAAACTTTTTCCTTCTCCAAGGTCAATAGCAAGCTCTTCCACATGGAGGCCATCAGCTCCATTTTCTCTCTTCACTGACGTCTCCTCTCTCGACTCCCAATCTTTCACACTGTAGCTGGAGTTAGAGATCCTCTCCCTCGCAGTGACCCTTACAGCTGCCGTCAATGACTAATTCTGCAGGCTAACTGGAGCTGGGTCACATCCTCAAGCCCCTGCAAAGGGAGGGAGGCAATTAACCTTTTCAGTGTTGCCTGTCAACAGGTCTCACAATATGCTATATACACAGAAATTAAAGTATTTGTATAAAACACACTATTCTTTTGGTATCCTATGCAGATGGCCACTTTGTGGGATACCACATACTTCTCAGATAACTCTCTTTGTGATTCTTAACAGTCCAATTTCCACTGCAGGCATCCTAAATATACTTACTTACCATATGATGTCTGTCATCCAAGTGACCCAAGTGATGGGTCTCCCAATATGCTGCCAGCTGGAGGTACCAGCCCTTTGCACGGTACCACCAGCGGATGCTGCCACACACCCACTGCATAACCGCTGCACAATCGACACACACCCGATGCACATCCGCCGGGATCACAAAATAATTTTCTGCGCCTGCGTGAACCCCACATGCAGGCACAGTTAATCAGTCCACCGCTATCTTTGTACAGTTAGATGATAGCTGTCACAGAACACCGCATACCGCGAGGACCTGCGATGATGTCACTCTCATATGATCAATAAGGATATAGTCTGGCTCGAATACTGTTAGGTGCTCAAGGGGAAGACACTGGATATATCATAAAGATTAACCCAGGCACACTTTAAAGAAAAACTTGAGTAAGGGCCCTTTCACATCAGCGTTTTTTTCAAATCGCGGCAGATGCGGTGAAAAAAACGCATCTGCCGCGATTACCGCATACCGGCTGCACTTGCGGCACGGTTGCGGTAAACGCCATACAAGGAAAAACGGACTTGCGGCAGGTGCGGCAAGTGCGGTTTTGGCACTTGCGGCAGGTGCGGCCGCAAAAAAACCCGCAGCTGACTGCAGTTTTTTTCGCGGCCGCACCTGCCGCAAGTGCCAAAACC
The DNA here is from genome assembly GCA_033576535.1 of Allobates femoralis. Lineage (NCBI taxonomy): Eukaryota > Metazoa > Chordata > Amphibia > Anura > Aromobatidae > Allobates > Allobates femoralis. The sequence goes on from JARQOC010000001.1 coordinate 58,762,901, forward strand.
GCACTTGCCGCACCTGCCGCAAGTCCGCCTATACCTTGTATGGCGTTTACCGCAACCGCGCCGCAACCGTGCTGCAAGTGCAGCCTGTATGCGGTAATCGCGGCAGATGCAGTTTTTCACCGCATCTGCCGCGATTTGAAAAAAACGCTAGTGTGAAAGGGCCCTTAGACATCCTTTTGAGGTTTTTATTATGAATTAGTGGGTGAAGACATTCAGTCAACGTTTCGGCTCACACGAACCTTCTTCAAGAATGGATCTATACAATCAAAATTAATAAAACCAAAAATAAAGAATAAAGACGATTTTCACAAAACTCATGACCATCTAGCGTGTTGTGCTAGTTGGACAAAGTGAGTAGGGTCGTATTGTGAGGTGTGGATTAGTAATTTGGTGTGGAGAGAACAGGAAAAGGTTCTCTGTTCATTTGTGATGAGGTGGGAGTATATATGAGAGGAGCAGCAGTGAGGTAGATGAGAGGGGGGAGGTTTAGTAGTGGATGGGAAGGGAAAGGGGTCACGGATAGAAGGAAACTAGTAAGGAAACTCAATATTGTATAGGTTAGTCCTAAGAGTTCTAATTATTCAGGGCAAGGTTGTCAGTGGTTACCTTCTTATAAGCCCTATGGTACAGCTCAATGCTGTGGGATTGATGTAGCCCTGATGTTTGTCACCTCAGATAATCTGTTGGGGGAATAATTGTAGATTAAGATAGAGGCCCACAGTAAAGGATGCATCACTATAGTTGTTATGTGTAAGTGTTCTGGTGGTGTGAAGTATTTGAAATATGTGTTCTGCATAGTGATTTATCATTGAGTTATGATGTAGTGGACCATAACTGTTAGCGAATGGAAAACTGCTGTGTTGGCGTTATCTGTAAACCGTGTCTGTATATATATATATATATATATATATATAAAGGTTTTTTAACATAGAGGTGTTTTTTTTAACAGTTATGGATTGGATTGCTAGTTCACATGGTGATCAGGGGTGAACTAAACCTCCCCGCCGCCTGAGGCGAAGAGAGGGGGGGTGCTAGCAGTCCGGCGGCGGAATTGAAGAGCCGGGGGGGGGGGGGGGGGGGCTGTGTGCTAGCAGGCCGGCGGCAGGATTGAAGAGTGGAGGAGGGGGTCGGGGGGTGCTTGCAGTCCGGTGGCGGGGAGTGCCCTTACCTTAGTGATACATTAATGAGATTGGCATAGATAAATGTCCAGATATCAGGGTGCAAAGGCACGAGGTGTAAAGATCCTGCCCTTAAAAAACATTTTAGTCAAAGTAGCACAACACAGAGCAGGGCGGGGAAATGAGAGGATATCATAGCGGAAGGCGAAGCATGCACCTCAACCTCAACCTTGCTCTGCGCTTGCGTCAACATCACAAGGATGCGCAGAACGAGGATTTCATGAATGGCATGAGTGAGGCGGCAAGGACATGAGCAGCACAGAGGTGCAGGGTGCGTGAAATGCCCCCGTGGACGAGGTGGTTCAAGCACAAGGGCCCACCTCCATGGATTTTTACTGTAAAAGTACCTTTACACGCCGCTACCAAAGGTTAGAAACCACCGGGTGTCGGAGACAATTGTATCTTGTACCGTCAAAACACCGCGAGGTAGCGGCGTGTAATTCAGGTTGTTGCCACCGGTCACTGTCGACACCTGTCTTTCAGCCGTGCTCAAAAACAGGTAGGTTTAAACCCTATGGTAGCGGCGTGTAATCGAGGAATAGGAAGATATTTTCGTCACCTAGTGAACTCCCTGGGGCGTGACACAGCCTCCGGGATACCGCCCCCCTTCAGCGATCATTGGTGGAAGATCCTGCATTATGATTGGTTGTCCCTGCATAGGGCGGCATATTTAAGGAGCTGACCACTCACACTACACAATTGCAATAGCATCATGTATTAGTCAGCCTCCTGCACTGGCTGGCCAATCATGATGCTATTGCATTGTCCAATCACCGTACGAGCGTCTCGTAATCCACAACTCTGGCACGCCTATGTGTTGTCCCTGCTGCCCCAGGTCCGCCTATATTCCCTTGTGGTAGCGGCGTGTAAATCAGGGAAGGTGCTCTACAGAAGGTAACCTGCGGCACCCGTCGGTGCTTCCAGGATAGAAAAAACCTACTGTGGAGCACCTTGTAGCGGCGTGTAAATGCGGTATCAGGTACCGTTAGGAACCGTTGAAACGTGCTTGTGCACGTGAGACACCTTTCTAACCTTCGGTAGCGGCGCGTAAAGGTACCTTTAGTTTTTATAAGCCTATATCTCAGGGTAGCATCCCCACAGAGCCATGGGGGACCTCTTGCCTGAATTCACCAGACATGCTGCATTCAGTGCTGGACTTAGATTCCAATCCATGGGGGGGTGACAGGTCCTCTTTAAGCAGAGAGATTTTTGCAAGAATAATTGCCTGAGTACGATTATCTCTACCATCTCCATAAAAACTGTACCCTCTTTTCCTTCCGATGTTATTGATTTATTCTCTGAAAAAAAGGTGCAAGAAACTACCTCCACATCAGGCTGAGGATTTGTTCTGGAGTTTCCCTGGGGGAGGTAGTTCTGAGGTTTCTGCTCGTTTTTACAGGAGGAGTTGGTTGTCTCCCCTGTGTACTCTGATCTTGAGGGTGAGTGGGGACATCTAGGTGAGTTGCATCCAGGAGCATAGCAAGGTGCTAGACCCAAGCATTCACACATTCAGGTGTAATCTTGGGGACAAGGACTAGCCTAGGGATCCCTAGCTTGAGGGACAGTTCTGGTGCACAGTATCCCTGCTACCTGTCACTGGCCTGATACATACCATGGGGTGTTGGATGGCGATGATGTGATTTGTAGGTTAGCATTGGGGTGTTGTGTTGGTTGGTGATAGCTTGTTTTCTTAATATAGAATGTTGTGTTGCTGTGTTTTTTGTGATATGTACTGTTAGTTGGCTAAGACATGTTTTATTGGTTTGTCATGTGATCTTGTAATAGTTGGTGCGTTGTGTTGGTTGTTAATGGTATGTTGTGTTGTATTGGTTGGTAATGGCATGATGTTTTGTTGTTGGTGTTGTCATATTGTGTTGGTTCGCAATGTCATGCTATGTTAGTTGGTGACGGTATGTTTGGGTGGTTAACGTCTAACTGTGTTGGTGATGTGGTGGTTGGCGCTGGCATGGTGAAGTGCAATGTTATGTTTTATTGATTGGAAATTACAAGTTGTGTTGGTGATGCTTGGAACATTATGTTGATTGATGATAGTATGGTTGTGTTGGTTGACGATGTAATGTTTATTATTAGGATGTTTCATAACTCTGTTTTACATGTCTGACCTATTCACAATCTCTTTTTTTACACTATTATTATTTCGTACTGTTTTAAAAATCATGTAATAGAAATAGAATGCAATTAATCTGGATTCACACTTGTATTTAAGTGTGATCAGGCTAAAAACGCAGCTGATAGCATCCGGGTTTGATTGTGCAACCATATTTAACCGCAGTGGTGTTATGACTGATCCGAGTGTGGTTGCCTACAGTTGCATCCATTTCTTTGCTTGATCCATTGGAAAGTTGAAACTTTACCTGGGACTCGCCTAATGGGAGAGTGTTGGGAGGGGATCTGCAAATAGTCTGTGGAGCCTCGGTTAGGAGTCTCAAACACAGAACTAGCCATATATCCCTCCAGGGAAGGGATCTGAGCATACTCAGTGTGAAAGCCGCATCCGCCCATGGCCAGATCAGGCCCCATTGAGACTTATTCTATTTTTGGCCACAGTACGCCATATCCAGTGACATCAGGCTTTTTAACAAGCCGCAAAATTGCAACTTTGTGCATGCGGCGAGAAGGTCGAAAGGACACATTTGTTAGGACTCAGCGGAAACCTTATGCCACCCTCATTTGCCTGCGTCCCCATTCTAAGGCTATGGAGACAGGCCTGATCAGGTGGCTTCAGGTTGTGGCTGGATTAAGAGGCTGGACAAAATAATGCAAGTGGGAAACCACCCTAAGAAATGTGTTCTTACACATCATTACAAAAATGTCCCAGCACAGAAATTGTTAAATACAATGCTCATTGCTTTATTCACTGAAGTTATCTTCCAGAGGTCATTCCGCTTGTTTGATTGGATGAGTAGAAATAATAGTGTGTGATATGTTAATACAATTTTACAACTAAGTGCTGTGTTAGGGCACGATACAAAAGAAAACATTTCCGTACAGTCAGTACAAATTCAGAATGTTCTCTTTATAATTCATTATGTTGAGATCGGCTTTGGAAACGGTCAGACAGTGGAAATTCTATACAAGATGCATTGCAGCCCTCAATGATTAGGTTAATTGTTTAATGACATTGTGTGCTAACTGTACTGACGCAGGCCACAAGACACCGAGCAAATACCATCATGCAGGGGAATGGATGCCATCTTTCTCATTTGACGTTTAAGACCTAAAATTGCTTGTGATATATGCATTGAAATCCGCTATCTCCATTACAGTACATATATCTTATCTCAGGCAGGCTGGATTTAGTAATGTGGCACCTTATCCACATTTTACTCCTCCATTGTTAGAATCAAGAGCCTAAAAGCCCAGCTCTCTCTATAATATATGGGATAATGCAGCCATGTCTGATTATTAGTGATATTTCATGGCCTTGTAACTTTACAGAGGTCACAAAACACAGAACTGAGAAACTTTCCCATTTATATCACATCTACAATTTGGCAGCCATTGTACAAAAACCTCTTTACCATTATGAAATCTGAAGAACAGGAACACCTCGTAAATGAATTCTTTAACGTAAAGATAAAAAACAGATTTTATTCCTATAATTATTCTTTATGCAGACTGTTAGATCCTAAGAAATACATATTTTTGCTTGCTGGTTTGAATAAAGTCCATAGGGTACTATATCACTTTTCAGTTTTTTCTATTTTTGATGCCTCTGAATCTGCAAAGGGTTTACAAGGACTATGACCCCAACTCATCAAGACTAGCATATTGTGCACTAGTCTTGATGACAGCTGCAATGGAGTAAGGCTACAGTTATGTTTCTGGAGTTACAATTATGTTTAAATAGTTTCCCATTGCTGGGTGTCCATATTGGAAAACTGGTCCTTAGTGACTCAGTGAGTGATGTCACCGCTTCCCAGGTAGTCAGGGTGATCGCAGAGACTGCAGTAAGAGGATGTTTGTTCCATCGCTGCAGCCTCTGGATGAAGCAGAGTAAGGATCGTGTGCTTCGTGGGCTCATTGTTGTTGACTATCTTTGGATAGTATGTTTGGGTTAATAAATGGGAAAATGAGGGTTGTCTGTGTGTTTTATTACAAATAAAGGATTTTTCTCTGTGTGTTGTGTTTTTTTTAACTATTTACTCCCAGGATTGACACAGTACAGGTCTCATAGAGACCTAAATGTTATCAATCTGTGCTTAATGACAAGCTGTCATTAACCTCTTCTAGTACTCAAATGAAACTGCAAAAGGGTATCGGGATGAGCTGGTTGAGTTTTCATGAAGGTAGTTCTCACCATCTATTCACAGCTTCACAGTTCGCTAAGTAAATTTATTTCCATGCTTCTCCGCACAGCTTCCATGCTTATCACTATCACGCTGCTCTCTGCTCTGATCGATATGAGAAGACTTTGGGAGACCACTGTCAGTGATAGACAGGGAAGCATTGTAGAGCAACATAGAAAATGCTTCTAATAAAGTAGTGGGAGTGGATTCCAAGGAGTAGTACCCTGTTTCCCCTAAAATAAGACAGGGGGTGGAATATTGTATGGGAATATTAGGAATTGCATTGCATGAAATATTGGGTCTTTGAAAGGGATGATGGAAAAAAAGACATTCCCTGAAAATAATACATAGTACATTTTTTGGAGTAAAAAGTAAGTTAGGAGGGTGTATCATTTAGGGGAAACTGGGTATCTGTTAACTTTTTCTTTCTCCATGTTGACTACCCCCCTGTCATGTTATATACCAGAGACTTCCTTTATGTTTCTCTTTATATCAGCACTATAGCTTTTTTTTTTCAGTGCTCGAGTGGCGCTTTAAATGTGAGGCTCCTGCCCCAGGTCCAATATTCACCTTCTGACGTCTTCCCCTCTTACTGACAAAGCTCTTGTCTCGTGGCGACATCTTGTCCCCGTAGCTTCTGATTGGCTGGAAGTCAGAAGTTGCATCACAAGACCTCAGTGCATCTCTATGAGAACCACAATGATGCCAGAATGAAGCTCTCATAGAGATTTATTGATTTGTGACTTCCGGTGAGCTCCATTAAACACTGATGTTGCCGGCAGGTCACTATCTCTGCAGACTGACCGCCGGAGTGCTACTGGAACAGTGGAAGATGCTGGAAGGTGAGTATCAGACAGGGGTCAGGGGACTTAGATATAATGCACTACTACAGAGGTGCAACAAAAAAACACACCCTGGAGTGGTGCTTTAATACCTAGAAAAGATATTGGGGACAGGTCTAAACAACACGTACATTCACTATATTTTATACCTTTATCTAACATTTTTCAACATCTTTCAATCATTTTGGTCTTTGGTCATGTTATGTGCGTTTTTGCTCTGCAATAAAACAATGAAAAACTATCTTGACTCTTTTTATATATTGTACTTCTGTGGTGGATCGAAGTGGAGCCCATTCCAAACTAAGCACAGTGTAGTGAGACCCTGGGTGGTAGTTGTGGGTGAGAAGCTCTGTCCTTTGGTGGCTGAGGCCGTCCATGCCTCAGCCACCTCCACAAAGCAAGGGGAAAGGGGTTAGTGACATTGATCCTGACTGGGTATGTGGTATTGGTTTGTGCAAGCTATACTTGTGATTAGGCACTCATGCAAGCCAGGCTTCTTCCACTGGGGAGTAACAGACACAGATTCAAGTTGCTTAACCAACAGTTTCGTTTCTACAGCAAAGTCTATTTTACCAGCTTGACATCGGGTACAGATCTTGCGTACATTCTCTTCATAAATCTTCTGATATTGCTCAACATAGTCTTTTATATTCAGTTCTCTACAAAGCATTCTGTTTTCTACTACAAACTACTCCATTACTCCCGGTAATAGAACTGACATTTGACCGTCCTCCTCCTTACTACTTGGCACCACAGTCCACCAGTTAAAGTCATATAGTCCTCCTTTGCCAAGGTCTCCTCTCCCCCTCAAGGACATGTTCTCCATTATGCTTCAGACCACCGTCGGACTAGCCTTGTTTAACGTTCACTTCCCTGCTGACCTGTTCGCCTAGCTTTATACCAAGTCTACACTTGAGGACTTGTACCTCTGGAGCCAGTCTACTGACAGTGGAATTCAGGCCTGAAGGTCATGACTGAGGGATGGAGGTACTCCTGTACCCGTCTGGTGTCCTTCCCGGGTGCTCTGTTCCCGCTGTGCACTGATGGTGAGGGGACATGGGTGTGGGAGTGTGATAGTCTTTCCCTTACTATAAAGAGAACTCTGTCTCAATGGGAGTTGTAGTAGATACATAATTATGTATAGTAAATTATTGTAACCATGTGTTGGTGGACCTCTAGTGGCCTGGGAGAAAACTGCCCTCTGCCGTCCCTGAATTATTAAAAAAAAACAATTGATGCTTTAGGTAGGGGGGGCTTGGTCTTAAAAAGGGCCTACACAGTAGTTGGTGAGGAGAGTCCCAGAAGGAGAAAAAGGAGCCACAGCAATGTTAGCATGGACCCAGATGAATGGATGGAGATGGTACCGACAGTGCAGGAATATTGTCTTAACAGACAGTCCCACCGTTTTTTAGAGCTGATCCCTATGTGAAGTACGGGGCTGGAGTCAGTGGGGACTTGATGAGCATGTAGCCAGATTCCGGAATGCTGGATGTAGCGGGCGCAAGTGCGGAGGTACTGGAATGGAGGGTGCAGTCTGCACTAAAGATAAGAATTGTGAATACCTCAAAAACTGTAATGTTCAAGGATTGCACCAGTGTTTCTCAGTAAAGATGTAAATTTTGACTTGATTGACTCATTGTGTGTTTTGAATCTCACCAAGGGTAGCAGTAAACTGAGCTTTTTCATCAGGGAGCTGGCTGAGGTGTGTGCTGCCACAGGCCCGACACTGCTGTGTGGCTTGGGCCCGGACTTGAACCTGACTAACTGTCCTCTTTGCCGCCGGCCCCCCACTGACAGATGCCATTAGCACTAACTTACTGTGTCCTCTGGCTTGCACACTGCTCCTACTCATTATATTGTTCACTAGTACAGCTTTCTACTAACTAAAATCGAGTCTTCCCTCTAAGCCTTGAGGCCAGCTCCTCCCCCAGTGGGCTGATCCCACTTCTTAAGGTGTAACCACCATTTAAATTTGTATTTAATAATAATGTACAGCAAGTGATTATAACAAACTTTCAAATATAATTCATAAGTGAAATCTGGAAGAAAACCTTTTAAAAACCTTGCAGAAGATGTCCCTACTAGGTTGTTTCTAATCCTGACATATGCTGGTTGTCAGGAAAACCTGTATTCAGCTTCACACACTGGATATGGCAATATAAGGGTGGGGCGTACACAGTGTGCCTGGCTACAGCTGATCTGTGTATTGTATTTATCTCAGGCAAAGGGAGCTCCAGGCTGTCAACACACAATTCCTGTGAGATCTTATCTGA
>JARQOC010000001.1:58771603-58815983 GCA_033576535.1 Allobates femoralis
TGGCGCCGGATTCCTTCGGCTAGTGGTGCCAGTGATAGGGGGTATGTCCTCATCGGGACCTGCTCCTTAGGTTCTTGCCTCTGTCACTGGGCATCGCCGTGCTCCTCCTTTGGGTGATGCTGGTTACAGGAGAGAGGTTCTTGCACATTCGTCTGGTAGGTGCAGGATTCATTCCTCTATCAGAAGTGGGGTGATTGGTACCAGTAGCACATCACCATCTGGCCTGGTTGTAGGGGCATTCATCAGGCTGTGAGCTCCAGCCTATGAGAGGGAACCGTGCCCTTCAAATACCTTGGGACCTATCCTGCAAATCCCAGATATATTCTTGGTTTTCCCAGCTATCTAGTTTGTGCTGTGTTATATTGACTCTGACCTTTGCCTGGATTTTGACCCTTCCACTGCCTGACGATTTTGTAATTTTACTATCCTCCTGGTTTTGACTTTGCTTTCTGACTATTCTTTTGTCTTTTCCCTGACCTCCTAGCCTTGTTCCTTCCTGGTGACCTCCCTGCTCCTGTCTGCTGCTCACCTATAGGCAGCTACCTCTTGGGTCCGCTGAAAATCCAAATCTCCATTTAAGGGTAAAGGATCTTCGAGTTTCTCGGGGTGCTGCCTTACCAGCAGCTCAGCCTTTGCAGCAGATGGTTGTCAAAGTGTGGTTGCGAGAGTCACAACCACTATAAAAGCATATCAAGTCTGCTGCAGTGCCCAGTGTGGTGCATATAGAGTAGGGAGGCTGAAAGGTTAAAAACCACGCAACCATATTCCACAAGACATCAAAGGGTGAATATAATATTGATTTATTAGTCAACGTGTTTCAGGGCCCCCTGGCCCCTTCCTCAAGACAAATCAATATCATATTGCCATGTTTCAAGGTGTTTCAGGGAGCCCTGAAACACATTGACTAATAGATCAAAATTCACCCTTTGATGTCAAATGGAATATGGCAGCGTGGTTTTTAACCGTTCATCCTCCCGACTTTAATTTTCTGAGATAATTGCCATGTCCACACACCTGCGCTCTAAGTATTTAGCGGTTCTGCTCCAAATACTTAGGTTTTGTGAGAGAAGCGCAGGTGCATGTGTGCCGGCGCTTCCTTGAAATGCAGCCCCTGGTTACCCGATGTGTATCGTGGTAACCAGTTCATACAGCAGGCTGCCTAGTGACCCCTTATGCCGAGCGCACAGGGAAATGCTGCGTTATAGGAAAAAAAGAAACTCAATGCCAGATTCAGAAAACAGCGGCATTTACAGCAAGAAAAAATTGCAGCAACTGATAAGTCTTTAAATGCTGTGGTGAAAGGAATTCTATGCTGTCATTCATCGTACTGGGAAATAATGAAAGTCAGAAAGTTGTGACAAATGTACTGAAAACCTGTCTATAGTTATCCATAGCCCAGGTGGCTGCTATACAGCATATCTGTAAATGACACTAACAGCAGCTCAGACAAGATGGCCGCCTCATAATCATCGAAAGAGGATAAAATAATAAAGAAAATCCAATCAGAAAATAAAAACAGATAGGAAATAAAGAATATGTATCACCATGAGACAGAGGATACAGGTGATACGTTCTCATGTCCATCCGCGATGCAGCACACAGTCTACTCATGGTTATGGCTGGTCACTAGGGCTGATCTTACCTGATTTGCACCCGCTGATGTGATACCAGGTGACATGTTGTTTGTGCGCTGTTGCTACAAATACCACTTACATCATACTACACTACATTGATGCTGACATTCATCATCCATCTTATTAGTGGTGTTGCTGACTTTACATTTAAAGCAGTTGAGGTAATTAAAGTGGCCTGTAATTTATCTGGTATAACCGAGCCCCCATACATGGACAATCAATATATTGACTCCATGTTATGTGATTGTGTTACTGCACTGTTGGAGCTATTGGCATGTCCTCCATTGTTAATAGTATGTCACATGCTTTACTCAGTGACATTTATTGCTTATTTGGACAATTACATTTTTTGCACATTACAGCATATGCTATATTTAAAACCAAATTCCACTGAAACCCATTCTGACTTTGTGTGAAAACCAGTTTCACATAACTGGTCTTGGTTGTATTGTGTCCAGTTATATAATGTCTCTATGGGTCCTGTGAACAGAGGGTGTGAGTGCAGACCAATCCCCTATCTGGTGCCCTCCCACTTATATGTGTGGTGCCCCTGGGTCTGGCCACCACAGAATGGTATTATAGGTAATATCAAAGTACTGTGTCGAGCCCACTGGGACAAGGGTACTCGGTACCGGACCGGGTCTTTACTGGGGAAGTCACGGGGGTCCTGGTCCGGACCGTGTCCCGGGCCCTGGCAAATAAAGGGGAATATTTACAGGGGATTGTCAGTCATGATGCCACCCACTATATGCGGCCAGTGATGGGGCTGCCGCTGCTGCAGAACCTCTGGGGATGATGGGATAGCAGCATAGGTGGTATAGTTCCAGTGGGTAGAACTGTAGTCCCCGGGGCAGTAAGAGTTTAAGTCTATTGTGGAGTGTGTAGCACACTTACTTTGCAGACGCTGCAGGGATCTCTCCTCAGTGCTGGTGCTGACAAGCTGTGCTGTGGCTCTGCAGGTGGAGGGCTTTCTGTGATCCTGTATGGAGAGAATCTCTTTCATGCAGAGACACAAGGGAAGCACTTTCAGGGTTTTCCTTGTTTTACTCTCAGTTCTTCAGACAGTTCACAAGTCAGTTACAGTTCAAGTACAGTTCCAGTACAGTTCTTACATGTCTCAGTACAAGTACACGGGCACACTCTCCCTCTCCGGTTCCCTTTGCTCTGCAGCCAGGCCTCTCTCTCTGTGACCCCTCACACAGTCTCTAAGTCCTTTCCGGGCTGTTTACATTCTCTGTACACTTGGTGGGTGTCTCCGGACAGTATGGCGGTGACTCGGGCCCCTGTGGGTCCTCCAGTTTGTCACTGAGCTGCCTGTCCTTTGGGGTAGGGACCCTAACGTGAAGCTGTGGTCCCCCGTCGTGTTGTTTAGGGATCCGGGTAAACTACGGTCCCTTCTAGAGCCGACACTCTACTCAGCCCAGCCTCCAGCAGTCCTCAGGTGTGAGGCTCTACCAGGCTCCTTCCCTCTGCGTCTTCCAGTATCTTAGGAGGGACTTCTCTGCCTGCAGTCTGGTCTTCTCGGCTGTCCTTTAGGGCCTGGTATCACCGTCCCTCTCAGTCCTCTCACACTCCTGGTGGTATCAGCTTCGGACGTGCTTTCTCTCTCCTCCGGCTCACCCTGGCTTGGTACAGTTCTGCGCTCCTAGGCCTTACACTCATAGGACGTGTGATTTCCAGTCTTTTCCTCTCAGCCTACCTCGGCCTACTGAACTACTTCCTCCTCCCCCCTTTCCTATTTCTACTGTCAAGTCACCTGACTTCGTGTGTGCCCAACCCACTCCTCCAAATCCACCACCCTTCAATTGCCTAGAGTATTCCAATCTCAGGGCTGGATGCTACCTTCTCCTACACGTTGGTTGTGTGGGCTGTGAGGGTGTTGTTGTGCAACTATTGTCCTACCTGCCTGGCTGCAGTTCCCTTTTGTGGCCTCCTGGACGCAGGGGCACCACAATTGCCCTGTATGGTGAGACTTGTGGTCCTTCTACTGGATGTCTGAAGCCTACACACGCTGCCTGAACTTCAATCAAGAGATTATGTATGCACTTAATACCTGGGTTGGACATGTGACTCAGTCCCTGGTTGGTGGGATGGATTAGTTAGGGTGCTAGTAACACAGAGTAGGCTCATTGTTCAAAATTCTGCATCCGGGTCTGTAGATGCCCCTCCACGTCTTACCCACGCATTCCACATAAAGGCATCCTCCCTGTGGCTGCGTCATATACTCTGAGGTCTAGCCCTACCTGTAGAGGTGTTTGCCAAACTAGCCGCATTACCATCTACCTCTGGCGGACTGTGGCGGCGCTGGTGACACCTCACCAGAAACTACAGGTGGCGTCACGACTACTTGTATATAACATCCCCTATAACTATAACCCCTTTTTGGAAGATAGACCCAGGACATGGGATCAGACGCAGCCACCACTCCCCGTGACACAGCAGATGCTATCCGTGGAGCCTGATACCCGAGTACCCGAAAGCCTGGGCTCAACACATCTACTCCAGTAAAAAAGACTGAGAAAACTACAAAACAGTGAGCCTGCCTGTTACTTGCATTTGCCCTGCCTCCTACATATTGACTGTATACACTGCATCGGGAATTGGCTTTACCCGTAGAGAGACAATCCATCACTGCTGCCATCCATCATCCCCGGAGCCATTCCATCCCTTGCCACATACCACAGGTGGCGTCACGAAATCTCCCTTGCATATAGCCCCTTCCCTTTTCACCTGAATCCAGGGCTATAGGACCGTGTCAAGACCCCTGTGACTTCCCCTAGAGAAAGCAGCAGCCTGGTCACGAGTACCCCACGGCCCTGGCGGCGCCTCATATATTTATATAAAAACCTAGACAAAGGGACAATTCTATTGCATCAGATGATTGTAGAATGTGTGTGATTATATATTAGTTCAACTACTGCCATTACTATAAACAGCGTCACCCAGGAGGGTGGTGGGAGCCCACTGCTGCACAGAGTGGCTGTGGTTTGGCAGGCACTGCTGCTCGGTATCCCCTTGTGTGTCCGCTCTCCCTTTGTGCACTCTCTCTTCTCCCTGTGCACTCTCTTTTCCCCCTATGTGCTCTTCCCCTTGTGCTGTCTCTCCTCCATATGCACTCTCTTGTGCTGTCTCTCCTCCCTGTATGCTGTCTTTCCCTTGTGCTGTTGCACTCTCTCTATTTGCACTCTCTCATTGTGCTGTATCTCTCCCTTGTGCGTTCTCTCCCCTTGTGATGTCTCTTTCCTCTGTGTTCTTTCTATTCTTCCTGTGTGCTCTCTTACCCCCTGTGCTGTCTCTCTCGCTGTATGCTCTCTCTCCCCCGAGTGCTCCCTTTTCCCTTGTGGTGTCTCTCCCCCTTGTGTCCGCTCTCTCCTCTTGTGCTGTCTATTCCTCCTGTTTGCTCTCTCTTACCCTGTGCACTCTCTCTTTTGCTGTTCTGTCTCTCTCTCCATGTGCTCTCTCCTCTTGTGCTGTATATCCCCCTGTACACTCTCTCTGCCCCCTGTGCGCTCTTTCTCCCTTTGTGCTGTCTCTTCCCCCATGTACTCTCTCACTCACACCTGTTTGATGTCTCTTTTGCCCTGTACGCTAAGGAGCCACGGTGCCAGCTTGTGTTACAGAGTGGAACACAAATGGGAGGTATGCAGCAGCAGGACGAGTCCACCCCAAGGGTATGACGGAAGCAGATCAGTGCATACAATAATGGACAATTATAATGAATATATGTAATTTTCCATATGATGTTTGGACCTCTTCTTCACAGATGTCCTATAGGTGGCACTGTTTTCTTTACTGATCAACCAAACTTATGGGCTTCTTCATATTCCAGTTTAACTGTAATTTTCCAGTTTAACTGTAGTTTTATAGTGTCCTATAGCTGTGCTGTTTCGGACAACGTACAGACACACAGACAGACAGAATAAGGCTTTTATGTAGTAGAAGCTGTATCACCCTTCTCTCTTCCTTGCTTCCTTCTATTTATGGTTTTACAATAGATTAATTTTTTGTGGGGACTGAGGCAATTTCTGGACCTTTACAAGTAGCCAATAGTCTACTGATGATGACGAAGATGCTCGTTTGCCATATACAGCTATACATATAGTAAAGTTTGCACATGTACTACTGACATATGAAAGGAAAAAGTGATACCTATACATAGGAAAACTTTATCTCAGAGTCCTCCACAACTGTTAATTTTCAAGCTCAGAGAGTAAATGGAATATTTCTTTAGTATGAAAATGAAATTTGATTGTCGGGATCGAGTTTATATTAAATTCATTTTTTGCATCTTGACATTTCAATAAAAGTACATTTCCTTGCGTTGTTTGCTTTTATTGTTTCCCACCTTGACATTACAGTGGCCGGAAATTGAAATGATCTATCTTTTTCTATTATTGGGTATTTGGACGGATTATGCGATTGTGAAGTTTGCAATATAAGCCGGTGCTCCTATACCGAGCTTTGCCTTTTTTTGTTTTGCTGTTGTGGCAGTAGTTTACTTGATATATTGGTTGATAAGCGAGTCTGAAGCCATTACTGCTGCTAGAATGCTAAAAGCCAGGGCGACTGGGATCTAGAGGATAATTTCTTTCTATGAAGAGAAGTTGAACTCATGGGCACTAGTGTTTTGCGTCTCTGATACTTGGTTATTGCTCTACCGCCGGGGAGATTTATATTAAAGTTTCAGATGAGTTGATGCATTGAGGTTTGGATTAATAATCTCATGCAGGGCGAGATTTAGAGGCCACATCTGTGTGCTCCCCTCCCACGGTCTCACTCCATGGTTGCATCACAAAAGACACGGATTTTGTGCAGAATTAATACTTTGGGATTATTCAACATTGATGTGTATAGCAATTAGTATGTTATATAAAAACTGTGATTTGTAATAGGATGATTTTTTTCCTTTTCATTATAGGCAACTTCCATAGCGCACAGTAGGAAGGATTTATGGCGGAAAGTGAAGTTTTGTGCAAAGCTATACTAGGAAGCCAAACAGAACTTCATGTGCTCTCGTACATGATCCATTGGGCATATTATGTAGAAGGGTATTATGGGACTTGTCCAGTTTATATAGATTTTCCATAAATCTCTTTAAGTTTTCATATGAAATATAGGAGATAAACAGATGCCCCACACAGTGGTCCTCTTTTCAGTTTTAAGCCACTCTTGGTCATCTCCAACAACTTTTTGAAAAGTGGGCAGATCTTCAGCATGGGGAGAATAACCAAGTGTGCCCAAAAGTATTGACACCCCTGCAATTCTGTCAAATAATACTCAGTTTCTTCCTGAAAATGATTGCAATCACAAATTCTTTTGTATTATTATCTTCATTTAATTTGTCTTCAATGAAAAAAACACAAAAAGAATTGTCCTAAAGCCAAATTGGATATAATTCCACACCAAACATAAAAAAGGGGGTGGACAAAAGTATTGTAACTGTTAGAAAAATCATGTGATGCTTCTCTAATTTGTGTAATTAACAGCACCTGTAACTTACCTGTGGCACCTAACAGGTGTTGGCAATAACTAAATCACACTTGCAGCCAGTTGACATGGATTAAAGTTGACTCAACCTCTGTCCTGTGTCCTGTGAACATGGAGACAAGAAAGAAGACCAAAGAACTGTCTGAGGACTTGAGAAACCAAATTGTGAGGAAGCATGAGCAATCTCAAGGCTACAAGTCCATCTCCAAAGACCTGAATGTTACTGTGTCTACCGTGCGCAGTGTCATCAAAAAGTTTAAATCCCATGGCACTGTGGCTAACCTCCCTAGATGTGGACGGAAAAGAAAAATTGACGAGAGATTTCAAAGCAAGATTGTGCGTATGGTGGATAAAGAACCTCGACTAACATCCAAACAAGTTCAAGCTGCCCTGCAGTCTAAGGGTACAATAGTGTCAACCCGTACTTTCGGTCGGCATCTGAATGAAATAGGACTGTATGGTAGGATACCCAGGAAGACCCCACTTCTTACCCCGAGACATAAAAAAGCCAGGCTGGAGTGTCACAAAACTTACCTGAGAAAGCCTACAACGTTTTGGAAGAATGTTCTCTGGTTAGATGAGACAAAAGTAGAGCTTTTTGGGCAAAGGCATCAGCATAGAGTTTACAGGAGAAAAAAAGAGGCATTCAAAGAAAAGAACACGGTCCCTACAGTCAAACATGGCGGAGGTTTCCTGATGTTTTGGGGTTGCTTTGCTGCCTCTGGCACTGGACTGCTTGACCGTGTGCATGGCATTATGAAGTCTGAAGACTACCAACAAATTTTGCAGCATAATGTAGGGCCCAGTGTGAGAAAGCTGGGTCTCCCTCAGAGGTCATGGGTCTTCCAGCAGGACAATGAACCAAAACACACTTCAAAAAGCGCTTTAAAATGATTTGAGGGAAAGTGCTGGAGACTTCTAAGGTGGCCAGCAATGAGTCCAGACCTGAATCCCATGGAACACCTGTGGAGAGATCTAAAAATGGCAGTTTGGAGAAGGCACCCTTCAAATATCAGGGACCTGGAGCAGTTTGCCAAAGAAGAATGGTCTATAATTCCAGCAGAGCATTGTTAAAAACTCATTGATGGTTACCGGAAGCGGTTGATCGCAGTAATTTTTGCTAAAGGTTGTGCAACCAAATATTAGGCTGAGGGTGCCAATACTTTTGTCTGGCCCATTTTTGGAGTTTTGTGTGAAATGATCAATGTTTTGCTTTTTGCTTCATTCTCTTTTGTGTTTTTTCATTGAAGACAAATTAAATGAGGATAATAATAGCAAAGAATTTGTGATTGCAATCATTTTCAGGAAGAAACTGAGTATTATCTGACAGAATTGCAGGGGTGTCAATACTTTTGGCCACAACTGTAGGTGTTGTGAATGCCGTCTTCTCCTTGTCTTCCTCGGCTACGGACATCTGCCAGTACCCACTAGTGAGATCTAAGGTGGAGAAGTAGTTGGCAGATGTCAATGCAGTAAGGATTCCTCTATATGAAGTAACGGGTAAGCATCTTTGTGTGTTATGCGGTTTATTTGCCTATAGTCTACACACATCCTCATACTGCCATCTTTTTTCTGACTAGGACTAATTGGGCTCCTCAGGGAATACAGCTATCTCGTATAACCCCTGCGTCTTTCATGTCCTGTAACATTTCTTTGGCTTTTTGATAATGTGCAGGTGGAATAGGCCTATACCGCTCCTTGATTGGTGGATGTGTACCTGTGGGGATGTGGTTTTGTACCCCTTTTATCCTACCAAAACCAAGTGAATGCTTACTAAAGACTTGTTTAAATTTTTGGGCTACCCGGTACACACCTTACTTTTCGTGCACAGGAGTGGTGTCAGTTCCTACATGGAGCTGCTGGCACCAGTCCTCCAGTGGTCCAATTGTTTGATCAGGTTTTGCCCCTTTTTCGTGGGGTTCAGGTTGCACTGCTTGGATCTCGTTGTTACTGACTGTGTATAATTTAACCTCTTCACTGCCACAATTTAAGATGCGAACAGGTACTCTCCCATTGTGTACGTCGACCACCCCCTTGGCTGTCAACAGTGTAGGTCTGTGCTCTGTACTGATGGGCTCCACTAATGCTTGATATTCCTCCCTCTCAGACCCATAGCTGCTCGACACCAAATCATCATTTCACTCATTGGGGGTATCACAATAGGTTTCGGGTCTGTCACCCGTGCTGCACCAATTTCACCACCTGTAATTGTTACCTGTTGTTGGTGGAGGATGGCTCTGATCTCTCACTGGAGGACCTTCCTCTGACCAGGTCTGGCAGTTTCAGCAATCTGTTGAAGCAAAGACAAAGCTTCCTCCATGCAATTGCTAACAACATTAGTACCCAGTACAACATAAGCATCATTTGCATTACTGGCTTCTGTTACTACAAGGACCCCTTGGTTCTGTAATTCCACCCTCCCCACCTTTATGGGCACTTCTCTAACCCCCATCACAGTGAGCGGTTCACCATTAGATGCATTAAGAATAAGGTCTATCTCAGGCTGTTTCAGTTCTGCATCAGCCCAATACTTTCTGTAAAGGATATGGGGGATGGTGGTCACCTGTGACCCAGTGTCCAGTAGAGCAGGTGTCGGGATGCCATCCAGTACAATGGACAGAAACGGCCTCTGTCCAATGTAGGTCTTGCACCCATGGCTGTTGATCTAGTCCTGAGGTTTGGCCCCAGGCCCCAGGGACTGCCCGTTTAAAGGACAGCGCCTGGCGATATGACTGGTGCAATTACAATTGCGGCAGGTGGGCTCCCCAGTGGAGCTGTAGCGGTCGGTGGCTCTTCCTCTGTAGGCTGTAGCTTGCTTCCCTCGCATCCAGGGGATGTCATCCGGGCTGTCGGCAAGTTGAATCAGCGGCTGAGGCTTGGCTTGGGGTCTTGGTGCTAGCTGCTGACTCTTCTGTAACTGCATAGCGTCCATTAACTTGGATATGTTTTTATTCATCTCACGCATCTCAGCACGTATTTCAGCCCGCAGGAAGTCATATTTGTCAGGCTGCGCAGATTGTACATTGTGCGTGGCTGCAGTCACGGGTACTGGTTTTGGAGTAGCCTACACCTCACCCTCGCACCACCGTTTAATTGCAGCTTTATGGGTCTCTACTGGCTTTAACCTTTTCATGGACATTTCTTTCAAGGTGTTAAAATCAGCATCAGGATTGCTTAATGACCACCAGCGTACACTTTTACTGCCCTCAGGGGATAGCAGGCCCCGTGTGAACTGTTCAATGAGGAGCTTGTTCTCATCTCGTGCACTTGCAGGGCTGACATGTATAAGGGTGCGTAGTGCTCTTTCCAGGCGCCAGGCATAAGCTCTGATGTCATCTCCCGGCCTCTGGTAGCAGTGATGGAAGCACATGCGTATATCAGCCTCATTACACTCCTCAAAGGTAGCTCTCAGTTTATCAAATATAGCAGGAGCTGATCTGCGTTCAGCAACAGACCAGGACACACTTTCTTTTTCTGCTGCACCAGTTAACTGTCCGAGTACCACCGTAGCGTGTTGTTGGCCGGTTATAGTATACATGTCCAGGACACCTTCGATCTAACTCGTCCAGCGTATCAGGGCGGCCATCATTCTACCACTTGGCCCCCGGGATGTATGGGAATGACATGGGCATTATAGGGGCGACTGTACCCATAGTGCCAGAGGTGCTGGTAGTGCTACCGGAGGCAGCCATTGAGTGTCCGGGGTAATTCTGGGGATCAGCGTACGCAGCCTCGTTGTCGCTGGAGGAGGCCGACATGTTGGAGGCCCCCCTAGTTAATTATAGCCAGTTGCTGAAGGGTTAAACAGTTCAAGAGTTTCCGGACTGCAACGCTCGGGAATGCTCGGCTGAGCGAGGGGCGGGTTTCAGTTTCGCGCTTTGCGACTGGCACGCCCCCTTTCTTCCCGCTCTTCGGTGCAGTTATGGCGGCGGAATTTAAACAGTCACACGTTACAGTTAATAAATGGCACACAGTCCCCGGTGATACCGGGCACGGGATCCTGTTCGTGACGCCAGAAAGAGGCGTGTTGCGCCCCAGGGCAAGGGGTACTCGGGAATCATGCGGCAGTGAGGGGGTTAACTTTGTCACGGGGAATGGCGGCCGCGCCTGATCCCGTATCCTGTGGAGCGGTGCTCTTGGAAAGGGTATTTACAGGGGTTATGTACAAGTTAGTTGTGATGCCACCTGCAGTATCTGATGATTGATCACCAGTGCCGCTACAGTCCTCCGGAGGTCGGTGGGATTGCGGCAGTGATGGTATAGTCCCCCGCAGGCAGGACTGGGACCTCCGGGGCAGCGTAGTGAGGTGAACAGTTTGTACCAGAGCTTAGGTGGTGGAGGGAGAGTAGAAGTGGTCTGTAGGGGGGCACAGTGAAGGAGAGGAAAGGAAGCACGCACACAGAAGAAGTCTCTTTTCCTTTTTACTGGTGTTAGTCAGGTAAATTGTTCAGGGCACTGACGGGTGACCGGGCTGCACAGTGGGCTCCCACAGCAAGTGGGTATAAGGCCTCCTTACTTGGTGAATTCCGCTGAAGCACAGTCTTTTATATCCTGACATGCCTTCAATCTCTTCTCTTGTCTGTATCTCCCTCTCCTCCTGTGTGGTCTCTGGGATGACCTTCTCTGGGCTCTGCAATGTCCTGCTCTCCTGGCTCCCTCTCTTTGACTCTCTCAGGAGACCGGGTAGCTGAAGCTTCCTCGGTGCCAAGGGGTTTTCTGTGGGCCTGTAGTTCTCCCACCGACGCGGATCCCCAATATCCAGCTTTTCTGGAACGAACTCACAAGTTGAGCTACCTGTTCCTCACTTCTGTTCCTTCTCTAAGCTCCCTGCCTTCAGTCCCACTTAGACTGGTGGGACGCTGAAAGGCCACTCTGGGTCACTGGCTCGCGCCTACACGCGGCACCGACCACCAGAAGTTCCCTGTAGCTCTTCTAGCATCTGCACACACTCTGATTAGCTCCTCCCCAGCAGCAGTATATATAGGGGATCTTGCCTAAGGGCAGCAAGTTGAGCTCCCCCTACTGTGTTGGGGTGGAAGGTGTTGTTTGTAGTAAGTACCTGCTGTGGAAACCCAACTGTGCATTAGAGAGATCTGTGGTTACCTGCATGGGCAGGGCGCCACAGGTATAAGGCCTCCTCTGTTCCTCTTTGGTAATTGAAGCCCAGCCTGCATGCAGCCAGACTGGCCTCCTCTCTCTTCCTGTCTCTGATATCTGTCCTCTCCTCTCCTCCTGTGCGGTCCATCGGTTAACCTCTCTGATCACTGCGGTGAAACACTGCTGTGTCTGGCTCCCTCTCTTCGACCCACAGGGAGACTGGGTGGCTGAAGCCTCCACGGTGTGACAGGGTTCTCTGTGGTCCTGGAGTATCCCACAGGTGCGGACCCCCTATGTCCGGTACGTCTTAGGGTGAACTTCTACTAGTTCCTCACCCCCATTGGGCTCTCTGCTCCTTGACTTCTGTCCCAACTCAGGCTTGCGGGACGTCAGAAGGGCCACTCCGGGTCACTGGTTCGGGCCTAACCGCTGCACCGACCACCAGGACGTCTTCGCAGCTCTCCTAGCGTCTGCACACTCTGACTAACTCCTCCCCCAGCAGCAGTATTTATAGGGGATCTTGCCTAAGGTCAGCAAGTGGGGCTCCACCTACTGTGTCGGGGTGGAAGATGTTGCATGTAGTAGGTACCTGCTGTGGAAACCTAGCTGTGCATTATGGAAGTCTGTGGCTACCTGTGTGAGCAGGGCGCCACAATATCAAAATATTTTGGACAAATGTATCGGATCATATTTTTGTGACAGTTTTGAAATGTCACTTGTTCAATTCTAGTGTGTCTCAGAGCACAAAGCAAGGTCTGTAAAGGCATGGTTGGGTGAGACTGGTGCAAAAGAACATGCATGCTCTGCATTGAGCCCAGATCTCATCCCCATCCATCACACTTAGGCCAGGTCACACATACAAATCGTTTTTTTAAGCCCTTAGAACAACGGATCCATTTTTCTAAGGGTTCCAATAGTGTTCCCAGTGGTCCTGGCCGTTTTATGGAAATTTTTGGACTTAGTCATTTTTTTCCCAAAAAATGCATGCGTTAACACATGCGTTAACGCATGGTGCCTATAAGTACCATGCGTTAACGCATGCGTCTCCCATAGGGTCCATGTTAAAAAAGTGCATGCGTTTTTTGAAAGCACACCAAAAATGCTGCTGGCAGTGTTTGTTTTTGGGCTGCTGCATAAAAACGCATGCGTTTTTTGAAAAACGCACATGCACAGTGCGCTAATGCATATCCGTTTTTGGACTTTGAAAAAAAAAAAAATGTCCAAAATGTTCCCAAAACGGATTTAAGCCAAAAAGGGATGGTATGTGTGACCCTGGCCTTAGATGAACTGGAAAGAAGATTGTGAGTAAGTGTCACACCTGATGAGGAGAGCTCAAGGGATGGTGGAACTACTAGACCAAAGGTACAGATCTCTGGTGGAGCACCCATGAACGGCCACCGAGTCTTCACAGCAGGTGTCAGAGGCTGGTGGCACAGCAGGTGTAGAGTAGGTACTGACAAGAACTGGAAAACTAGGAGCACAGGAATAGGTAAATACACAATATACCAGGCAGGCACAAGGACAAATAGCAGCAGAAAGTATGAACTAAGACACATTGACCAGGCAGCTCCCAATTGGGGAGGATGATTTAAATACTCTGTTAGGTATTGCTCTGGCGATTTTAAAACAGGGGTGTGCTGCGTGACCGCACCCTCTGCTGGGCATCCGTGGGCCTCAGGAGGCAGCAGAGGCAGTTAAGACTGAGACAAGCGAGGGACCGGTGTGGTGAGTATGTCGGCACCCCTGACACATGGAGTGCAGGGGCAGTGACGGCACAACAGCCAGATCGTCAAGGCCAACATCAATGTCTGACCTAACAAATTTCTACTGAATAAATGATTAAAAATTCCAACAGATGCCTTCAAACTTTTGTAGAAATTTTCTCAGAAATGTGGATGCTATTTTACTTGTAATGTGGCAGCCAAACTTTATATTAATGCCCATGGATTTAGAGTAAGATTTCAAGAAAGCTTCAATAGGTATAACATGGAGGGGTCTAATACTATTGTAAAGGGAGTCTCCCGACTCTTCTCAGACAAATAATCTTGGGGGTGGTCAAAGCTTCACTGGTTTAATCTAGTACCTGGCATGTGAGAGTTGACAAATCTCTGCCACCTGCTACATGCTTTTTTTGCCACTGAAATTGACAATGCAAATTGACACAGATTGACATCATGGACCCAATGTTTGCCTTCATGGTAATATGCAACTGTATCTGAGAGTTCATGTTATTCTCTACTTCATGTTTATGATATCTATGACCTCTTAGTAGAGATGAGTGGACTCGTGGAAGTTCGGTTCTTGAGGTTCAGAAGAACTTTTTTTTAAAGTTCTGTTCTGGACCCAAACTAGACCCAAACGCCATTGGAAGTCACTGATTGGGCAGTTCGGTCTCCGCCCATATACAGCCAGCCATAAGCAAAACACTTCTGTGGAAGGGAGGGTGGGGTTTTGTATTTTTTTTGTAGTCACTACATCTGATAATGCTGATTTTACCCCCAGTGCAGCCATTCAAACACTGCAAGAGGCTCACACTGGGCCGAACATTGAGTGTACCCTGAGGATCCCGATACTCAGTCCAGTGCTTTACATTCCATAAGCATCGAAAACCGAACCTGAACACTGAAAAATGTAAAAGGTTTGTGTTCGCTACAATCTCCAAACTTTATAGCTATTTTTTCTCATTCCTACCTATTACCTTCTCACTACGTCTGATCTTCATAACGATGCAGACCTACATAAATGCTTTTCAATCCTTTCTTTAAAACCCAATCTCTACAGACCTTTAAATATCACACGAGAAAATTTGCGATTTCCTTTTGACTGTAATTGCATTCCATGCATTGAAGATTCCAATTACATAATTTGTAGAGCACATTCCTATTCACTATAGCCTGTTGTCTGTGATGTCATATAAAATATGGAGAAATAAAGCTTAAAGGATAAGTAATGTAGATCAAAGCAACTATGATGTCATCACACCGGACCTGACAGAGGTCACAAGAATAAATTGTGTCATACATCTAAACTAAATTTAGCTCTGATGACATCTCACAGTGCTTTAAATATCGTAATTAAAAATTGATTAGTTGCAGGGGTTATCCAACTTTTAATAAAATAAGAAATGGGAGACAATGTATAAAAAAATAAAATAAATACAATTATCGCTACTCATAGATTCCTGGGATCATCACTGAGCACAGAGCTGGATGTGAGAACGTGACATCTAAGGTGATAGATTTTCTTCTATGGTCACACCAGGCAGTCTGTAAGCACAGAGTGGTAGGACTGCGGGGGTGTCTGCACCAGGTTGCTGAGGGAATTATGCGGTGAGAAGAGTTTTTGTTCATTTAAATTTTCTGCTGTTTTTATATTTTTCTCACAATGGATAACCCTTTCAAAATTAGAAACATTTTGGCCCATCCTACTATTTCCTTGATGGACAAAGGGGGCTGGTTTAGCCATTTTAAAGAGCAATCAATCATCACATCTTTATACACATGATCATCTTTGAGATGGGAACGGAATATGCTAAAACCACAGGAAGGGGTCTGGATTCAGGACTTAAAAGCAATTTTCATAATGAAAGCATATTAGTAAAAGTAATGATTTTCATATGGGCAAGGACCAAATAGTTGTTGTTTCCCTGGACCACCCGTTTAAACCCTTACTGGCATCATTGAACTGTTAACTTTGTAAAGAAGGATGATGTTCCTGACAGCACATCATCCTAAAAGGGTTGTCCTCTTTCACTTAAAGGGATCCTGTTCCCTCTAGAACGCCTCCTAAGCTACCAAAACATGTCCCTGCAGCATCCTATCACTAATCTCACACTCCTTTTGTCTCCTAAAAGCATACTGTGAAAGTGCATAAAAACGTTTAATACTACTCATGAGTGATTATAATTAGCAGGGGTACATTCTTTAGCCCTTAGGGCGTGTTGTTTTGCAGCCTGAATGATCCACCCTCTCTCTGTCTGTTTGCTTTCCTTGTGCAGGCATTGCCCTCCCCCCTCTCTGTCATTCACAGAATGCAAATCATTAGTCCTGCCTTCAGTTCCACATCCAGCAGAAGCTGCACAGGGAGGGCTGGATCATTCAGACTGCAAAACAACACTCCCTAAGGGCTAAAGAATATAGCCCCTGCTAATTATAATCCCTAATGAGTGAGTATTAAAACGTTTTTATGCACTTTCACAGGAGAACGAGCTGTTGAAATTGGAAAAAGAAATCAAAGCCCAAAAAATTAAAAGATTTCAGAGAGATCTCAATGATTTGTCACAAAATAAAGTCTACCGGTGGAAAAATCCCGCAGGAAGGTCCCGTCCATGCAGTAGATCCAAATTGGGGTCGAGGTCCAGGTCAGCATCACGTACACGCCCAGGAGCTGGGGTTGGTGGCAATAGCGGCAATGAAAAACTGGAAGTGGTGTTGGAGAGGGCCAGTGGGTTCATGGGTCGTCACCAGATTTATGTCCAAACAACTGGATGGACGAGGGCTTCAGGTAATCAACCTGTCAGAACATAACCTGAGTCCTGATCAGTTGGACGTTCTGTCAAGGGGACTCTCATTCTCTCCCACTAACCGTTTTGATTTCTTCACAGCTCTAAAAGATGTGCATATCTTTGTATGGAAGCTGATCTTGAAGAAATTACACCATCAAGGTGACGTCGGTGGTGGGATTGAGAGAGAGGCCCTTTTGGCGTTGGAGAAATTGGAACTGGAGATGACCCCGGACCTAACTGGTAAGTTTCCGCAATCCATTATTCCTAAATCTACAAAATTTCCACCTCTTACAATCTGTCCGGCTGTAGAAATATTCAATAGAGTTGTTGTGGAGGATTTAAAACAGGTGACAACATCTCGTAAAGAAATTACACCGTCAAGGTGACGTTGTGGGAGATTGAGAGAGAGGCCTTTTGGCGTTGGAGAAATTGGAACTGGAGATGACCCGGACCTAACTGGTAAGTTTCCGCAATCCATTTCCTAAATCTACAAAATTTCCACCTCTTACAATCTGTCCGGCTGTAGAAATATTCAATAAGTTGTTGTGGAGGATTAAAACAGGTGACAACATCTCGTAAAGAAATTACACCGTCAAGGTGACGTTGGTGGTGGGATTGAGAGAGAGGGCCCTTTTGGCGTTGGAGAAATTGGAACTGGAGATACCCCGACCTAACTGTAAGTTTCCGCAATCCATTTTTCCTAAATCTACAAAATTTCCACCTCTTACAATCTGTCCGGCTGTAGAAATATTCAATAGAGTTGTTGTGGAGGATTTAAAACAGGTGACAACATCTCGTAAATTTGACAACCTCACTTCCCGACAATGGGAGCGTTGAGGAGCTAAAAAAACTGAATGATGTAGTCTACAAACCGGCGGATAAAAGTGAAATATTGTTGTGTGGCCGGTCAGCCTCTATGAGAGAGAGGCAAGTCCGCGACAGGGATACGTACTGCAAATTGACTTAACCTTTGGTCAGCTTCTCTAGGAATTACAGAATATTTGGTAAGGCCTTTGAATCCGGATCATAAATAAGAAAGTCTTCGAGGCCTTCCGTGAAATATGCGAAGGTCCTTATGTCTACTCCTCCCCAAAAGTCCACAAGGACCCCTCTGTCCCCCGAGCGTCCGATTGTGTCTGGCTTGGAGGGCATGCGTGGGTCCATTTGTAATTTATAGACTTCTATTTACAGCCACTGGTGGAGACACTGCCCTCCTTTGTCAAGGACACAACGGACGTGCTCAATAGATAGACGGCGTCTTGTGGACGCTGATATGCTGATAGTTACAGCCGATGTTGAAAGCTTATACATCTGCATCGAGCATGAGGTCGGTATACGGTCACTGAATACTTCCTCAGTATGAGTGACAGGGATGGCCCTCTTTGTGACTTGATTGTCGATTGCTCACTTGTTCTTACGCATAATTTTTTTACATTTAAGGACGTCTTCTACTTGCAGAAATGGGGGACTGCCATGGGGGCGACGTGCGCCCTGGCATATGCCAACCTCTTCCTGGGCTACTGGGAGAGGTTGGTATTTGGTGACGGGGGGTCGCCGCTATGCTCCCATATGCAGTCCTGGTTGAGGTATATAGATGACGTCCTTTTCTTTTGGCGAGGCACTGCGGAGCAGCTCGGCGAATT
Source organism: Allobates femoralis (assembly GCA_033576535.1). Classification (NCBI taxonomy): domain Eukaryota; kingdom Metazoa; phylum Chordata; class Amphibia; order Anura; family Aromobatidae; genus Allobates; species Allobates femoralis. Next base: position 58,789,969 of record JARQOC010000001.1, read on the forward strand.
TATGGGGCATTTGGGTGTGAATGACTTTAACATCAAATTAACTTATAAATATAGCAGGGACAGAGTTGACTTTTTGGATATTGATATTACTGCGGATCATAACTCTTGGATTCAGACTGGGATTCACAGAAAATAGACAGCAGTCAACTCTGTCCTACATGGTTCCTCAGCCCATAATGCCTCCACAATTAGGGCCATCCCTGTGGGCCAATTTCTTCGGGCCAAAAGGATCTGCTCAACTGTGGAACAGTTTGAGACCCAGCAAAGGACCTCATGCAGCGATTTCGGGAGAGAGGGTATAGTGGGAGGGGCCTAAAGAGAGCCTATTTGAGGGCCAAGCATACACCACGGTTGGCACTCCTCGGGGGCAGTAACAGACGGGATGGTTTGGAGTCGGATAACAAAATCCACTTCATAACCACCTTCACTCATGAATGGGATACAGTGCAGTCAATGTTAGGCCAGCGCTGGGCTATTCTGAGATCTAATTTGGTCCTGAGGGAGTTCCTCTCTGAGGGCCCTCTTATGACTGCAGAAGAGCCCCTAATTTAAGGATGAATTGGTCCGGAGTCACTATGTCGCACCTGTCCGAAACCCCTTTGGTTCCCGGGGCCCAGTGCTTGGCTGCTTTCCATGTGGCCACTTTGTGGCTTGCAGTAACGTCTTGCATGCTACCGCATTCAGTACTTCCGATGGCTCCAGGGTATTTGACATTCGCCACCATATCTCGTGCACCACGACTAATGTTGTGTTTAATGCGACATGTGGTTGCAATTTGATATATGTGGGTTTGACCACCCGGGAGCTACGGAGACGTGTGCATGAGCACGTGTTGGGCAGCGTGTGAATGTAGCCTAACACTGCACTGCTGTGCATTTGGGCACAGTGTAATAGCAGTGACTAGTGCTGTCTATGAAAGCACAGGTCAATATAAAGTAGTGAGTTGTCGTCATTATGGGCAGATCTGCCATCTCTGCACAAACGCTCAGAGTGGCTGGGAGAGCATATGGGAATGTTTAAAAAACTGCTTTTTTTCTGACTGGATGTGACACATGGAGCTTCATTCTCTGAACGAAGCTCCATAGGTTGGAGTAATGATTCGGGGGACCTTGTGGAACCAGTACATCATAGATTATGTCAAAGCTTCATGTTTTTTTTTTTAATAATATACTGGTGAATGGGGATAGTGCGGATAGTGCAGGGGAGACTTGTGTCAAATAAATTGATTTTTCCTGGGTGTGTGTTTTTTCATTTTACACTTACAGGTTTAGTAATGGGGTGTCTGATAGATGCCTCTCCATTATAAATCCCTGGGCTTGATGCCAGATGACATTACACAGCAGACATCAACCCCCCAAAATATTACCTCAATTGCCAATGCAACAAGACAATAGGGAAGAGCCTGGGCGAGTGCTAGACTACCAACTAGCAGCTGTCCACTTTACCTTGCCTGTTTATCAAAAATAGAGGAGACATCAAGCTTTTTTTTTATTAATTAATTAAGTTAAACAAGGATAAAAACATCCTTTAGTGTTACATAAAAGGCACTAAGAGTGAAAGTGTACAACACTTCCTATATGCCTGATCTACTCTAAGCTCTCCCTCCTACATCCACTTTCCCTGAACTGCATCATGCTGAGCATCGTACACCCAGGTGTCATATAAGATCTAATGACTTCTTCCTGCCAGCTCATCACAGTACTGCCAGTAGCCAAATGGATTACCATGTATGTCAGGCAATCCCACATGTTTATTAGACATCAAAAAGCCAAAAAACATGTGGGGCAGAGACTCAAGCTTTCACTCAAGTACCCATGATACTCAATCGAGTAACGAGTGTGTCCAAAAACCATGATGCTCCATCAAGTATCGGGCGTTGGCAAGCATGCTCGCTCATCACTAGAAGGGACACAATTTGTCAGTGCGACATCTGCCCTCACAAAATACTGGCCTATGCATAAAGGAATGTTTCAAAGTGTACCCCACATCCTTTTACGATTAACTTTAATTCTTATTTACACTTTTATTGTATTGTTAACCTTGTTACACTAAACATGTGCCACCAAATACATTCAAATACCAGTAAAACACCAAATAAATCTTGTAAATATTATCACCCAAGATCAATTTATACAATGAGATCATAGGTGTGGGAATTTCTGCTGCTTGGACACCTGCAAACGATTCCAACAAAATCAGCCCTCCAACACATGAGGTCAAGATTCTTACTGCACCATTAGATAAACTCAGTAAGGCTGGCTTCACATTAGCGTTTGTGTCTGCATGCTGACCGCATGCAGACACAATGCAGTGCAAAGCAGTGCCATTTGATGTGTCCGCAGCGTATAATGTCCTCCTGCGACACATCACTGTGCAGCCGCAGCCAATCAGCGTGTCCGGGGCGGAGATCAGCACCGGAGATCTCCGCCTCCCGGACGCCGGTAAGCTCTGGGACGTGTCGGCGGGGAGAAACACGCTGATGTGACAGCTGTTTGAATCTCACGCGCCGACACCGAGAAGAGATGTCGGCGCGGGAAGATTCAAACAGCTGTCACATCAGCTGTTTCTCCCGCCGACATCGCTAGCAGATTATCGGCGGCGGGAGGAAGAGATCAGCAGAGCTCAGCTGATCTCCCGGTGGCCGTCGGTGATCCCTGTGACATCACCGCCGCCACCGGAGATTTTTCAATGGGTCTGCAGCGTTCTCCTGCGCTGCCAAGCGCAGAACACTGCGGACCATTGAGCCAATGCATTTTTGTGCTCTTGGGGACGCTTGCTGATTTTCCAAGGTCCCCGAGCGCACAAAAATGCAACATGCTGCGTCCGGTGCGGACGCTGGACACCGGAAGGAGCAGATATCGTCCGCATCCGCACCCGAACGCAGCAAAGCAGGCACTATGCGTTCAGATAGGTTGACAGATCTTCGGTCAAATGGATTTTATTGTATCAATGCATTTTGTGGCCAAGCTGCCCACTTCTTCAGGAAATAAAATCTCGTCCTGAAGCAGTGGGCAGCTTGCCCACAAAACGCGTTGATACAATAAAACCCATTTGACCGAAGATCTGTCAACCTATCTGGTTTGGATTGATTTGAATCGGCAGTGTGAACTCTAATTACCCACTTCCCTCCTCTACATGTGGTTTCCCCATTACATGGGTGGTTTGCAGCAGCCAAACACGCTCTGATAGTGGTTGTGTCTCACACACCTGATAAGGTGAGTGGTTCTGATATCATTCAGCACTTTTTTTTTAATAAAAGATAAGACCCTATATGCGCTATTTTTCAATTTAGCTTTTACATATGAGTATTGAGATTCTTAGGCTATGTGCCGTCACATATTTTCTGCAGCAAAAATGGCTGCAAAACTTCAGTAAAATGTACCACAAAATGCATGCTTTTTTTGGTGAGAATTGGAAGCATTTTAGCAAGCATTTTCTGACTATACTATCTTCCTTAACTAAGCTTTTTGAGCAATACATGTGGGCTTCCATGGGTTACTTTGATAAATCCTTAGTGGTCACTATGCGTGTGGCACCCGCCAACCAGGCGTCAAGAGGGTACTGCACCCATAAAAGAGGTCAGTTGCTCCAGCTGCAGGTGGGCCTAGATGGTGGGTGGACCCATTCACCAGCACTCCCACACTAGCATACACGGTGGGAGTTACCTTGGAGGAATAAGTACTTAGGGGACAAGAGGTTGGTTGGTCTTTAGTCTCTGCCTCTAAGTTTTGGGCCTTTGCTGCTAGGTCACTTGGCTGAGGGACCAGGAGGAGAGATAGAAGAGGAAGAAAGGGTCTAGGAGAAGAGAGCTTTCCAGAGAGCAGCCGGTCTGGGAAAAGGGACCGTGGTCAAGTTCTCCCAGACAGCTTACCGGGCACTGGAGCCTGCACCTGTGGGATACTATAGGACCACAGAGAATCCGGAATCCCGTGGAGTCTTCAATTCTCCCGGGCACCAGAGCAGACCAAAAAGATGGTACCAGACACCACCAAAGGAACGAGTGGCCAGCCTGTAGAGGGTCACCCGACGCAGCGAAGGTGAGAGAGGGACGGAGGTCAGGCTGATTCTAAGTCACCAGGCTTCACACCACAAACTGGAAAGCAGGAAGGAGCAGACGGGGTTAGCGAAGGAAAGAACACCAAGGGTCTCTCCATACCACCTGGGATCCACCTGCAGCCACCCGTTAGCTACCTGTTCTTGTAACATCTAAGTGCTGAACTGTGACTTGTAACTACACTACTGCAATTAACAGTAAAGTACGCGGAGGAAAAGTGATTTTGCATCTGCCTGCATTTCTTGTGAATTAACTTGTTCCCCATATAGGAACGCTGCCCCGGAGGTCCAGCCCTACCTGTAGAGGACTTTGCCAACTTGCCGCGCTACCATCTACCTCCGGCGGACTGTGGCGGCGCTGGTGACACATCACCAGAAACTACAGGTGGCGTCACGACAAACTGTATATAGCATCTCCTGTAAATATTCCCTTTTCAAAGAAGTCCCCCAGGATACGGGATCAGGCGCGGCCACCACTCCCCGTGACACAGTTAACCCCCTGGAGCCTCATATCCGAGTACCCAAAAGCCTGAGGCTCAACAGCAGCAATAGATGAGAGGGGGAACCTTTACCTTTTCCTCTTTGATAAAAAGGTCATTCCTTGAAAAGTAGTAGGTGATGATTTTTTAACATTTTGTATACCTGACAATTTTTTTTTGACTATTTCTGTAAAATTGATGGATTGTAATTTTCATGTACCCGTGTTTTTATGCACCATGCACTCTGATTCTCTATGGTTTGAATACTATAGCCTTACATCCATGCTGTGTTTTTAGGCTGGCTTCACACCATGATTTTTCCCTGTCAGGTTCTGTCCGGTGGTTTGCAGGATCCACCGGACAGAACCTGACAGCCCCGGACACAGAAAACTGGAGGGCAAAATATGCCCTCCTATCCTGTTTTGTGCCAGATTAGTTCCTGCGCGCGGCTGCTGCTGTCCAGTGCTGAAATTTCAGCTAGCGCAGTGCTGAAATTTAGCCGTGGAGCTCTCTGTGGAGACAGCTGCGCTGTCAAGGTGCTGAAGGAGCGCGGCTTGAACTTCAGAGCTGCCGCTCTTCCAGCACCCGGCATCCGGGAACCAGATTATTTTTCTGCGGATCCTAAAAACTCCCATATTATGGGCGCCGGATCGCCCCGAACCGTGAGGATCCGGTTTTGTTTGTTTTTTGCCCGGGACACAAAAGATTGCTGCATGCTCCGATTTTGTGTCTGGGGCAAAAAAGTAACAGAACCAGATCCTAACGGACAGACACAAAACCCGGATGGCAAATAAGTGCCATCGGCCAAATAGGTATACATGGGGGCCAAAACTGGATCCGTTCAGTCCGGTTCACACCGGACAGAGCCGGATCAAAAAAATCATGGTGTGAAGCCAACCTTAGATGTGTGTGTTTTTAATGTTTTGCACTGTTTCTTGTTCCATAAACCATTTGTAAATTTTCCACACCTTGGGTTGAGGTCTCTTCCTTTAGTACTAAGCTTTCTTCTAAATTCTTGTACTATTACCAGAGCACCCCCTCTTTAATTGGGTGGAATGGTGCATCCCACATTTTAATGTACAATCTGCATCTAAACTGCAAGGTAAAAAAAGCCTTGTGGGCACAACACAAAAATTCTCATAGACTTTGCTGAGGTAAGGATAGGCATAAAGGTTTGTGACAAAAAGTGACCCATATATCGCTACAAGAATGCAGTGTTGGCACACATCCTTAGGATAAATTGCATTACAAATTATGGGGCCCATTTAAGCAAAAACGTCTTTAAGGGTGGAAACATACTTATGGGAGATACTCGCATGCATCTCACAAAACTCACCTGGAACGGCCCCTGCCTCTCTGAATGGGAGTGTGGAGCTAAATAGAAACACAATTAGCTGACGAGCTCCCGTTCAGAGAGGCAGGGGACGTTCTCACATAGTGTGTTTCCACACTAAGACAACCATTTGTTCCAAAAGTCGGTTAGATCTCCTTCTCTTCCAATCGCTGCTGTGTAACTACATATTGTGTATCGGTGTACAAGTTACACAACAAATTGTGAGGTCCATTTTTCCTGTTTCCTTTGCTAAAATGAAAAGTTTTGACCTAATGCAGTGTTATCCCTTAAACATAGGCATAGATGCTCATGAGGAGAACATAATTTTACCTCTATACAAGTCACTAGTGCGACCACACTTAGAATACTGTGTACAATACTGGTGTCCGGTGTATAAGAAAGACATAGCTGAACTAGAGCGGTCCAGAGAAGAGCGACCAAGGTTATTAGAGACTGAGGGGTCTGCAATACCAAGACAGGTTATTAAACTGGGGTTATTTAGCTTGGAAACACGAAGGCTTAGGGGTGATCTTATAATAATGTATAAATATATGAGGGACAGTACATAGACCTTTTTAATGATCTCCTTACTCTTAGGCCTGAGAAGGGGACAAGGGGGCATCCTCTACGTCTGGAGGAAAGAAGGTTTAATCATAATCACAGATGTGGATTCTTTACTGTAAGAGCAGTGAGACTATGGAACTCTCTGTCACATGATGTTGTAATGAGTGACTCACTACTAACATTTAAGAAGGGCCTGGATGCCTTTCTTGAAAATATAATATTACCAGTTATATATACTAGATTCTTTGATAGGGCGTTGATCCAGAGAACTAGTCTGATTGCTGTGAGGCGCCCCGCACCGAGTGCGTCACAGGAGGGTATTGCAGCCACAAAAGCAGCAGCAATATTCTCTGACCCAGCAATCACACAGTTAACTCAGCGATCCATACCCTGCATGCATAGAGGGCCAATCAGGTCCTGGTGGGCGGAGTGTAAGGGTAGTGTAGTGGAAGTTTAAGTTTAGTGCAGAACAGTCTGTAACAGTCTACAAAAGAGAACTCTCCGATCAACGTAGGAGAAGGAGCCAAAACCACGAGCTCTGCAACCTAGGAGAGGGGGTTGCACAGTTTCGTGGGGCCCCCTGGCCACCTTCTACCGGCATCTCCCTACCGTCACCCAGTTGAGCACCATTACACCCGGTGCATTACCAACCGAACTACGGGCGTCAAAATGCGGGCTCAAAATCATCCCGTGCCCATCTACAGCCGGTTTGCTGGTACCGAAGCTAGCAGTAGTCCAGCTCTGCTATGCGAACCAGAGGAGTGGAGGGATCGCTTTACAGGAGCACCCCACCATCGCCAAATCCAGTCGTCTAACCAGCGGTGTACCCACCAAGGGACCCAAGGCTCCCCAAAGCATCTGGAACGTATACCCCGGATAGAGCATTCAAGCAGCCTTCCTGTACCCGATCTTGGTATTCCTGGGCGACAAGGCACAGTACTTAGATAGAATGGAGGAACACCGCGGATCTCTGAGAACACACTGGTCATTGCTGAGTCCACTACCTACAAACTGTATACCATGTACTGCCTGCTGGTTACAGTAAAGAACCCGTTACAGAGACTTACAGTGTCCGTGCCTTCTTATGAACTGCTTATCCGCGCACTAAGGTAACCGCAGCTGCCTCACAACATCTTGTGCAGCTTCCGGCTCCGGGGATCACCGCTCAGCCTGTGGGGAGCATTCCATCTTGCTGCATTCCATCCCCCGGAGGCCCCGCAGCGTCGGTAAAGTTACCGAAACTCTCATAGGTGGCGTCACGACAAATTAACCCCTTAATCTGTTCCCACAAGACGTCTTCACTTTTGATCTGCACTAAACCGGGCCCCACTACCGGCAGGCGCGGCAACCCGTGACAAGGAGGAAGGAAACGTCTGTCTAAACCGGAGTCCCGGCCACGGTGAGTCAACTGTATGTGGAGTCAGGAGAATTGTTCCATGTGAGCTAAGCCCCCGTTACACGGGGCAACATCGCCGCCTATTACAAAGGCAACATGGGGGCGTGGCCTATCACCTCATGTAAAGGGGCGATGTCTGCGGTGCCAGGCGGTCGCCTGGTTTCAGAGCAGTGCTCTGAAACCAGATGACCATCATGGGGCGATATGCACACATCGCCCCATGTAACCGGCCGCCGGCGACCTGTCAGGCGACGGGAACCATAGGCTCCCATTGTCCTGCATCGCCGCTGGGGTTTACCAGACACCCCGGCGGCGATACTGCCTGACAGCTCGCCGGCTAGGGGCTGGAGATGTCACCCCGTGTAAACGGGGGACGGCGACGCCGGGGGGGCGCCAAAACCATGCGCGCCCTGCCAGCATTTTTGTACTAAAAACATATAAAAACACTGCTTCAAATCTCCACTAAAACACATCAAATAAAGGAAAAGGAAGAAAAAAAAAATAAAATACAGCAAAAACATAGTAATCAGAGAACATTGTTATTGCGCTTCATGGTGTGGACACCTGCAGAAGACATGGGGGAAAGAGCAGCAGAAAAAAAATACTGCATTTACTGGATGTGTGAACGTGGCCTAAGATTTTGTTTTTGCTTTAAAGGGATCGTGTCACCTCCAAAACGCCTCCTAAGCTACCAAAACATGTCCCTGCAGCATCCATCACTAATCTCACACTGCTTTTTGTCTCCTAAAAGCATCCTGTGAAAGTAGATAAAAACGTTTTAATACTTACTCATTAGAGATTATAATTAGCAGGGGCTATATTCTTTAGCCCCTAAGGCGTGTTGTTTTGCAGCCTGAATGATCCAGCCTCTCTCTGTCTGTGCTGATGTGATGTGGAGCTGAAGGCAGGACTAATGATTTGCATTCTGTGAGTGATAGAGAGGGGGGAGTGTAAAGCCTGCACAAGGAAAGCAAACAGACAGAGAGAGGGTGGATCATTCAGGCTGCAAAAGCAGTCCGCCCTGGTGACTAAAGAATATAGCCCTGCTAATTATAATCACTAATGAGTAAGTATTAAAACGTTTTTATGCACTTTCACAGGATGCTTTTAGGAGACAAAAGGAGTGTGAGATTAGTGATAGGATGCTGCAGGACATGTTTTGGTAGCTTAGGAGGCGTTTTGGAGGCGACAGGATCCCTTTAATCTAGTGAATGTATCCGATCTTATGTTTTAGCTGCCCTGAGGAACGAGGAACACAAGCCCTTCACAACTGCAGCTAGTGGGACATATTTTTACTGAGACTTGAGGTTTTCATGATTCACTGATCATCTTTAGGATCATAAATTTGACAGTAAGTGCTCTAGTTGAGGTTTTATCTATTTGTACCATATTTTATGAATAGCGAAGGTCTGAATCCATCTAACATTTGAAATATACAGAGTTCAAGAATTGAAGTCTGGAGCTTATTTTTTTGTAAATTCTTTATGTATGTAGAAAGTGGTAATTCATTACATACAGGGGCGTAACTACAATAGATGCAGGGGTTCCAATCACACCCGGGCCCTGGAAAGTGGGGGGCCCCAAAAGTCCCTTTGGCCTATAGGAAAAGACTAATGCTATCAAAGATTTGCAACAATTGGGGGCCCCATTGGAGCTTTCACAGCGGGACCCATGAGGTTCAAGTTATGCCAGTGATTACATACAATTCTGATTCATGTTACTATCACAGAGTTTATCAAGTATTGAAGATGTGAAATGGATGGGAGAGGGGGTGTGGTAGGAGAGGGAAGGGGTGGAAAGGAAAAGATTGAGAGGGGGGATAGAGTAGAGTGAAGCGGAGAAAAAAGAAAGAAGTGCCAGTTTAAGGGTTGGTCCACATCTTGTTTTTGCTGTCCGTTACAACGGTACAACGTATGCGCTATATGAGATAGATAGGATAGATAGAAACACAGATAGATGAATAGAGATAGAAAGAGATAGGATAGATAGAAATATAGATGGTAGAAAAGGATTACCAGTGTCCCTGCTCTCTTCCTGCTGTGTCTGCTGCTTTCTGCTGCTCCTGGGCTGATGGGTGAATATTCATGAGCTGTAATGAGCGGCACTGGAAGCAGGAGACAGAGCGGGGAGACAAAGCAGGGACGCTGGTAATGCTTTTCTTCCATCTATATTCCTATCGTTCCTATCTCTTTCTATCATATACATCTATTTCAAACACAGTATAATGCAATACTGCAGATTTGCACTAATCTGCAACATTGCGTTATATTGCATTAGTGTTGAAATGCACTGAAAAACACTGCAGTCAGTATTCGCCTGTGCATGTCAACAAATGAATACTTGGAAACGCATGCCTATATTGGCATCCGTTAGTGTGTGTTTGTTCCATGCAAGTCTGTGGATGCATTAACGCATCCGTTACAATACATTTATGCTGCTATCAAACAAATGCGTTAGATGCACAGCACAAACGTAATGTGGACCCACCCTAAAAAAGTGAACATCAGACTTTCCTATTTTTTGTTAAGCAGTTGTGTTTGTATGTTGAAATAAAGTGTAGCCAGGGATTACAGAGTAAGGCTGGGGTCACACATAGAAATCCGTTTTTGGAAGTGATTTCCATGACCAATCCGTATTTTTTGGGTGGTTTTTGAGCCTCCTACACCCCTGAACGTTTTTGGACTTAGTCATTTTTTGACCAAAATTCTCAAAAAAACGGATCCGTTTTTCCATAGGGCCCATGTTAAAATTTTTTTTTTTTTTTAAACGGACCCCAAAAACGTTGCTAGCAACGTTTATGGCTCAAAAACGGACATAGCAATGTTTTTAAGTACAGAAAAAAACGGACAGGGTGTTTATTACATCCAATCCGTTTTTCTATCAATTTTTGGACTTAGAAAAAAAAAATGCCAAAAATGAAGCCAAAAACGGACCAAGGGCTTATGTGTGACCCTAGCCTAAGAGCCTAGTTTTTCAAATTACGGTAACCTTTTTTTTCCAGAGGGACCAAATTTTTAGGTAGGTCACATGGGAGTGGTTTTTAGAGCTCAAAAGTTCTTCTATCCGGGAAATGTGATGTACCTTCTCAATCTATTCAGCAAGGGTTGGGAGGAGGCTTGTTTCCAATGTATGGAAATGAGGTGCTTGGCCTCTCCCACCAAGAGGGGTAAGAGTTTGTGTTTTGACACCTTTCATTTTTTAGAGGGACATGGAATCAATGCCTCTGTTGCTTTCAAGTCCGATTTTAGGAGACCTAGGTTCTTCAGTCTTTGGTTAACATCTGACCAGAACTGATTGAGGAGCGGAAATTGCCAGAATATAGGAGTCAAGTGACCAATGAGGATATTACAAATCTTGAGCTTATTTGAATGGATAAAGGCTTGCCATCCTTTAACCCCTTTACCACCCTAAGCCTCTTTTCACCTTCCTGACAAGGCCACATTTTACAGTTCTGACCACTGTGACTTTATGAGGTAATAACTCTAGAACGCTTCCACGTATCCCAGTGATTCTGAGATTGTTTTTTTGTGATATATTAAACTTCATTTTAGTGGTAGAGTTAGGAAACTAGACCTATCAAGGAGTTTATTTAGATGTGTGGTGAGCACTTTGAGCCCCCAGGTGCTTCACTGAATTTTATATTGTTGAGCCATGAAAATAAAAAAATCTAATTTTTCCCACAAAATGTTATTTTAGACCCCAAATTTTGCATTTTTACAAGGATAACGGGAGAAAAACAAATAACATTTTTACATTACCATTTATTGTGAAATAGCTCCAGAGTGCACCAATACCTCATTTGTGGCAGAAAACTACTGTTTAGATGTTTTAAGGAGAGCGAAAGCATCAGATACTTAATAACCTTAAGAAATAATGGGTTAAGAGAAATGACCCATAGAGTATAATTTCACCTTATTATCTCAAATGTCCCCAACCTGTATTGCCTCACCTTGCACCACAACTGCTTCAAAAACACCCAGAATTCCCTATCAAGGGCTCTTAGGTGAAAATATGAGAACAAATTCTACTTTTTAAGTGATCACTTTATTAGTATAAATTTACAACTTATTCCATAAAAATCATGTAAAATATTTTTACTCTAAATAGGGGTGTCCTGATAACAGAATTAACTCATGTCTGGGTCCAGGACTCAGACCCAATACATCACTATTTATACAGTTTATATAGTAACCAGTGATACCAGGAATGTATAGGGGTACTATTTCCTTGTTAATTTATCACTTCAGGCATTCAGTAGTGTGTCTGGACATCTATGCGCTCTCCCCTTTCTTTAGCATAGATCATAATATCATGCCACCTCAATACTTCAATTATAGGTGCCCACTATCATATGTCCAGATCATACACTCTGTGTGCACATCTATGATCTAATAGTGCCCTTTCACCTCTTATTGGCACCTTGTGTGCTACTGCCTTTTTAGTTCCCAGTGTCCCCTTACTTATATCATACCTGGTCAGAAAATAGTTGTATAGCCGCGGTCCTGGCACCCCCACCGCCATGAAAATAAAAAAATCTAATTTTTCCCACAAAATGTTATTTTAGACCCCAAATTTTGCATTTTTACAAGGATAACGGGAGAAAAACAAATAACATTTTTACATTACCATTTATTGTGAAATAGCTCCTGAGTGCACCAATACCTCATTTGTGGCAGAAAACTACTGTTTAGATGTTTTAAGGAGAGCGAAAGCATCAGATACTTAATAACCTTAAGAAATAATGGGTTAAGAGAAATGACCCATAGAGTATAATTTCACCTTGCATAAGCTTGTTTAGACCAAAACATGGCTGCCATTTCCTGTTTCATCACAGCATGCCCTGATATCCAAGATGGTGACTGGATCTATGACTACATCCTGTTATTCAAGGAAGTTCCGGGATGAAGCTGAATTCCATAGAAGAACTGACCAATCGCAGAACGACATGTCACCTGGAGGTACCCAATCAAGACCACACCCGTAATTACCTCATGGTTCCGCCCATGGACTGACTAGCTCATTATCCAACCCACTAACCAATGAATACATCTGAGTAGGGCTGGCCGAGCCCCTTACTGAGTTTATATAAGTCTATGCCTGTTTAAATAAAGCCATTTGGAGCTGTGCTATTAGGCGACCGAGGAGAGTCTACATCTGACTGTGTGTTCGTTGTATTTCTTTCTATGCATGCACCCAGTCCATATCTATTAGGCCAGTGACTCACCGTTGCTGGGTTCTCAGGTCTCAGGCGATGATTCACTTGTCACGGTTCCACGCCTGAGGCTGTGGGGCCCGGTGGTCAAATAAAAAGGGGATTAAAGGATTGGGATTTAGTCTTGATTGTCGTGACGCCACCTGTGGGAGTCCGGTGATGGCACCAGCGCTGCTTGAGCCTCCAGGGGATGTGCGGCAGCTAGATGGGATGCTCCCCACAGGAGGAGCAGGAGTTCTCGGGGCCAGGAGCTGCACTGGATGGAATATGGCAGCTCGGTCGTTTGATGAGCAAGGTTAATAACAGTTTTGGAAGAAATGCACTGACACACTGCTCCTCTGTAACGGGTCTTTACTGTAAGTTCGGTGCGGTACACAGTATACAGTTTGTCAGGTAACGGACCGGGTGGTCCCAGTGATGAACAGTTGCTGTCCAGAGCTCCACGGTGTTCCTCCTTTACTAACTGTCTGACTTTTGTTTCCGTTGCTGCCTTAGTGCACCAGTTCAGGAAACTGGGGAACTTCTATTGGATTCCTTAGCCGCTGCGTCCAGCCTGCTGTTTAAGGGTCCTGTGCCCCAATGGTGGGTACCCTGCTGGTAAGACTGCTGGGTTAGCGGCTGTAGTCAGGCACTCATAAGAAGCTGCTCCGTCACTCCGGTTTTGCAGAACAGCGGTGGACGACTGTTTGCCTCGGAACCGGCGTCCAGTGAGATTGGGCATGGGTGTCTTTTAACCCGTTCCTTAGTTGCTTGGTTGCCCTTTTCCCGGTCTGGGTCACCGCTTGATGGTGCCCTTCCGACGTGGTTGCCTTTTTCAGGGCTGCACGGTACTGTGCAGATCCCTGCTCCTTCTCTCCTTCCTTCGTTCTCCAACTCCCTCTTCTCCTAACTTCCCCCACACAGTACACCTACACTCATCCCACCAGGACCTGATTGGCCCTCTACCTCTGAGTGGTGCATGTGGTGCATGGAGCTCTGGATTTAACCATTTCATCACTGAGACGGAAGATATTACATCTTCAGTCAGGGATGCAATACCTTCCTGTGACGCACTCGTTGCGGGGCGCCACACCAGGAGCAGGCAACTAATGAATATTTCACACTTTCAAGCTTATCAGGTGCACAACATGGATTACTGAGAATTTTTAACCATCAGTCGATTCATGATTAAATTGTGTAAGATTGGGCTAAGTAGCAATATGAGATCAAAGCACAGATGAAAGCGCTCCCATAAAAATTTCAAGGATATATGGCAAGATGATGTCATAACTGTATATAATAAAGGATAAAACAGGATAGCAAAATACAATGCATTTCGGCTGTATTAAAACAGCCTTCTTAAGGTTTTAAACAATTTTATTTTAATTCACATACATGCTAAAAGAAAAAGTTGCTGCATTCCAAACTCCTAATGCAAATCAGCTCTATAGACTGAAGATTAACAGGGTGTGATCAGACGGAAAAGGTGGGGACTCAAACTGAAAACCATCACACCTACAGGAACAGAATTACTGCCATAAAAAATAAAGACTATCTAGCTATAGGTAAAACCAACACTTATATGTTAGGGTGCTTTCACACCTGAGTTCTTCGTAAAATGCGACAGTCGCGGTAAAAAAACGCATCTTTCGCATTTACTGTATAATGGTCGCACTTGCAGCACCCTTGCGGCAAGCCCCATGCATGGTCTATGGGGCTTGCGGTAAGTGTGCGGCAAGTGCGGTTACGGTAGTTGCGGCAGTTGCGGCCGCGAAAAAAAACACCTCTGACTGCGTTTTTTTCACGGCCGCAACTGCCAGAACCGCACTTGCCGCACCTGCCGCACACTTACCGCAAGCCCCATAGACAATGCATGGGGCTTACCACAAGTGTGACCGTTATGCAGTAAATGCGGCAGATGCTTTTGTTTATTGCGACTGCCGCATTTTACGAAAAACCCATGTGTGAAAGCACCCTTAACACTATTTTTTTTTCACAAAAACTATGTAAAAATAGATATATATTCCTATATTTTAAATACTGCATTATATAAACCATTAAGAATATTTAAAACATTGAACAAATGTGTAAAAGTAACAATCAGATTTGTTCTACAGTACTATATTATTTAACAATCAGATTTGTTCTACAGTACAACATTATTTAATCAATTAGGGTACAGACATTGAAGTCGGTGTATCCAGTATGACTCTTTACGATTTATCTGACTATTGCGGTTCAGTAGATTTTGGGAAATCTGCTCTACTGGTGCGAATTAAATACAGAAATATTTGTTATGTTTGATTAGCAAATAGCGGGACAAGCTATGTTTAATCAATGCCATTTTCGGCATTGGGCCTATGGCCATTCAGCCAGGCTTGGAGTGTCTGAGTAATGCGGCCCACATTCTCCAAGCGCAACTACAATTAATGACAGTTCAACTACTTCATTTGCTTCTCTAAGCAGGTATCCCTGCTGTCCTGTGACAGATTCTGTGTTTTAAATGACCTCTTGTTTTGCTGAAAACAAAGAGAACAGAGAGGAGAATACAGCCCCCACCTCCTCCCCCCCCCCAATTTAAGTGATTTCTCCTCATCTCCTGTGCAGTTCAGTGATTTCAATATGTGACATGAATATTCATTCCCTGGGGAGTGGACAGCAGAGAACTCACTGTAATTGACAGATGGAATGAATCTCTTTATTTGAAGTTTTGAAGTTTACACAGAATAGGAGGGAAATATGAATAAAAGAAGTACATCAATACAACGAGCTTAAATGGAGGAATTAGAAAATAATAGCAGTTACATATGGATTTTTGACTTGACAGATTCCCTTTAAGAGAGAATGTAGACTTGAACTCTGATGCCAAGGAAGTAGCTAACCTAAAAGTCAAAACAATCCCTTTAATGAGCCTTGATCTATGACTTAGGGTTTATACTAGATCAGAACCTCAATTTGCAGACACTGTGTTTTGGAGTATTTGCCCTTTATCAGTGCAATGTATGAAATCTGATCTGGCTGTATGTGAGCTTAGGTGGGGTCTAAGGAGTAAGATTTTCTCTTTGTGAAGAGTGACACACGGAATTCAGCATGCCAGTTATAAGGAGACTTATAGGGAACCAACCACCAGGACTTAACCACCTGTTAATCAGTGCAGCAAGTGATTGATCTGTGCAACTCTAATCACTATTTGTTTTTTATTCTTCCCCTGTGGGCTTGTCGTTCTGCTGTAAGCCAAACCCCATGCCCCTCTTTCTCTCATCTGGACTCATCCAAGGGGGTTTGTCTTACAGCAGAAAGACAAGCCCACAGGGGAATAATAAAAAAAAAAACAAATAGTGATGTCATGCTGCGCACATCAATCAATTGCTGCACTGATTAACAAATGGTTAAGCCCTGGTGGTCGGTTCCCTTTAAAAGCCACAATACTCCTCTGGGAAATCCTCCTTTTGACTTTTGGGATTGCAACTTCCAATAAGTGGCATTAGAGTTCATGTCTAGTTCCTCACTGAAGAGACAATGTATATATATTAAGACCCAGAGAAGCATTGCATCTTTTAAGTCTCCTCATTACTGCTAGATTAAGCATGTCACTCTCCTCATGGAGAAAAGCTTACCCCTTAGACCCCACTTAGCCTCTAATACAGCCAGATCCAATCTCATACTTTGAACTGACAAGAGGCAAATACCCCAAAGCACCAAGTCTGCAAATTGAGGTTCTGATCTGGCATAAATCCTAATTCATATGCCAAGGCTTGTTAAGGAGTCATTTTTGACTTTTAGGATTGCTACTTCAAGTCCTCTTCCTCTGTGGAAAGATAATTTGAGTATTTTAAAGGGATCCTGTCACCTCCAAAATGCCTCCTAAGCTAGCAAAACATGTCCCTGCAGCATATTATCACTAATCCCACACTCCTTTTGTCTCAAAAAAGCATCCTGTGAAAGTGCCTAAAAACGTTTTATAACTTACTCATTAGCTATGTTAATTAGCAGGGGCTCTATTCTTTAGCCCCTTGGGCGGGCCCTCTTCGTCATACGATCACGCCTTAATAGGCGTGATCTTCTATTCATATTATATTCAGCGCCTCCCTGCTCTCCACGGCACTGTAAAGACTGTAATGACGTGAATCGCATCATTTCCGGCATCGGGTGACGTCAGTACACCCGCGCCGCTCTGTAGGCTTCAAGCACCGCACTGCGCATGGGACCATAAGTGACTGTATGAAGATATAGCGGGTCCCTATAATCCTAGGTGCTGTGAACCATATCTTATCTAGAAAATGAGAACCCATCTCTTCAAGAATGCTTACAGCCTGCAATGACCACGGTGCCACCTCACCACCACCAGAGCTGCCGCCTCACCACCACCAGAGCTGCCGCACCCCAACCTTCTGTCTCCCCCCTTTATCCTGTAGAATGTATGTCCGCAAGGGCATGGTCCTCTTCCCCCTGTACCAGTCTGTCAATGTTAATGTGTTTACTGTAAACTATATAATTTTGTTTGTAACCCCTTCTCACGTACAGCACCATGGAATAAATGGTGCTATATAAATAAACAATAATAATTATCTCCATAAATGCTTAAAACCATTCCAGTTGGGTTTGAATGAGCATTAGAAGAATTGGGTTCAAATGAGACAATGTCTGAACCCTGAATATTTTGCCTAGAATAAATAACACCTTTCTTTAAAAAGTTTCCATTGGTTGCTAAAGATAGGATTACCTTTGCTGCAGTTTTCCCTAGTCCTATCTCTTTACGATAAAGAGTTGAAATATAATCAAGTCAAACATTTGATCTTTCCTAAAGTTTCTCTTCCAGGGAGGCCATGAATAAAACAATGCACTTTTGAAGTCGGATTCCATCTCGGTAATTTCTGCCGCCTGTTTTTCAATGAGACAATTTCAAAATGTGCTGATGTCTTCAATCAGTGCACTTATTTATTTTGCACCCAGCCTTTGATCTAGTAAACCCACAGATTATTTCTAATGCCTTAAGTGATCAGAAGGAATGGTGGTGTTTGGTAATCCTCCTGCAGTGTACTTTATAGCTATCTGTCTAGATTTCAGAAAGGCTCACCAACTTCATTTTCTCCCTCGGTTGACAAATAGCTCCCTTAGGAAATTTAACGCCGTTAGTAGTTGATTTTTTTCCTGCGAAATACATCATAGCTACACTTCCATCTTCTTAAATTCCTTGATCAGCTACACTTTCACATTTGGAAGAAAGTTTAGATCAAATTACATTTCATTTTCTCTTACAAGAAACAAAATAATGAAATAATCATAAGATTTGTGCCGTTTGTGAAATCTAATTATTCTTTTATACCTGTTGAATTATAAATAAACTCAAGAATTCAAATTAGGATATGTTTTTTGTTACAACATATAGAATAGTTTGGTCTTTTTTCCTTTTCATTGAATTACAGATGGAAATAGTTTGATCTTTTTTAGTCTCTTATTGGGTGAAGGTTTCAGCTCCAAGGCTGCACGGTGACGTGTCACACAATAGCGATTCTCTGAAAAGTTATGTAACAAACACATTTGTGTAAAGCTGGATTTACACGTAGTGACATCATTAACGATGTCGCTGCAACTTGTGATGCTGCAGCGACCTCGTAGCGATGTCACTGCGTGTGACATGTACGAACGATCAGCGTTAATGTGCCACAGTAACATCACTAAGGGTTAATTCCCCACACAACCCACAACACTACACTAGCGCCTCCATGCCAGAAGGGGGAGCTAAAGCTGCTTCTCTATATATTCTGGTGTGGAGAGGAAGTGGCAGTTAGTTCAGTTCCTGAGAGGACTGAGGGAAAGGACCGGGTGTAAAAGGGCTGTGTTAGGCCCAACCCACAGTCCACTGTCTACTTTCAGGCCGGCCAGGGTCTAAGGAACAGGAGTAGGAGAAGCAGAGTGACACACCCGGGACCCGGAGTTACCCTAAACTCACCCCGGTGAAGCGCAAAGACCAGAGACCGGATCCGCAATTGTGCCTGACACAGCACAGAAAACACCGGATAAGTGAAGATTATATATCTTGACTGTACCACAGCGAAGCAACATGGCGGGGTCAGAGACACAAAGATAAGACTCAAGTTGCCTAGAAAGTTTGGTACCCGTGAGGGGAGACAGGGCCGGCAGCCTAGCTAAAGCAGCAGCAGGGCCACACACACAGTGCAGGAGTAGGAAGCCAAGGACCCGGTCAGGTTGGGAGCAACCCGGCCCCCGTACAGACTCCGTGGACAATATCTACTGAATACCATCTACAGTAAAGACGTGGAAAACTACAAAACTGTGAGTCTGTGTAATCCTTGCGCTCGAGCCCTACTCTCCCTCACAAACTGTTATCATCTCTACCACTACCCCTACCCTGCATCATCCATAGACTATCATCATCACTGCCCTGGGGAGCCAGGCTCTACCTGTGGAGAGCCGTTACATCACCGGCTGCCAAACATCATCCCCGGAAGTTATGCAGCAGCGGTGGTCACCCTGACCACATACCACGGGTGGCGTCATGACTATATCCCCTGTAAATAACCCCAAAACCCTTTACTTGTGGGCTCGGGACATGGTCTGGACCAAGACCGTCGTGATAACCCTCGTGATACCCCGGTCTGGTACCGAGTACCCCGTCCCACTGGGCTCCACATTGGAATAATGGCCAGGGCCATTTTTCAATCATTGGTCTCCCACTGGACGGCCAGCATCGGCGTGTGTGACAGGGGAAGACCAACGTTCAACGACCTCCCAGGGCCACACAGTACACGCTGGGAGGCTGTAACCAGGGTATACATCGGTTAACTAAGTGCAGCACTCTGCTTAGTTACCCGATGTTTACCCTGAATACCAGCGTTCTCGCTGGTCACTGATCGCTGGTGAGTCTGCCTGTTTGACAGCTCACCAGCGATCAGATAACGATGTCCCAGCGACCCCCATCGTTGGTGGGGTTGCTGGGATATCGTTATGTGTAACCCGGGCATAATTTGTCTGCAACCTGTTGTTGTGTTACAATTTTAGAGCTATGATTTGACTGTAATAAAACAACCAAGTGGCGGACAAGTTGCATGTAAGTCGCTTATTGAATGTGACTTGCACTGTAGTTTCTAGCAAGTGCGTCAATAGCATATTGTAAACAGTGACAGAAAATCTAAAACATTTAGAAAAATATGTGACTCTGTGTTGCAGTGTGCTGCAGGTCTCTACGCGGCATGATAGGACATAATTGTTTCCAATGTTGCAATGTGTCAAGTGATTGTCAAGATGTGTAAATAATGTAAAAAATATAAAAGGATAACCTAATAAAGTGCTTTTCACAATGTGTATACAGCAAACAAATTCTATGTAAAGTGTTATAACAGAAAATGTTGTAAACCCTTAATGATCTTTGATGTACTGTATAATGTCATAACTAGTCACTTACGGGATGTATACAGGGGATCCAAGCGCTGAGCCTGCTCTAAACTGGGCAGAAATACGCTGAGTCTCGCATCCAGCTTCTGCCTCTAGCAGCTGTTGTGGCACCCCAGGGGTTAATGTGCCACAGTAACATCACCTAGGGTTATCTCCCCACACAACACCTAACACTGCACTAGCGCCTCTAGGCCAGAAGAGGGAGCTAAAGCAACTCCCCTATATATTCTGAGTAGTTCAGTGCAGTGCAGCACTGAGGAAGAAAGTACTGTGGTGTAAAGGGGCTGCCATAGGCCTCTCAACAGTCTGTTACTCAATTCCAGGCCTAGCCAGGGTCTGAGGAGAGGAGTTCAGGAAACAGGAGAACACATCTGGGAGACTGAGTTACCTCATAACTCGCCCCAGAAGAGCGCAGAGACCGAATGCCGGATCCGAAACTGTGACTGACACACTCAGAACAGTAAACCGGAAATAGTGGAGATTACATATCTACACCGTAGTACAGCAAAACAACACGGCGGGGTCATAACTACACGGAAAGACTCAAGTTGCCTAGCAAGAGGGTACCTGGAGAAGAAACAGGGCCAGCAGCCTAGCTAAAGCGGCAGCAGGGCCACACACAGCACAGGAATGGGAAGCTGAGGACCTGGACAGGGTGGGAGCAACCCGGCCCCGGTACAGACTCCGTGGACAGTACTCTGCTAACAACATCTGCAGTAAAGACTTGGAAAACTACAAAAACTGTGAGTCTGTGTGATCCTTGCGTTCAAACCCTACTCTCCCTCACAAACTACCATCATCTCTACTACTACCCCTACTCAGTATCAATCATAGACTATTACTATCACTGCCCCGGGGAACCAAGCACTACCTGCGGAGAGCCATTACATCCCCAGCTGCCAAACATCATCCCCGGAGGTTCTGCAGCTGTGGTGGTCACCCTGACCACAACCCGTGGGTGGCGTCACGACAAACTCTCCCCTATAAATAACCCCCAAAACCCTTTCTTGTGGGCCCGGGACACGGTCCGGACCAAGACTGCCGGGATATCCCCAGCATATACCCCAGTCCGGTACCAAGTACCCTGTCCCAGTGGGCTCCACAAGTTGACCATGAATAGCGTTGATCGTTGCCCTTTAACAGGTAAATGCCACTGTCAAACACTCACAACAACAGTTAAATGGCTTCCTCTCATTAGCCCTCCAGCTTGATCGTGGAGTTATCATGGCAGCCAGGGACCAGTCGAATCTAAAGGAAAAAGACAAATAAAGCATTACTCCATATTGTGGAGGTTTTGGGTAGATAAAATAACTGTTAATGTTGGTGGGACTGCTGCTTGTAAAAGGCACAACTCTGCCTGAAAGCTTCAATTCCTCCTGATGGTCAGGCAAGATGTCAACCAGAATAAGTATAGTAGAATGTGAAAGAAAACCAAGGATCCATTGGGTACTACTGGAAAAGATGTCAGTTCATAGGTAGTTAAGCTAGGGTCACATTTAGGACCATGCATCAAAGGATCCTGTTTTTCCCCTTGCCATTTTTATGGCAATTTTTCAATTTTTACCACATGCGTTAACACTTATGTTTATGCATGGTACATATATGTACCATGCTTTAACTCATGCGCTTCCCATAGACTCCTATGTTAAAAAAAATGCATGTGTTTTTGCAAAAGCACTAAAAAACACTGCAGACCACAAAACTCAAAAACACCTAGCGTCTAAGGCATTGCACTTTTGCAATGGATTTATAACATGGGAGCCTATGGGGGCGTTAACGGATGCATTTTTCTACATTTGCACAAGAAAAAAATGCTGGCTTTTAGGGCATGCATGGCGCTAATCCGACCCTAGCCTAAGGCAGTCATCTGAAGGCAGTGGCAGACATACTGCTGCTGCAGCTGCACTAGGGCCCAGAGGTAAAGGGTGGCCCATTCAGGGCAATTATTCATTAGGGCAACTTGACCTTTTGTTTGGAGCCCAAAGCTCTGTGGGGCACATGGACAGAAAACACTCATCACAAGCTGTGCACCAGGCCACGCCCCCCCAACTAAGCTACATCTGGAATATAAGACGCACCCCCATTTTCCCCCAGTTTTGTAGGGAAAAGTGTGCGTGTAATAATCCACAAAATACGATGATTGCAGATTGAAGTTCACCAGGGTACTAAAATATGAGGGTTAAGGAAAATATATTTTACATATATTAAAAAACATAAAAAATTCAGAACTCCACCTTCCTTTTTTCCCAGTAATAACAGCAATAATGATCATAATGTTAAACATATTTGGTATTGCCGCATCCGTAAAAGTCTGGTCTATCAAAACATAAAGATATTTAAAACATGAAAAAAGAATATTGTCCTGAAGAAGTTAAAGGTACTGTCCTCTTTACAACTTGGTAGCAGAAAAAAAGCAAATCTAGCACTCAAGAAGATACCGCCACGGGGATTTGGGTAAAATCCAAAAGTTTATTGACTCATATTAAAAAATTATTAAAAACGTTATGTGAGAAACTGACGCGTTTCCTATACTTAAATAATATGATCCTTAATCATAGATGATTAAAGTATCTAAACGAATCAGGTTTCTATCATAATGTTTTTAATAATTTTTTAACATGAGTCAATAAACTCTTGGATTTTACATTTTTCTCGTGGCGGTATAATCTGGAGTGCTGGATTTGCTTTTTTCTGCTACCGAGTTGTATCTTCTTCAGGATTCTGTCTCTTAGATGTCTCCGAGCACCATGGATAAATTGAACTTTACCATAGGCAGGACGGTAGGATGAAATGTTATTCATCTTTTCTACCAACTATTGCCCCCTTTACGTGACAATTAATATTTTTGTACTCCATTCTAATAACAGTCACGGAAATGGTTTGCCCATAAAGGAAAATGACTTTGCCTCTTTTTGCTGTTGATGGACATGGCTACGAGACTTGAGATGTATCTGACTGACAAATGGATTGGGAGTATGAGATTATGAGAAGTTAATTGAATAATAGGAAAAGTTATAAGATAAAAAAATCAAATGTTTTTATTTTCCTGGAGGGACGGATTGGTGAATATCCAAGTGATCACAGCAGCCAATCACAGTTTGTGTTATTAATGTAGCTCGTAGGACATATGATTCCTGTACCGGTGATTAGAGATCATATCATATGTCATACAAGTGAATCTCCCAATGGAGATCTCCAGTGTAGTCACATTTATAAGCACATTTATGGATTTACCTTCACAATGAAGTGATCCTGTGGGACGCCTTGGTATACAAAATGAGGTCCCATGGAAGAGCAACGTCATGTAAGTTTATGATATACGTTTTAATACTGAGTTGTACAGGACTTCATGGCCTAGAGCAAAAAGTATGGGATAGAGATTGTGTGATTGATAAGAATGCTGAAGTGCTCGGCTGGTGTGACCGTAATGATGGATGTGCTATCAGTAGGTTATTATTGAGATGTGTAAGATACACTGTAGAAGACTTGGCTTGGAAAAGTGAAAATGTAAAGAATTTAGTAATGAAAATATATAATTTTATTAAATATAAAGTAAGGGCTCATTCAGAGACTTTCTCATATGCAAACAATGAGCTGACTTTCCTCTATGTTGTTTTATCAGACTTTTATCGATGTTTGTTCCGTTGGGCAGCATTTACCATCACAATCTCATCAATTTTTCTCACATACATAAAAACCTGATGGAGGTATCTGAAGCTTCTCCTATTAAATAGTCAATGAAAAACAGACAGTATTAGGATGGCATCCAAGGGTTAACCATTCTTTCTACTGACACAGTCTTGACTTGGCAAGTTTGATCCGTAAGTTGGTTCAAAATCACACAGATCTCCTTTCAGTTGGTCTGCAAAAATACACAGAGATGTGAACAGTGCTATAGACTGAGATGGCTACAAGTTCTATCTCTGAACATCTTTGATAGAACTCATATGTAAAAATCGACATGTGAATTTATTATTTATTTATATATATATGGCACCATTAATTCCATCAAGCTGTACATGAGAAGGGGTTACATACAAAATTCTAGAAATAATTTACAGTAAATAAATTTACAATGACAGACTGGTATAGATGGGAGAGGGCCCTGCCCTTGCGGGTTTACAATCTACAGGACGATGGGGAGGAGACAGCAGAAGAACTGGTGTTGGTGAGGCAGCATCTACGGTAGCGTTGGAGCGTTAGCTCCGGTGGTGGTGAGGCGGCAGCGTGGCCATTGCTGGTTGTAAGCTTTCCTGAAGAAATGAGATTTCAGGTTCTGACTGAAGAATCTGAGTGTGGTGGATAATCAGATGTGTTGGGTGCAGAATTTCACAGGATGGGGGATATTCTGGAGAAATCTTGGAGGTGATTGGGTGAAGAACTAATAAATGTGGAGGAGAGATGGAGGTCTTGTGAGGATCTAAGATTATGTGAGGGAAGGTATTGGGAGATTAGTTCGGAGATATTGGAAGGGGACAGGTTATGGATGGCTTTATAGGTCAATGTCAGTAGTTTGAACTGGATTCGTTGAGGAATTGGGAGCCAGTGGAGGGATTTGCAGTATAAAGAAACAGGGGAGTAGAAAGGAGAGAGGTGGATCAGTCAGGCAGCAGAGTTGAGGAAATACTGGAGAGGTGCAAGAGTGTTAGCAGGGAGGCCACGTTCAAGTGTTTTAGTAGATTGAGGGCTGAGGAAAGGACAGATTCTGGAAAGATGTTTGATCTGAAGGCAACAGGAGGTGGCGAGAGGTTGGATGTGTGATCTGAAGGACAGGACAGAGTCAAAAGTTACTAAGAAGCAGCGGATTTCAGGTGTGGGAGAGAGTGTGATGCCATTTACCATGATAGATTGATCTGGTAGCAAGAAAATGATTTAGCGGTCTTGTAGAAGCGCTACTAAAGCTCAGGCACCAGGATGATGAGGTTTATAAACAGCAATCTTTATTTTCCCCTCACAGCTCCACAACATGTTTCAACTGCCTTCCACATGTTGTGGAGCTGTGAGGGGAAAATAAAGATTGCTGTTTATAAACCTCATCATCCTGGTGCCTGAGCTTTAGTAGCGCTTCTACAAGACCGCTAAATCATTTTCTTGCAAGCTTCTATTCCCCCTGAGGGATCAGAGGCTGGAGCAGCACAGCAAGGGCACAGTGGTGAAGGATCTGGCGTTCCCTAGATAAAAAGCAGTGACGCACATCCGGGACCGGCGCCACGTGACCGGAAAGGTCCTGTACGGACAGCTGGGGACCAGCGAGGTCGAAGGAGCGGAGCGTGCATATTGCCGGGGGTCCCCCATATATCAAAGGCTATTACACTGGGTTGTGCAGGTCGTGCACAACCCAAACAGGTGAGTGGCCACCTGTAATAACGCCATATTAACTGAGCTATAGTGATCCTACACATGCGCCCCTTCTCTCCCTTTTTTTCTTACAGATTGATCTGGTAGGGAAGATACATTAGATGGAGGAAAGATAATGAGTTTGGATTTATCCACATTGAGCTATAGGGAGTGAGAGGCGAAAAAGGAGGATATGGCTGACACACTCCAGGATTCTGAAGAGCAGAGAGGTGATTTCTGATTTTG
>JARQOC010000001.1:58816083-58829115 GCA_033576535.1 Allobates femoralis
CGTGAAGTAGCGGGTTGTATCCATCCTCCAGTAGCGGCGTGTAAAGGTACCTTCACAGTCTACAAGGATGGGTGAGGATACAGTAGATGAGGAGAGAGGATCCTACCCATGAGGGCTCATAGTCTACATGGCATGGGTGAGGATATGGTAGGTGAGGAGGGAGGACCCTTCCCGTGCGGGCTTACAGTCTACAAGGGATGGGTGAGGATACACTAGGAAATTCACATGTTACACATTCCTAATCTAAACTAAGGTACACTTTGTTTGAACAGTCACACATTAACTTTTGCTTAATAAACTCAAGGCATACATTCATTTTAGGCTACATTCACATATTGCGTTTTCTTGCGTTTTTGCACGCGCTTTTCAAAAAAATGTACCTGTGTCTGCATCTGCCGGCAAAGTGAATGGACTTTCACTTTTGCCTTGCACATGCTGCGTAAATATTCGCTGCACTTTTATGAGAGAAAGCGCACGCGTAAAAAGAATCACCATGTCAGTTATGCAAGTGTGCCCATGCTTTCTCCCTTAGGAGCCATTATACCCGCTGTAATTACGCATCGCCGTTCAGACACTGCGCAATTCCAGCGCATATAATGTCGGCGCTGCAGGAAGTGATGTCACACAGGAGAGGAAGAATCCTGTGTTCCCCCCCTGTGTGACGTGTGACAGCCCTTATTGGGTTTCGCAGTGTATTAATATACACTGCGAAACCAAATTTAAGTTATCCAAATGGTATTAAAAATAATAAAAATTGAATCCTTACCCTCCACCGGGTGTTCGGGAGCCAAGACATCCACGTCTGATCTCCTTCCAGGGCCTGTGATCTGTGATGCCGATTGCAATCAAGTGATATGCACTCACATATCACATGATTGCAACCAGCCAATCACAGATCTTTGCAGGTCCTGCAAAGACAGTCGATGTGGTTGTCTCAGCTCCTGGCTCCCCGAACACCCAGCAGAGGGTAAGTATTCAATTTTTATTATTTTTAATACCATTTGGATAACTTTAAATTAGGTTTTGCAGTTTATATTAATACACTGCGAAACCAAAAAGGGCTGTCACACATGTCACACGAGGGAGGAACACAGGATTCTTTCTCCGCTTTGTGACATACTTCTCCCCTGCGGTTTTGGGGGAGAAATGCGCCCGTAAAAAAATGCGGTGTGTGAATGCACCGCGTTTTTTACGGCGCTTTTTTGCACGGCCGCAAAACACTGCAAAAAGTGCCCGCACAAAAAAGCGCTATGTGTAAACATAGCCTTAAAGTCACACATCTACTAACTAGGTCAAAAACAGTTTCACTTTTTACACTGTCTAGCACTACTTGGTTACCACGGTGTAGATTGTGGCTTCTCTCCTCTGCCATGGCAGCACCTCTCTACTTGAGCTATCTTGACTCTTCTGTAGTCTATAGGTGCTGCTGGTGTTAGCTGGCGTAGCCTGGTCTCTTGCTGCTGCAGGTGTCTCTTGCAGTGGCTCCATCTGAGCAGCCACCTCCTTGGTCTGAAGCAGACTTTATTAAAGGAAATTTTAATAAAGTCTGCATGGCTGCATCACGGGTCTTGAGTGCACCCGGGGAGTAGCTTAGGGGCTAGGAACCCTGACGGTATAGGTTCTGGATGAGTCTGCATGGGCTCTTATATGGGTGTGACCGCTGGCTGCGACACCTGGGGATCAGTTGATCTGGAGGGTGGCGCCTTTTCCCTCACAATCTTCACATCGAGTGCGTACCACCTCCACTCGCCTAGGTGCTGGGTGAGGTGATGTGATCACAGTCGCGTCCAAGGTGGCCCTCCGGCAGGTGAGACTCTATGTCCCACCGGGTTACTAAAAGTTCTTTGGTCCTCCAGCGCTCCTTCAGAAATCCCCAGCCTATCTCCTAGTTAAAGCAGACCACAGTGCCCACACATATCGGCCCTCTGTCCAAGGTCCTGGTTTGCAGACCTGCCCTTTTGCTTGGAGGTTCTGCTCCTCCATGGCCTGCCATTGGGCCTGCTGTTTCTGTTCTCTGGCCTCCCACAAGGCCTCTTGCCGGCGGCAGTACTCTCCCAAGCTAATGGTCTCTACTGTAGCTTCCCCTGCTTGGGCCTCTCTCAGGAAGCCCATTAGCTCCTCACCCTGGTTGGCCCTCTTAAAGACCACCTGTTCTGCGCCGATCTGCTCGGGTGTCGGTTCAGGTCTGAGTGCCAACCTAAGTCTACGGAGGGTCCTAGGGCAGGTCTTTACACACCCGGGTGGGTGTGAGGGCGGTCACGTGTCCAGGGGCCCCATAGGGTCTCGTAAGCTACCGGGAGAGTGTCGGTACCTGTTGCTGTTTCCTCAATGCCGACCTTGTCCTCCTCCTCTGGGGCTGGTGATGGTGGTCTCGACTGCATCCACCTCCGGGTCATTCTGACCAGCAGGGCATCTTTCCAGGTCTCCACAGCCTCTACCTGGTCTCTCCTCAGCTGCTGGCCCAGGTTTTCCATCTCGCCTTGCAGCCTCTGGTCCACTGGGGAGTCCTTGCTCTCCATCCCACACTTCAAGGCCCTTCAGTCACCACTCCTCCTTCCATGGTGGTATTAGGGTTACACGCTGCCATTCTGCTCCTTGGTCTGTCTCGTTTCCTGTCTCCTGCTCCGTTCTTTGGGCAGTTC
The DNA here is from genome assembly GCA_033576535.1 of Allobates femoralis. Lineage (NCBI taxonomy): Eukaryota > Metazoa > Chordata > Amphibia > Anura > Aromobatidae > Allobates > Allobates femoralis. The sequence goes on from JARQOC010000001.1 coordinate 58,818,726, forward strand.
CCTCTCTTCACGTTGTCAGCCACACCAGGGGTGGGTTGCTCTGACCAATGGACAAGTCCCGCTCCTCTGAAGTACCTTTGGTGGACGGGTACTGCTTTTTGCACCATTCGGCAACCCAGCCCACGAAGGGAGGCCACCCTACTCCCTCCTTGACAAACATGGCGCCTGTTATTTTAGCTGGGCGCTGTTCAAAGTTCTTAAACACGGTCCTTAGGTGCACGAGACCGTTTTATCGGGCCGGTAGATCCTGTTTGTGATGCCACTTTTGACGCACCCTATGGGGGCTGTGGGATACTCGGAGCCAGGTCTATCTATGTCATTGTGGGTGGGGGGGATGTCACGGTGGTGTGAGCTGGCCCGTGGCCCCTGTGCGGTCAATTAAAAAGGGGGCAGTTTTTGTTGCTTTTAGGGGATTACTGGACTTGGGACTTTAGGATAATTGTCCTTGTGATGCCACCCGCGTGTTGTGGCTATTGATGGCAACCGCTGCAATACTGTGGTGGATGGCAATGCAGCTCAGTTAACAACCTCTCCACGGATAAGGCTAACCTCAGGGTAGGAGATGTTACTTATGGTGAGTTGGTACTGATGTAACAGTGCAGAGATGATGGTGAAGCAATTAAGTTCACAAACACAGCGGGGTGCAGTCTCAAGATGTTTACTCACAGTTCTGTTGTTCCAAGTTACAACAATCATTACCGTTGCAACAACCCACTGAGTGCTGAGGTTGGGAGGAGGGGATCTCCTAACTCGCAGGTAGCTTGGTGGCACTTAAGCGGTACCCCCTTTAGCTGTCCTCTCTCGGTCATCTCTTTCTGCGCTGGTTTCGACCTACTGACCTGCACCTCACACACAAAGCCCCTAGCTAGTGGCCGCAGGCCTTTGTAGGGCAACTTCTCTCTCTCAGTCCTTTGGACCCTACGTGGCCACCTTTTCAGCGGGTGTGTGCGGTTTGGCTGCTGCACTTTGAGATACCGCAGCCTCTGGGTTGCTAGCTGAGCCTGGTCGTTCTCCACAAGTCTGTGGCTGGCCCCCTTCACTGCGACCTAGTCCCTCCACACCGCTTTGGTCAATGTGGATGCATGCGCCCCGAGTGGCCTGCTCACTACCCGGGCCCCTGGGACCCCTTCTGTCTTCAGGAGCACCCTCTCTCTGCTCCACCGTCAGGTCTTGGGACGAGCTCCCACTGGCACCAGTCCCCAGGACATCTCGTGCTAGCTCTTGTACTTCTGTGAAAGACTCTCTGACCCTCACAGACTCCTGTAGCTCTTGCCAGCCACCCACCAACTGCCTTCTAATATTTCTCCTTGTTCTTTTATACTGTCTTTAACGTGTCCTACATCACCAACATATGTCTTCCCTGACTTCACTCCTTCCTGGGTGCTCCCCTAAACTCTGTTCTCCACTCATCCCTTCTACCTTGGTTCCTCCCCTCCAGACAGGATCAGAGACTGTGCTCTCCCTTAGGAGCAATCTCACCCTAACCAAGACCTGGAGTGGTGTAGTTGACCTGCGCAGGGGTCTATGGGAACTTGGTACCTGGGTGTTGATATGGGGCTGCTGTCTCAGTGGCTGGTGCCCGAGCCCGTAGCCTTGGGGTGAGCTGAATAAAAGGGGATTAAATAATAAAAGTATCGTGACACCAACTGTGGATTCTGGTGAAGGCACCAGCACTGCTTCAGACCTCCGGGGATGATGGATGGGCAGATTGGGTGGTACAGCTCCCCACAGGTGGAGCGGGGTCCCCGGGGCAGTGATGAGGTGACGGGGGTTTGCACAGGGAGGTGGTTAGGCAGCCGGGCTGCTGCGACAGTCTCTAGGCCAGACAGGTTTAGGGATGGACAAACTGACACACACACTGTGGATGTTTCTGTACCTTTACTGATGATATTGCAGGCACTTTCCAAGGTAAGGTCCAGGTGGTCGGGAGGCACTCTGAATTTCTACAGTGAGTGATGGATTGGGCCTCCTTGTCTTTTTTCCCTTGTTGAAGTCTCTGACCCATGTGAAACTAAGCCTGACCTCCTCTGTGTCTTTCTCTCACCCGTTCTGTAGTGTCAAGAACCTTTGTGTGGGCTACCGCTATGACTTCTCCGGCGGTCCCTCGCTCCCCTATTGGTTGCATGACAGGTATCTGGGACACTGGAGTCTCCTCAGTGAACCGGTGTTTCTGCTGGGCTTGATGCTCTCCTGCAGACTCGGACTCCGGTGTCCGGGTTGCTTCCTGGGGTGTTTCGGTTATGGCTTCTCTTCCCCCAGTCTGCTCTTCTACTCCTTAAGCCTTGCCTTTGACCTCACTCGCAGGCCTCACACTGGCTAGGCTGGTCAACTGGCCTAGTATGGCTCCGACACACCAGGACGTCTTCACAGTTCTCCTAGCGACTGCACACTCTGGCTAACTCCGTCCCAGCACCAGTATTTAAAGGGGATCTTGTTTAAAGGCAGAAAGTGGAGCTCCCCCTACTGTTCTGGGGTGGAAGGTGTTGTGTGTATGTGGGTTACCTGTTGTGGAAATCCATCCATGCCATAGGTGGTCCTGTGGCTCCCTGTAATGGCAGGGTGCCACATTTCCCTCTAGTTAAGATCAGTACTCCTGGACTGAGAAACATTTTCACAAAACATTTGTCGAGCCCCAGGCTTTGGGGTACTCGGGTAACAGGCTTCAAGGGGTTAATGCTCCTGTGTCACGGAGAGTGGTGGCACGCCTGATCCCATGTCCTGGGTATATCTTCAAAAAAGGGAATTATTTACAGGGGATTTTATATACAGTTGTCGTGATGCCACCTGTAGTTCCTGGTGAGGTGTCACCAGCGCAGCCACAGTCAAACCGGAGGTAGATGGTAATGCGGCTAGTTTGGCAAAGTCCTCTACAGGTAGGGCTGGACCTCCGGGGCAGTGTTCCTGTATGGGGAACAAGTTCATGCAAAAAGGAAACACAGGCAGAAGCAAAGTCCCGAGTACTTTACTGTTGGTTGTAGCAGCAGCGGTTACAGTTAACAGTTCAGCACTTGAGATTTACAAGAACAGGTAGCTTAACGGGTGGCTGCAAGTGGATCCCAGGTGGTATGTTGGAACCCTTGGTGTACCTTTGTTAATTAACCCATGTCCGTTCTTCCCCACTTTGGATCGATCTATACCCAGTAGCTCCGTGCAGGTAGTAGCTGGAGTCCCCTCCCTCGTTGGTGAGGAAGCAGGCAGACCTCTCCAATGGCAGAGTGCTGTGGCTGATGTACAAGCCACGCAGCTTGTTGCCGAGTGCAAGCTGGACTTGGCCGGTTCCTAGGGCCCGGCGTTCCCCTGGTTGGACTGAGTATCCCCTGGAGTATGGACGCTCCACGCTGAGGATCTCCCTTTCTTTCTAGGTCCCATACTTCTCTTGTCGGCCGCCCTCTTTCAGGACCTCCTCAAGGTCTCTTCTTCTCTCCTCTGGTGCGGCTTGTATCCGACCCGGTGTGACCCTCCGCCTCGTTCCACTTAGTTATTCTTTCTAAACCCTTTCCTCTTCCTCCATCTTTCCTTGGTCCCTCAGCCGAGCGACCTAGCAGCAAAGACCTCCTTGAACCCCCTAGAGGTGAATTTATCCCCTCCTGGGTAACCTCCCACCCTATACTAATGTGGGAGTGCTGGGAATGGGTCCCACCCATATCCTAGGGTCCACCTGCAGCTGGAGCATCTGCACCTCTTTTACGGGTGCAGTACCCCTCTGTGATGCCTGCTTTGGCGGGGCGCCACACCTTCAACAACAAAATTAATAAAAGGTATTATGTACAGAGTCTTAAAAATCAAAAATTTGCAAAAACCACTGAAAAATGGTAAAAAGTAAAAACCAGGTGCAGTCCATACGGTACTAGTCCATCTACCGCAGGCTGTAAAAGTTTGTTATCACACCAGTCCTGTGATTATGGTCCATTGTTAAGGGTAAAGTAGGGGAAAACTTCCAGGGAAAATGTTAATAGTCTCTACAGCAAAGTCTCTGTAAGCTCCAGGTTTAAACAGGTTTAAGTCTTTTAAAGTCCAAGGCATATAAACAAACCAATAAACATTTTTCCTATGGGCGTCTCTGCTTAGGAGACCTGATATCTCTCTAAACCCCAGGCACTTTCTGTTCCTAACTTAATGTGCATGGGGCTGGGCCCAGTACCTTCACCCTTCTGTACACAACTATTCACATTCTAATGTACACTCTCAAACACATGTTTACATTCTCAATTTTGTTTCACCTTACTCTCTATACCTGAGTGGTGGCTGACCAAAATTACTACGGACAGACCTTCATAATACTGGTGCATCTGTACTATCTACTGCTGTTTGTAATGCTGGTACTGTCAGCTAATCTACGAGTAGATCTACGTTTTGGCAGATTATAATATCATCTTAGGCTCTCTATGGGACTGGCAAATGTACCGATTGCAGGATCCTCTGGTTCTGCTACAACAGGTGTTTCTTCTGGAATTTGAACAGGTACTTCTGGAATTCTTGCAGATTCTTCCATTCTTCCTTGTTCTTCCAACCAATGGTTGGTAAAAGTGAATTAGTGGCACAATTAATGCTCCCTCACATTGGGGCCAATCCTCCGGAAAGTCTCCAAGTATTGTGTGTATCACTTTTTCACTTGTCTCCATCTGAGGTGTATAAGGTATTTCTTCTTGTATCCTACGTTTTTCTGGACATACTTTCAGATGATCCCTTGATAGAGTTGCAGCAGTTCTACCTCCGTCTTTACTGATGAGACAGGTTTTACTGTTGTCAAGATTAGATTCTAACACAGTATAGGGCTCTTTTTCCCACTGGTCATCAAGGTTATGACGTCCTCTTTTTCTTTTCAGTACAACTTCTCCAGGTACTAAAGGTTTAGCTTGTGCACTCTTGTTGTAATCTTTTGTTTGTTTTTCTCTGATCTTGTTCAGATTATCTTCTACACATGCTTGTACCATTTTGTATTGTTCTTGGCGAGTTGTGTCCCAATCAACATTAGATGTTTCTGCGTCTGGTTACACAATTCCCATATCTAGGTCAACTGGTAATTTTCCAGGGTGTGCTATCATTAGATAAGCTGGTGTGCAATTGTTGGAACTCACGGGTATGTTGTTGTACATGTCCACTAAATCAGGCAATTTGTCAGGCCACTGATTTCTTTCCTGCAAAGGCAATGTCTTCAACATGTCTATTACTATGTTGTTCATCTTTTCACACATGTCGTTGGTCTGTGGATGGTAAGGCGTGGTCCTAATTTTCTTGCACCCATATAGATGACAAAACTCTTGAAAGATCTCAGCTTCAAATGCAGAAACTCTATCAGTCAACACCTATTCTGGATACCTGTGTGGTCTACAGAAATAGGCTTGAAAGGTTTTCACTGCTGTCTCAGCTGTCAAATCCTTCACTATAGCAACTACCAGGAATTGAGTAGTGATCTATCATTGTTAAAGCGTAGGTGTAACCTGATCTGCTTGGTGTTAGTTTTACATGATCCAAGGCTACTATCTGAAGCGGTTGAGTGGTGACAATTGGTTGGAATGGAATCTCTTTTCTCCTCAAGTTGCATAGTCCACAGTTTTTATACCATCTCCCACAATTTTTATACCATCTCTCTATGGATTCTCTCATGCCAACCCAGTAGTATCTGGGTGGTTCTTACGTTAGTTTGCATTGACATTGAAAACCATTACTGCAGTGTAATCAGTTTACATGAAGCTGTGCATGACTCCTCACAGAGAAGATAAACATGGTTTATTACCATGTTTATCTGGCACCCCTGGGATTAATGTGCCACAGTAACATCAAACAGGGTTAACGTCCCACACAACACTGAACACTGCACTAGCACCTCTAGGCCAGAATGAGGAGGCAAAGGTGACTGACTATAAAGCTCCCATCACACACAACGACGAACCAGCGATCCCGACAACGATAACGATCCTGTAGGGATTGTTTGGTGCGTTCTTACCTGGTCACTGTGGAGCAGTCAAACAGGCAGATCTCCCCAGCGACCAGGGACCAGGGAGCCACCTCCACATCGCTGGTAGCTATGATAAACAGCGGGTATCTAGAAGCGCGTGCTGCCTAGATACCCAGTTTTTATCATAGTTACCAGCGTCCTGCCTACTTACAGGCTGTGCTAAGCACGGAGGATGCTTGTAACTATGATAAACACAGGGTATCTAGGCAGCGCGCGCTGCCTAGACACCCGGTGTTTATCATAGTTACCAGCGTCCTCCCTGCTTACAGGCTGCGCTAAGCAGGGAGGACGCTGGTAACTATGATAAACAGCGAGTATCTAGGCAGCGCGCGCTGCCTAGATACCCGCTGTTTATCATAGTTACCAGTGTTCTCCTTGCTTAGCACTGGTAATCATGATAAACACCGTGTATCTAGGCAGCACGCACTGCCTAGATATCCGGTGTTTACCCTAGTTACCAGCCTGTGAGATCGCTGATTGTTAGTCTCTCGCTGTTACACGCAGCGATGCGTGCTGACCAGCGGGGGACCAACGACCTAAAAATGCCCAAGAGCACTTTGTAACAATCAGCGATCTTACATCAGGGCCTGATCGCTGCTAGGTGTCACACATAACGAGAATGTTAGCGAGATTGCTGTAACGTCACAAAACCTGTGACGTTACAATGATCTCGCTAATGATCTCGTTATATGTGACGGGGGCTTATCAGTTAACCATATACAGATCAACGATTAGCTCTTTCAATATGAGATATTGGTTTAGCAAACGTGACTGTAGAAAATCAGATTTTTTCACAGTGGATAAATCAGTAACACAGATATCCAGAATATACTCACAGTATTATTTACACAATAATACTTTTGTCATCAACTAATGGTCACCGTCTGTGCTATTGTTCTCTAGGTCTTTTAGCAGATAAATGTCAGTCTCAACCTATTCGTTACTAAAATCTACTTACAGTGTTGGCCAAAAGTATTGACACACCTGCAATTCTGTCAGATAATACTCAGTTTCTCCCTGAAAATGATTGCAATCACAAATTCTTTGGTATTATTATCTTCATTTAACTTGTCTTCAATAAAAAAAAACACAAAAAGAATTGTCCTATAGCCAAATTGGATATAATTCCACACCAAACATAAAAAGGGGTTGGACAAAAGTATCGGCACTGTTAGAAAAATCATGTGAATCTTCTCTAATTTGTGTAATTAACAGCACCTGTAACTTACCTGTGGCACCTAACAGGTGTTGGCAATAACTAAATCACACTTGCAGCCAGTTGACATGGATTGAAGTTGACTCAACCTCTGTCCTTTGTCCTTGTGTGTACCACATTGAGCATGGAGAAAAGAAAGAAGACCAAAGAACTGTCTGAGGACTTGAGAAACCAAATTGTGAGGAAGCATGAGCAATCTCAAGGCTACAAGTCCATCTCCAAAGACCTGAATGTTCCTGTGTCTACCGTGCACAGTGTCATCAAGAAGTTTAAAGCCCATGGCACTGTGGATAATCTCCCTAGATGTGGACAGAAAAAAAAAAATTGACTAGAGATTTCAACGCAAGATTGTGCAGATGGTGGATAAAGAACCTAGACTAACATCCAAACAAGTTCAAGCTGCCCTGCAGTCCGAGGGTACAACAGTGTCAACCTGTACTATCCGTCGGCATCTGAATGAAAAGGGACTGTATTGTAGGATACCCAGGAAGACCCCACTTCTTACCCCGAGACATAACAAAGCCAAGCTGGAGTTTGCCAAAACTTACCTGAGAAAGCCTAAAACGTTTTGGAAGAATGTTCTCTCTTTTTCGGCAAACATAGAGTTTACCGGAGAAAAAAAGAGGCATTCAAAGAAAAGAACATGGTCCCTACAGTCAAACATGGCGGAGGTTCCCTGATGTTTTGGGGTTGCTTTGCTGCCTCTGGCACTGGACTGCTTGACCGTGTGCATGACATTATGAAGTCTGAAGACTACCAACAAATTTTGCAGCATAATGTAGGGTCCAGTGTGAGAAAGCTGGGTCTCCCTCAGAGGTCATGGGTTCTTCCAGCAGGACAATGACCCAAAACACACTTCAAAAAGCACTAGAAAATGGTTTGAGAGAAAGCACTGGAGACTTTTAAGGTGGCCAACAATGAGTCCAGAGCTGAATCCCATAGAACACTTGTGGAGAGATGTAAAAATGGCAGGTTGGAGAAGGCACCCTTCAATTATCAGGGACCTGGAGCAGTTTGCCAAAGAAGAATGGTCTAAAATTCCAGCAGAGCATTGTAAGAAACTCATTGATGGTTACCGGAAGCGGTTGATCGCAGTTATTTTGGCTAAAGGTTGTGCAACCAAGTATTAGGCTGAGGGTGCCAATACTTTTGTCTGGCTCATTTTTGGAGTCTTGTGTGAAATGATCAATGTTTTGCTTTTTGCTTCATTCTCTTTTGTGTTTTTTCATTGAAGACAAATTAAATGAAGATAATAATACCAAAGAATTTGTGATTGCAATCATTTTCAGGAAGAAACTGAGTATTATCAGACAGAATTGCAGGGGTGTCAATACTTTTGGCCAACTCTGTATATAAATAATACTTTACAGAGCCCAGGCCCTAGTGTGGTCATAAACTCTACTCTCTATGTCACAGGTTTTTCTCACACACTATGGAGGCTGGCTACCTCCATGCTCCAAAGCGTGGACTAAGTGACCACTCAATATCGTGTCTCTGTGCAGAAAGCAGCGGCCCGACTCTGGATCTTGACTGTCCTTGTCTGCTACTTGACCACGAAGTCATGACTCTAAGGTATTTTTACTGGTGACACTTCTGGTTCTCCTACTGGCATAGATCTTGAAATTCAGCTGGCATGGGTCATGGATCTTCTTCTCGGTTAGGGTCACATATGGTCGTCTATGCTCAGGTCTAATATGGGGATTGGTGTTTCTTGGCCCTTTCTGTGGCAATGGGGCTATTCAACGGCCGCAAGAACAGGGGGGTACTCGACCAACGGGGTGTAGTCAAGGGAAAGTCAGGGTTTGAGTCCCGGCGGTCGTGGCCCTGACCAAGCATGAAAAGGGGCTATTTACAAGAGAAAATAAAGTATTTGTCGTGACGCCACCTGTGGTGTCTGATCAGGGATGACCAGTGCTGCTGTTTGGATCCCAGGGAATAGATGCTGTGGCAGCTTAGGTGAAACACTCTCCTCAGGCAGAGTGGGTCCCCAGGGTTTGGTATCAGAGTCAGTGTAGATGATGGTTGTAGTAGTGCAGGAAGGCACAGAATGAGTGGACACACAGAGGGGATTCAGTTCTTACCAGGTTCTTTACGCTTGTTCTTTTCAGTGCAAACCCAGCCAGGGTACTGTGCTCTTCCAGTGTGCAGCACAGCCAGCCCTCTGACAGTCCAGGAACACTAGGCTCTAATACCCTTTATAAGCCTTCCTCTGCTGCCCTTTCTGCGCTGATCTTCTCACCTTCTCCAGTCCTACCCCTTCGTGCTAGTAGTCCAAGGCCGGTGACTTTGGGTCCTGTTGAGCAATGGCTAGCAAGTCCATTTGCCCTTCTGCAGTTACTGTGCCTGGGAGTGTACACGGGGTTGGCTACTGCACATGCAGTCTAGTAGCCTCTGGTTTCCTGGCTTAATCCTGCAGTCTCACACCAGATTGGGGCTGGTCCCCTCATGCAGCTAGTTCATCTACCAACGAACTATAGGGCGGTTGGAGATTTGGGGTCCCTCAGGCAGGGTTCTGTGGTGACCTTCCCACTAGTCCCACTCTGCCACAGCACTAGCTTCCCCTAGAACTACAACTTACTGCTCCTCCTTCATCGCTCTCCTGAAAACTGACTTCTCACTGTGTTCCCATCCCCTTCTAGCCTACTCCTTTCTCCAGCCAGCAGATGGGGTCTACTCTAGGTGAGTTTCTCCTGCCTATCAGCTCCTGGCCTGGAGTTGGGAATGGTGTTGGGTGTAAGATGTGTGTCTCAGGCCCGTGTTTCTATCTTACCTGAGAATAATGACACAACACCTGTGGATTAGGTGCAGTATCACTGTGGCGACCAAGACACAGGGGCGCCACAGCTATAAACCCACATCGCTGTTACGTGTCCTTACTGATGGGGGTTCTGCACCAATTCTTCCTTTGCTATCCTGGACAGGCCTTTTACTTTTAGTAACTGCATCACAGATGTCACCTGACCCAGCGTATCTTCTGAATTCTATAGATTGGAAACTGATGATAGTGATTTCTCCTCCAGTCTTAGTGATCATGTGATTCTTGAGGTTGAAAAAAGAGCAGGAGGTGCAGAGTCCTAGGAAACCCAGTCAGCTCCACTATGGTGGTAAGAGATGGAATTTCCCCTGCAACTGGGGAACATATACCAGGTGAACAGGGGAAATTATCAATAAAAATAATGTATTGATATGCTCCCCCAAAGTTCTCTTAACAGTTT
>JARQOC010000001.1:58829215-58839314 GCA_033576535.1 Allobates femoralis
AATTCTTTTTGTGTTTTTTCATTGAAGACAAATTAAATGAAGATAGTAATACCAAAGAATTTGTGATTGCAATCATTTTCAGGAAGAAACTGAGTATTATCTGACAGAATTGCAGGGGTGTCAATACTTTTGACCATGACTGTATATGGTGGTACATTACAGCACATGTATAGCAGCACTATAGTATATGGCGGTACATTATAGTAAATGTATAGCAGCACTATAGTATATGGCGGTACATTATAGTAAATGTATAGCAGCACTATGGTATATGGCGGTACATTACAGTACATGTATAGCAGCACTATAGTATATGGCAGTACATTACAGCACATGTATAGCAACACTTTGGTATATGGCGATACATTACAGCACATATATAGCAGCACTATGGTATATGGCGGTACATTAGAGTACATGTAAAGTAACACTATAGTATATGGCGGTACAGTATAGCACATGTATAGCAGCACTATAGTATATGGCAGTGTTTTACAGTATATGTACAGGTGCACTATGGTATATGGCGGTACATTACAGCACATGTATAGTATATGGCGGTCTATTACAGGATGGAGCCGGGGGCAGGATGGAGCCGGGATGGGGGGCAGGATGGAGGCTCGGCGGTCAGCGCAGGATGGAGAGCGGAATTTAAGATAGCGTCCAGGAAGTCTAGCGAGACTTTCCGGACGCCATATTGGATCCAGTCCTCTAGGGCAGCAACATACTTCGTCCAAGATAGCGTCCGGGGAGTCTCGCGAGACTTTTCGGACGGCATCTCTGATCTCGCGAGAGTTCCCGCACGCCATTTTGGAGGAAACATGTCGCCGGGACGGGAGGAGTGGAGCCAACATGGTGGGGTCGGCAGCGGAGCGAAGATCATTGGCTGGAGGCGGCGGCGGAGAAGACGATGGGCCAGTGGTAAATATGGCAGGCAGAGTGCATGGGGGTATGAGTGGGGGTATGAGTGTGGAAGTGCTGGGCGAGGAGGGGGGCGCAAGGACACTGGAAGGGGGGAGGACGTGTGTGTGTGGACGTGGCAACTGAGGGGGGATGTGATGAGAAGTGTAGTGTCGGAGGGTGTGTGGAGGAGTGGGGAGTATGACCGGAGTGTGTGTGGGGCCGCAGTTTGTACCAATGGCAGGAGTGGAGCTTTGGAAGCCCCCGCTCCCGGCAACGGGCGGCCATATTGGAGCACCCAGGGCAGGTGTACAGTCAACTTCAGTCAGTATGTGACGTACCATACCGTTACATCGCGACGGAAGTTGCCTTAGGGTTTTATTATAATAGATACCTACAGCAGTAAGATGTGCAGCGTGCAAGTGTGCAGCGGTGCCGAAGTCCAGGAGGGGACAACGGGCGGGTACGGTCAGGAGGGGCCGAGGGACAGCGGGCAGGAGGGGGCCGGGGGACAGCGGGCAGGAGGGGGCCGGGGAAGAGCGGCTGGGTGCGGGCAGGAGAGAGCCGGGGAGGAGCGGCCGGGTGCGGGCAGGAGGGGGCCGGTGAAGAGCGGCCGGGTGCGGGCAGGAGGGGGCGGGGAACAGCGGCCAGGTGAGCCGACCGCTGTTCCCGACAGAGTTCTTAGCAGAGTATACGGCGGCTCAGTGGTTAGCAGACTTTACGGTGGCTCAGTGGTTATCAGACTTTACTGTGGTTCAGTGGTTAGCAGAGTATATGGCGGCTCAGTGGTTAGCAGAGTATACAGGGGCTCAGTGGTTAGCAGAGTATACCGTGGCTCAGTGATTAGCACTGTACGGTGGCTCAGTGGTTAGCACTGCACGGTGGCTCAGTGGTTGGCACAGTATGGTGGTTCAGTGGTTAGTATTGTACGGTGGCTCAGTGGTTAGCACTGTACGGTGGCTCAGTGGTTAGCAGAGTATACGGTGGCTCAGTGATTAGCACTGTACGGTGGCTCAGTGGTTAGCACTGTATGGTAGCTCAGTGGTTAGCACTGCACGGTGACTCAGTAGTTAGCACAGTATGGTGGTTCAGTGGTTAGAATTGTATGGTGGCTCAGTGGGTAGCACTGTACGGTGGCTCAGTGGTTAGCAGACTTTACAGCAGCTCAGTGGTTAGCAGAGTATACAGGGGCTAAGTGGTTAGCAGAGTATACGGTGACTCAGTGGTTAGCACATTACGGTAGCTCAGTGGTTAGCACAGTATGGTGGTTCAGTGGTTAATATTGTATGGTAGCTGAGTGTTTAGCAAAGTGTGGTGGCTCAGTGGTTAGCACAATATATGGTCGCTCAGTGGTTAGCACTGTACGGTGGCTCAGTGTTTAGCACAGTATGGTGTCTCAGTGGTTAGCACTGTATAAGGTGGCTCAGTGGTTAGCAATGTACACGGCGACTCAGTGGTTAGCAGTGTATATGGTGGCAGAGTGGTTAGCGCAGAGCGGTGGCAGAGTGGTCAGCACAGAGTGGAGGCTGAGTGTTCAGCGCAGAGCGGAGGCAGAGTGGTCAGCGCAGTGCGGAGACAGAGTGGTCAGCGCAGTGCGGAGGCTGAGTGGTCAGCGCAGTGCGGAGGCTCAGTGGTCAGCGCAGTGTGGAGGCTCAGTGGTCAGCGCAGTGCAGAGGCTCCATGGTCAGCACAGTGCGGAGGCTCAGTGGTCAGCGCAGTGAGGAGGCTCAATGGTCAGCGCAGTGCGGAGGCTCAGTGATCAGCGCAGTGTGGAGGCTCAGTGGTCAGCAGAGGACGGAGGCACTCTGCCTGTCATACTTACCACGGCCCATCGTCTCCCGCCGCCGGATCGTCGCTCTACCGTCCCACCATCTTGGCTCCACTCCTCCGTGCCAACGACATGTTTCTTCCAAAATGGGTCCTGGAAATCTCGCGAGACTTCCTGGACGCCATATTGGATGCAGTCCTCTGTGGCGGCGACATACTTCGTCCAAGATGGCGTCCGGGAAGTCTTGCGAGATTTCCCGGACGCCATTTTGGAAGAAACATGTTGCCGGCACGGAAGAGTGGAGCCAAGATGGTGGGGATGGCGGCGCGAAGATGCGGCAGGGGCGGCGGCGACGGCGGGGAAGACGATGGGCCGTTGGTAAGTATGGCCGACAGTGCATGGAGGTATGAGTGGGGGTATAAGTGTGGAAGTGGTGAGCGAGGAGGGTGTGTATGTGTGTGATAGTGTCTGAGGGTGTGTGGAGGAGTGGGGAGTGTGTGTGGGGCCGCAGCTTGAATCGATGGCGGGAGTGGGGCTTTGGAAGCCCCGCTCCCGGCAACGGGCGGCCATATTGGAACACCCAGAGTGGGTGTACAGGCTACTTCAGCCAGGATGTGACGTAGCATACCGTTACATCCTGACGAAGTAGCCTTAGGGTTTTATTATAATAGCAGCACTATAAAGTCATAAAACATTGTAAAATATAAATACAGTATAACATTTTACAAAAGTATTATAAAATCATACAACAAATGCTATTCAATAAGAGATATAACACAAGATAACAATAAGAAATATCAAGATAGAACCATAAGATAAGTTACTGCATAAAAAAAACCCAATAAGATATCATATCAAATAATATACATAATATAAATATACTATAAAAATAATGAAACAAGTACAATCTCTTTTCTATTTTTTTTTCAGGTGGGGGTGGATTTATAACTTAAATCTCCTGCCTAAAAAAACATCTTTTTTTCCCTTTAAACCCAGATTTGTGTATGTGTATACCCTTACAATGTATCAGTGTGCCTCAAAAGTTGACTTTTATTATGTAACCACAGCTGCACTCGGGGGTCGAAATATTTTCCTAACGGCTATTAATACTTGAGATCAGAGCTGGAAACCTGTTTGGGTGGATCTTATTTTGGGTTTAATAAAATGGTACGGTGGTTTCTATTACCTATTTATAAAAAGTGAATTGGTTTTCAGACTGAAGGAAAAGGAGGGGCGCCTGGGAAGGGGAGGAGGAGGAGGGGATGTAGGAGAGGGGGGCAGGGCAATAAAAAAGAATTAGAAAACACTATCATAAATTCCCTAGAGGTGCCTTAGAGGTATACAGTGATGTTGTGACTTTAGTGTGAGGCCTGGTGATTCAGCTACCATTCTCCTCTTCTCCATGGAGCGGCGGCACACATTTCAACAGCACAGCATGACACCCAGTGGCTAAAAAAAGACACTTCAAAGAGATTTTCTGCAAGGAAAAAAAAATAATAAGGTTTATTTCATCCACATTGGTTGCCTAAAACGTGTCTACATGTAAGTCTCTGGCTCCAATACTACAAACATCGCAACGTAGGAAAAATAAACACTATGTGCACGATCAAGGCAAACCCCATGTAATAAGCTTGCACAATGGGATTAGATATTTACAGTAGATTTTAATCTATTCTGAAAAATAAATTAAGAGAGATTAACTGCAATTCAATTATTTGGTTGTTTTTAGTTTTGTTAGTTATTTTTTTTTTTTTAAATAAAATATATATTTTACATTGTACGGTCCTTTTCGATGCTTCTCTCAATTTGTACATGTTAAGCTGTCAAGTCTTAAAGGAGAAAAAAAAATCAGAGCTGTTTCTCCTTAAATTACTAGCAGAGTGAATGGTAATTGTAAGCAGATGGCCCTTTATTTGTGGGTTAAGAATAATTACCCTTAGGACGGTACTAAGCCCATATCAATCAGTTTCCTTTAACAGATGACTAGGTAAAGAAGTTCTTGTTTTATTTTATAGACACTATTCATCTACACATCAACCTTTGTATCTTAGGATTTAGTATCCAGGATCAAAAAAAAAAATGACTTGCTTTCTTCTCGATTTTTGTTTTCACTTGCCCCTAACTAAAGTTCTTAAATTGGACCTCTTAAATCATCTGTATACTCTTTGACTGATTGTTAAGTAGTCACATAAGGTATACTCCGGTGGCTCAGGGAGTACCACGGTTCAGTATTACAGAGCTAAAGGTCGTCATCATATTCCAACATATTCCAATAGGGTCAATACATTTCGGGGCGAGACTTGCTCTGTAATACAACATGTTAACAGCTGTGAATACAGAGGAAAATTGATGCCACTCACCAATAGTTAGAAACCTAGAAAATACATGGAACTTACCAATAGTTAAAAATTCAGGAAATCAATGGCACTCAGCAATAGTTAAAAATTCTGAAAATTGATGACACTCAGCAATAGTTAAAAATCTAGCAAATATATGGCACTCACCAATACTTAAAAATTCTGAAAAATGACGGCACTCACCAATAGTTAAAAATATAGGAATTATATAGCACTCACCAACAGTTGAAAATATAGAAAATATATAGCACTCACCAATAGTTAAAAATCCCTAAAATTGGTAGCACTCACCGATATTTAAAAATCTAAAAAATATATGGCACTCACCAGTGAGAAAACATCCAGAAAATTGATGGCACTCACCAATTGTTAAAAATATAGAAAATATATGGTACTCACCAATAGTTAAAAATCCATCTTCTATATTTTGACTTAAGGGACCGTTATACGCTTCAATAATCGGCGATCCAACTTGATCTAGATCGCTGGAATGACGTTCAATGATCACTGCTGAGATGTCACACGTACTGATATCGAGAACGACGCAGCAACGATTCCGCGACAAGCAAATGATACTTGAGGTTGTTTGGTTGCCTACATCCTCCAGTTCTGAATAGGCGAAGTCGTAAACAACATCATTATCTAGGTGTCAAACACACCGATGCTGCAGGTTGAATGAACGATCAATGACAGATTTATGGTCTAGTTCATAAACCTCCAATCAATGATCAGCCGACTTATCGCTTAGTCGTATCGACATGTCACACGCAATGACGTTGTTACGTCATTTGAACATCTCAAACCCTGTGACGTTTCAACGATATCCTTCACAATATCGTAGCGAGTGACGGACCCTGTAGACTAGTTCTGTAAAAGAGATGAGTGAACATTTTGAAGTTCGGCTCGGGCAGCGCAGCCAAACTTTTTGAAGCACTATTCGTGACCCCGAACTTGACTCAAATATCAATGGAAGTCACTGATTGACAGTTCAGCTCTCTCACTTGCGGGGGTGGGAGGGCATTTTTTTTGTTCAAATTAATTTTGGATACACATTAACCCAAATATTATGCTGTTATGCCCAATGCAAGCTGATCAAACACTGCATCTGGCTCGCACTGGGCCAAGAACCAACTGTACTCGACCACAGCAATGCTGACTCCGGTGCTTTGCAAACATAAAGCACCCAAACTCTGAACCTGAACAGATTTGTGCAAGTCCGGGAAGTTTTCCAACCCAAACCAAACTGAACCTTGAAAGGTTCAGTCAGCTCTACTCTGTTATACAACAAGTAAACATCTGTGAACACAGATGAAAATTGATGGCACTCACCAATAGTTAAAAATGTAGAAAATCAATGGCACTCACTAATAACTAAAAATACAGAAAATTTATGGCACTCACCAATAGTTAAAGATCCAGAAAATTGATGTTGATTACCAATAGTTAAATATTCAGAAAATCAATCAACTCACCATTAAAAATCCAGAAAACAGATGGCACTCACCAATAGTTAAAAATTCAGAAAATTAATGTCACTCACCAATAGTTAAAAACTCGGAATATTGGTGGCACTCACAATTAGTTAAAAATCCAGAGAATTTATAGCACCAACCAATAGTTAAAAATCCAGAAAATTGATGGCACTCACCAATGGTTTAAAATCCTTCCCATTTATTTTGTAAAGTCACAATAAAAGATGATAGGGTGGGAGGGCACAAAGGTAGTGTCCATTTCCTGTTGACTCATGTTCCTACAAGCCTGGTTTCCTAGATAATCACCTTTTAAACTGTCTATATAAAATGAAAAAGATGGTGAGTGCCATATTTATTTTTCTTCATTCACGAACTGCATTGACTGTTGGCAGTATACGATGGAGCAGTACAGATCTGTATACACAGTTCTACCCAATGGTATTTTCTATCTATACCCGGTTAATTGAAGTGGTTGTCAGGATTGTGGCAAACCTAATTTTTTAAAACCGAGCATTATTTACTATGCTGCAAGTTTTTCTCATTGATTCTGTATGATATCACGAGAAAAATCCTCCCGATGAAACTGGAGGCACAAAGAGGACCAGAATAGCGCTAATAGTTTTCTGTGGATGTTGTGTTAACAATGTATAAACCTTGGCTCTGTAATACAATACACATTGTGGAATGGAATAGTTTTCTACCCCAAGTCCACCTTAAGATAATTTTGGATATCTCTAGGCCGTCATGTGTCAGAATTAGGATGGTGCTCAAGCCATGAACTGGAGTAGATTTCTTCTATAACATGTGCCACTTTTTGTGGGCCAAGACAGGCCATATCCTCTACCCAAGGCTGATTCCCAATGTCCAAGTTCCGATACGTCTATCAGACTGTTGAATATGGGACAGGAGACCCGGGTTGGCCCTAAGGACGCAGTTTATACACAGACCGCTAAATCTGGAAATAAGGACGTCAACATAAAGTCTTCATAGATACATAGCAGACAAATATGGGCTGAAAAACAATCATTCTTTGGTCACATGAAAGATCATTTATCAGAGGTCAGGAAATCATCTCAAACCGTATTATCCTTTATGGGTTTTTTTGGCCAAAAACACAGCCATGGCTTAAAATTGTTGGGAAAACTCCAAACTGCAAATTACCTTTGCATGATAATGAGCGTGCCTCACTTCGCCATCGGTCCAATTGTTCCTTTAACCAGCAAACAATTGTTTGGCTGTTTCGACCTACCTTTATCTAATGTGTACCAACATACTTTTTTGGAAAGTCCAGGGCTGTCATTTAAGAATCACTACACTTACGATCCCATAGTTTGCCCAAAAGGTTGAAAAAAGTTGAAAATGTTGTAATATCTTGCATGTTTGACTCTACGTATATTTACTGTTTCTACTATACCGATTACACAGGTGTTCTGGAAGGGGGTCTTTTTCCAAATTTATTTATATTGGAAATTGCATTTGGCTAAATATCGCCAATGTTAATTGTTTTTATTCTTTGTGTTGTGTTCTATGTGGTTTTCTGTGATTGAATAAAATTTATTGTGTTTTGGAAAATTGCAACAAAGTTGTATTACTTTCTATGACATCCTCTCCCTTTCTTCCCTTCTTATGTAAACTTAGGATGTTCTAGCGATCCCTTAAAAACTCTATATTACTTGCGGTGCTCTCCTTCTTTTGTTTAAAATGTTGAGAGTAGCCAATCAATGGCCGCTACCGGGCTGCAGTGGACACCAGAAGACAAAGCGAGGAGAATGTTGATGGAAAAGGGCAGTGTTGCGATAGAACAGCAGAGGTCTGGTAGGCGACCATACATTTGTTCTTGTTTAATACTAGTGATGAGCAAGTATACTTGTCACTATTCGTTACTTGCACGGACATTAAGGTATTCGCAATACTCAGTACTCTGCGAGTGTTTTGGATTTTACCTCGTGATATTCGAGTAAGCTTAAAAGCATGTTTCCTGACTGATTTTAAGCCAATAAACATGCTGGAATGGCTTGCCAGTTATAGTAATGCCATATTCACCTTTAATAATGGCATTACTGTGATTGGCAGGCACAGTATAACCAAAGAGAAAAGAGACGCTCTAAACGAATAAGCAATAAGATTTGTGGGGGGGGGGAGGAACTGTGAAAAGGCAGAGATGGATGAGAACATGCTCAAACTACATATGTCGGCATGCTGTTCGGCCATACAGATGTCTGCTCTGAGTCACAGGACCACTGCTGCTTCAGGGTCCGCTCACAGACTCCTGCACTCCATCTCAATCACTTCCGGGGCCATAAAGCTTCCTGCATATTCACTGCACTGATCGTCAAACAACAAAATTATTTATGTAACACAATATGATGGCAGGTTGGTTGCCATACAATGTGTATGGTAACCAAGCACAATCACTATCCAGATTGTGGAAATGCACTCTGACTGCAACAGCCAATCACAGAGGCTCTCACAGGGTGTGAGCATCTGTGATTGGCTGTTTGGCGGTCAGTGCATTGAATATCTAGAAAGCATAATGGGCGGCCCTGGAAGTGATTGAAGGAGCACGGGAGTCTGGTAAGCCCAATCTACCTATTCTATGTTATCAGCCATCTTTACCTTTTTACAGCCCTCTCATACCTCGTCGTCGGGTAAGCAGAAAATTACTCACGTTTCCCTTGACTTACATTGTATATGGCGCTATTCGGAACGAATATGTGAGTATTACAAACTACTCGATCGATGTAAATTTACGAATATTTTGGTATTGCTCATACCTACTTAATACCCAAAAGGTCCATATCGACTATAAAAAAACTAGTGGACAACCCCTTTAATAGATTATTGATAAGTAGTGTAATATAGGAGAGGATCAAAGTTGGAAGTTGTTATGGTCCTTGAGGATTTGGCACTCATAGACAGGAGATCTTTATGTCTGGTTCCTCTCACATCACATGACCCTTGAGCCAAGTTTCATCTTTTTACTTTGCCAACACTGCAGCTTCTTTGGAGAATTCCGCACAAGTTCTTGACGCTCAGCGGCTAAATGAATGGAATTAATCGTAGGTGTAGCTAGACTTTCCATGCCATGTTTTATTATGGGAGAGGCCAGCACCCACACAAGACGTCCTTAAAAAAGACCAGTTTGTGGTAGAAATGTTGGACTGTGTTTATTTGTTGCCAGAATTGCCTTCTAATAAAAAATCTTTTTTTCAGGATGAACTTGCTATTATAATTTTCTCTGTGCTGAGGTTTATCTACTGCTACATTTTCCTTTCCTACCTTTACCTGTGGCATCTATTAGGTTTGCTGCCCATGGCCTGAATAATATGAATAAAACTGTGCACAGGCTCATGAGCATCGGGGGACCAATATTAAGATGAAGAACTCCAACAAAGACCCTTGATAGTTGGGGACTCTGTTGGACATTGGGGTGTAACTAAAATGCATGCAGTCACACAAAGGCTCTTGAGCTTGGGGGACCAATATGAGATGAAGGATACTAACCAGGGCTGTTGAGTCGGGAGTCTGTGTCCATTTTGGTGGAGTCACATTCAGGGAAATTGAGGAGATGGAGTCGGATGTTTGGTTTACTGACTTAAAAC
>JARQOC010000001.1:58839414-59083685 GCA_033576535.1 Allobates femoralis
AAAATATATATTATATTATACAACAACATTTCATATAGGCACACTCAGAGAGGCAATGGGCTGGGAAGGGGTGACAGATCACTATCCTTACATGTGGGTGTCAGGGGGAGGAAATGAGCACTAAACCTGCACTGAAAGAAGGGTGTATATGTAGCATCAAATGTATTATGCATTATATGTACGTATATATATATATAATATATATAAATAATCTCTATACACTCAGAAGGAAAGCAATGGGCTGATAGCAGGCTAATTATTATTCTTACATCTGGGGGGAATAATGAACTCTAAATCTGCACTGAAAGGTGTGTCTATGTATATAGGAGTCAAAACATAGCTACACATGCAGGAGACTAGGGCTGAGAGGTGATAAAATATCATTATCCTTACATGTGACGGTGGGTGGAAGGGGGCAATAATGATCAGTAAACCTGCACCGAAAGGTGGGGAGGGGGGTGTATTAAATAGAATTATATATAATATGCACATGCACAAGAGCAATAGGCTGATAGGGGGCCAACTGTCATTATTCTTGCATCTGGAGGTAGGAAAAGAGGGTATATAACACACATATAGGTACATATATACATATTACACACCTTTCACTACAGATTTAATGCTTATTACACACACACACACACACATATATAATATATATATATATATATATATATATTATATATATAATATATATGTAAGAATAATTATAATTAGCCCCATCAGTTCATTGCTCCTCTTTTGGAGTATGTAGTAGTTAAAATATGTATTTAATTTATACATACAACACATTTTACTTCATAATATATCATTTATATGCAAGCACACATTTCACATAATATAAAGCACACATAGACATTCAGTTTATAGAACACTGCACAGACATACATTAATGCTTACCTACATACATTACATGTTTAAACACATTATCCATGTGCATGCAGAAAACGTGTAAATATATTTTGTGTATCTATATCATCCTGTACCTGTGTGCCTTGTGCTAATCATATATATATTTTTTTTAATTATGTTTTTGTTTTGTTTTTTAAATCACAGATTGTTTTCGGTTTCTGTAGACCCATAAGCTAATGATCATGGGGTTAGACATCTTCCTGAACTGTCAGTTCCCACTATGTGGCTGATAACAGGAAACAATAGAGCACATTCAGCCCTGATAAGGGAGACTTCAGGTTTGGTCACCAGGGTAAGCGGATCACCTCCACAGTGACTGGCATCTGTAAATACTTTCATTGTATGGGGTTACACAGAGCGGCCACCAGACCGTCACGACCCCACCCTCCGCCATGTATGTAAATTATTAAAAGCTGTGGGTCCAGTATATATTGAGCCCAGATCCTGCTGTGTACGGTCACTAGGTCTATTGCAGGTCATACATCAGCTTGATCTGCAGCACATTAGGGCAGGGAGAAAAAATAATGCAGATATAGGGAATAAGAAGGTGGGGGAGGGGGTTACAGCACAAGTCAGGATACCTACACTGGCTGCATACAAAGCACCAGCCAGTGTCATGTTACTGGAGCATGAAGCCACTGTCTGGAGTCTTATCACGCCCAGCCCCCTCCTGCCATACATGTCTCCAGTATCCTCATCTACCTACAAGGAGGGGGCGGAGGGGGGCGTCTGCATGAGCAGCACTACATGTGTGTGATCAGACACCACACACATTATATACATGCAACTGTGAGGGAAGAGGATATACAAGCTACAATGTTATGTCTGTGCATATGAAACAGATACAATTACACATTATGTATGAATTAAATACATTAATAGACTAAATGTTACAATATTGGTGAGGACTCATCTAATCAGGATCCACCCCCCATACCAGACATGCAACATTTTAGATGACCCACAAATTATATTGACTCATTCTATTTGAACCTAGCCCCCCCCCCCCCCCCCCCAAAAAAAAAATTACAAAACCAACCCTCCACCGCCAACACGATCCCCTCCTCTATTGTACCCCACACGATCCCCTCCTCTATTGTACCCCTACACCTTGGGTGATAGGATATACATGTGGCTGAACATGCAAAAGTACAAAGCAGGGACACACCCCCCTGTCCGTCCTCTACAGAATCAGCACATGGAGACTGACATGATGTCACCCTGTCTGACAAGGCATAAAGCAATCCTAAACCTAGGCAATAAGAGTATTACACATATATGTAGGTATGGGGACAGGGAAGGTCAACTACACCAATGAAGCATGTACTGTAGATCCAAGATCAGACAATGAAGCAGCCATGTACTTTATATGGGGAGGGTCAATGTATACATTGACTACAAAATACATCATCTAGTAAAAACATTGTACATATGTGAAGCTATTGGGGGGGGGCATGTAGATATATGCTACATGTATCAGTTACTACAGATCCAAGATCCCATACAATGAAGCAGTACTGTACTTTATATACGGGGGGGAAGTCAATGTATACATGGACCATAAACTATAAGTCAGGTACTAAAAACATTACACATATGAAGCTATGGGGGGGGGGGGCATGTAAACGACTCCAATAAAGCATGCACTGTAGATCCAAGAACACAATGAAGCAGTGCTGTACTTTACATGGGGGGTGTCACTGTCAAAATAGACTATAGTACCGGGTGATGCTACTCCAGGTTTTTTGCCATATATGATACAGGGGGGGGGGGGGGCAGCACTTCATACTTTGACTAAGAGGGGTGTGGAGTGACCCCCTAATACATGTCTTGGCTACTCTAGAATTTTTGCACACAAGTATTGGGGGAGGCAGGGTGGTCATTACACATCCCCTGATATATCATACAGTGTAGCCCTGATTATAGCATCACCTAATATTTTACAGTCCATGGGTATGCATTATATTGGAGGGTGGTGGTGGGGGTAATAAAGCATCATTGTGAGTTAGGGTTAGGAGACATTGGATCTAAAGTGCATGCTCTCTACAGAAAGATATTAAAATCTGAGAATCTTCAGTGGTTGATAACCGTTATAATGAGAAGATGGTAATAAGTAATAGCAAGATTTCAAGACAGCTCGCTAGCACTTATTACTATCATTTCAGGTAGCCCTTGAGAAAGGAACCAAACACTGATTAATATTCTTCTCTACAAACATTTTGCTTTCTAGAGATCTGTAAGTGCATATCCATTTTTATATTAGACAGTAAAAATTACCCCCCATGAGATAGATACACACATATGTCATACATTAACACGGCAAAAAAATATCCCCCCCCCCCCATCAAAGATATGAGAACATAAGTAGAAACATGTATCCAGTATCTCCGGAACATCACAACAGCCAAGATGTGGACACCATAGTGAATGGACCCTGCCCCCCCCCCCCCTTCACCCCAGCACTCACTCCCCTACAAGCACAATGACACCACAAGCAGTTTCGATCAGTTCCAGCTGATTTATTAAAATCATCAAGATACAGACTTTCAGCATTAGGAAAAAAACAGGCAATGATGTGGAGACAGTGCACGAGTCTGCTTATCCATCATTTGCTATAAAATATGCAGATGGTCTGTACTCATTAGGGTTTCTTTTGTTCATCCATTTTTTTTCAAATTATATTGCACATTTTTATTTTATTTTTTAAACTTTTATTTTTATTATTATGTGCCTTCCTTAAATTTTTTTTATTTTTTCATTTTTTTTTAATCTCTGCTAAAAATCCAGCATCCAGTTTGTGTTTTTTTTTTTTATCTATCAGGCCCCATCCACATTAATCACAGCATATGATATACATAGAATCCTACTATATTACAGTACATATACAATCTTCAAGCTAACAGCTCCGAGGTCTATGTCACCAATTTCAATAAATCTTTTTACCTACAAATATCGGACAAAATCTGAACTATAGCTGTACAAAAAAAAAAAAAAATAATATACAAAAAAAAATTAAAAATAAAATAAAAAAGTGTTCTAAAACCACAAGGCCTTAATTTTGATGCAAGGATTTTAAAGTTTTTTTCCCCCTCCTTTTTTTAATCCCATCATTGTATGAACATTATTACTTGCATGCTATTAAAAAAAAAATTAAAAAAATAAAATAAAACTAAAGGAAGTGCCTGTAAAAGAAACAAAAAGTAACTGACAGCAGGAATGTTCCCTTTTTTTGTGTTTTTTTTTCTCTCAACTGTACAAAAATACACCTGAAAATATTTTAATTTTTAAAAAAGACTGAGGTCTGTCGTCGATGTATCAAAAAAGTGTTTCAATACCTTATTTTTTGTGTTTTTTTTTGTTTTCCTGTTTGTGTTTTGAGGTCTGGGTTGTCTGAAATTCAAAAAAGAGGAGGTATTAAAAAGGGAACAAGGTACAAAAAAGTTGGCAATTAAAGAAAAAAACAAAAAAAATTAAAATAAATCACATTGAGAAACCATATACATTATTCTGGATCTTGAAAAAAAAAAAGAACAAATGTACAAGTAAAAACTCCTGATTGTTCATGTCACAGTTTAGTGTTATTAGGTTGTCCTGGGTTGATTTTTTGTGTTTTTTTCTGTTCTTCAGCTCCCTGCAGCTTTAAAAAAAGAAGAAAATAAAAACTCAGATGCATAGAAGAGATGTTTTCTCCCTCCAAAAAAAGGTTTTCTTGCAAGTCTTGAGATTGGAAATACAATAAAATACACAACGACCCCCTGGAGAATCAGCTCAGCTGCCAAGACATACACTTCTACCGTTATTCCAGACCGTTGATCATTATCAATTCGAAAAAAATTTGAATTTTTAAAAAAAAACAGCAGATCTTTGTCGTCTTCTTTACAGTGAATGCCAGAAATCGCAGGCAAATTAAAGTCAAACCCATCTTATTTGTCTCTTCAAGGGCCCCCCCACCCACAACCAACCCCCCAAAAATACAAAAAAAATTAAAAAAAAATTCAGTAGGTGAATACCAAGTCTGAAAAGTTGGCCTCCAGCCAGTCCCCTGCAATCATCTCGCTGAGTTCTGGGGTGCAGTAATCTGGGAAGTCGAAGTGTGAGCCCAGGCTGCCCTCACTGCTGCACGAGTCCAGGTCTTTGTCCACCAAGGAGAGGGCCAGGTTCCCTGAGTTGGAGCTGCCCAGGTCGGAGGGGGCGGCGGGGGTCTGGGTGAAGTTGAGGCTCAGGTCGAACAGGAGGTCGTCCTTGTCGCTGGAGGTAGAGCTGCGGGAGGGGGTGAGGATGGGGTGCACGGTGGTGGTGGTGCGGCAGGGGGTGAGTGTGGGGTGCACGGGGGTGAGGGTGACGGTGGGGTGCACGCTGGTGCTGCTGGGTTTGGTGATGTTCTTGAAGTTGTAGTAGAGTCTGCTGCCGAGCCCCGGGGAGCGGCTGAGCTCCTCGTAC
The DNA here is from genome assembly GCA_033576535.1 of Allobates femoralis. Lineage (NCBI taxonomy): Eukaryota > Metazoa > Chordata > Amphibia > Anura > Aromobatidae > Allobates > Allobates femoralis. The sequence continues at coordinate 58,844,767 of JARQOC010000001.1, forward strand.
ATGCTGTCCGGGGCCTCGGCGGAGGAGCTGAGGGTGGGGCTGGCCGGCACCTTGGCCGCCGCACTGTAGGGGGTGAGCGGCTCCTCGTCCTCCTCCTGCTTGATCCTGATCTGCAGCTCGTCCTCCTCGTCGTCCTCCTCGTCGTCGTCCTCGTCCATGAACACGCACTTCTTGCTGCTCGCCTTCAGGTTGCCGTACACGTAGTCGTCGTCCTCCTGCTTGATGCCCGGCTTGCTCTTCACCTTGCCCGGGGGGCACTTCTTGCTGCTCCCGCCTCCGCCCTTGCTCTTGCCCCCCGGACTCTTCTCCGGACTCTGCCCCAGCTTGTTGGCCGCCTCCAGCTTGGGCTTTTTCCGGGGCCGGTACTTATAGTCGGGGTAGTCGGCCATGTGTTTGAGCCGCAGCCGCTCCGCCTCCCTGATGAACGGGATCTTCTCCCCGTCCTGCAGCATCTTCCAGCGCTTGCCCAGCCGCTTGCTGATCTCGGCGTTGTGCATGTCCGGGCTCTGCTCCATGATCTTCCTCCGCTCGATCTTGGACCAGACCATGAAGGCGTTCATCGGTCTCTTGATGTGTCCGGTCGCCGTCTTGCACCAGTCCGGGTCACTCTCGTCCAGGGCGGCCGGGCTGCCCGCCATGAACTCCCCCTCCTCGGTATCGGCGGGGTGGCTGCTGTCCAGGTCCGGGCTGTCCAGCTGCTGCACCATGATGCTGGCCGTGCGGTACCGGCTGTGTGTGCCCGGCGGAGGGGTGAGAGCTCACACTGCCTCCGCTCTGCCGAGCGTCCTTCTGCTAAACTTCACATTCTACTAGTTATTAGAGCAATTCATATGCATTACGTCACTGCCGCCCCGGCCAATCACAGCGCGCTGACACGCCCACACACAGCCCGGCTTCGTCCAGCCTCCCTCTTCCTATTGGATTCCAAATCTTACTATGGGCGTGGCTTATAGTCTAAAATGATGAAAAAAAAAACCCTAACCACTGGAGAACGTCTGAGAGTGATTAACCCTCCGCACGCCGGCCTGGACCGGAGCTGGCGGCATCATCACGTCACCTGCTGCTGATACTCTGGATGTGCCCGTTATCAGCGCGAGCATCGGCATTACGTCACTTCCGGACAGACCAATCACAGCACGCCGGCCAACAGCGGGCCACGCCCCCTCCTATTATAGCCTAGGAGTGGGCGTGGTCAAGACATCTTGAATTAAAAAAAAGAAACCGCTGGAGAGTGAAGAACGTCTGAGGGCTTAACCCTGTGTGTGCCGTCCTGGACCGTGTCTGAGGGGGGTAACCCTGTGTGTGCCGTCCTGGACCGTGTCTGAGGGGGGTAACCCTGTGTGTGCCGTCCTGGACCATGTCTGAGGGGGATAACCCTGTGTGTGCCGTCCTGGACCGTGTCTGAGGGGGGTAACCCTGTGTGTGCCGTCCTGGACCGTGTCTGAGGGGGGTAACCCTGTGTGTGCCGGTCTGGACCATGTCTGAGGAGGGTAACCCTGTGTGTGCCGTCCTGGACCGTGTCTGAGGGGGGTAACCCTGTGTGTGCCGTCCTGGACCGTGTCTGAGGGGGGTAACCCTGTGTGTGCCGTCCTGGACCGTGTCTGAGGGGGGTAACCCTGTGTGTGCCGGTCTGGACCATGTCTGAGGGGGGTAACCCTGTGTGTGCCGGTCTGGACCATGTCTGAGGGGGGTAACCCTGTGTGTGCCGTCCTGGACTGTGTCTGAGGGGGGTAACCCTGTGTGTGCCGGTCTGGACCATGTCTGAGTGGGGTAACCCTGTGTGTGCCGGTCTGGACCATGTCTGAGGGGGTAACCCTGTGTGCGCCGTCTTGGACCATGTCTCAGGGGGATAACCCTGTGTGTGCCGGTCTGGACCATGTCTGAGGGGGATAACCCTGTGTGTGCCGGTCTGGACCATGTCTGAGGGGGATAACCTTGTGTGTGCCGGTCTGGACCATGTCTGAGGGGGATAACCCTGTGTGTGCCGGTCTGGACTGTGTCTGAGGGGGGTAACCCTGTGTGTGCCGGTCTGGACCATGTCTGAGGGGGGTAACCCTGTGTGTGCCGGTCTGGACCATGTCTGAGGGGGGTAACCCTGTGTGTGCCGTCCTGGACCATGTCTGAGGAGGGTAACCCTGTGTGTGCTGGTCTGGACCATGTCTGAGGGGGGTAACCCTGTGTGTGCCGTCCTGGACCGTGTATGAGGGGATAACCCTGTGTGTGCCGTCCTGGACCGTGTCTGAGGGGGGTAACCCTGTGTGCGCCGTCCTGGACCGTGTCTGAGGGGGGTAACCCTGTGTGTGCCGGTCTGGACCATGTCTGAGGAGGGTAACCCTGTGTGTGCCGTCCTGGACTGTGTCTGAGGACTTAACCTGTGTGTGCCGGTCTGGACCCTGTCTGAGGGGGGTAACCCTGTGTGCGCCGTCCTGGACCATGTCTGAGGGGGGTAACCCTGTGTGTGCCGGTCTGGACCATGTCTGAGGGGGGTAACCCTGTGTGTGCCGTCCTGGACCATGTCTGAGGAGGGTAACCCTGTGTGTGCCGGTCTGGACCATGTCTGAGGGGGGTAACCCTGTGTGTGCCGTCCTGGACCATGTCTGAGGAGGGTAACCCTGTGTGTGCCGGTCTGGACCATGTCTGAGGGGGGTAACCCTGTGTGTGCCGTCCTGGACCATGTCTGAGGAGGGTAACCCTGTGTGTGCCGTCCTGGACCATGTCTGAGGAGGGTAACCCTGTGTGCGCCGTCCTGGACCGTGTCTGAGGGGGGTAACCCTGTGTGTGCCAGTCTGGACCATGTCTGAGGAGGGTAACCCTGTGTGTGCCGGCATGGACCGAGTCTGAGGGGTTTAAAATCTGTGTACGTGGCCATTACAGTCTGGTTTCCACCCCCTACATTCTACAGAAACTGTCCTCATCAAAGTGACCAAATGACCTGTGGGCCCCTGCGACCAGGGTGGCCACATAGGGAACTGCAGGCAGGAGGAAAGACAGTTTATACACTAAACACCCTCACCAACATCCCACACACCACTAGGAGGCAGCACCAAACCCGGAGCCCGGAACTCTAGGCGGACAAGGGGTGGTGGGTTTAGAGAACAGTGGGTGGGACAGCATGTAAGTCAGGTGACAGAAGGTACAAATAGAGGTAGATGAGGAGGAAGGAGTTAGTAGGTTGAGCTGTAAAGACACAGTAGGCTGAGAAGCAAAGACAGAGACACGTCCCGGTGGGGTTGGGCTGATGGAGACGCAGAATCCACAGAGCCAGAGAAACCATGGAGAGAAATCTCGTCCATAGCCGGCATCCCAGGGAGTGTGAGGACAGAGACCGAACCAGCAGTACTGGGTCCGAGAAACACAGCGGCATCGACCAACTACCAGCGGAGTAGTCTTCCCTATTGAAGCTGGAGTCACACTGGTTAGAAGGAGCCTGATAGTGCCTTGCAGGAGAGGGCTATTGCAGGCTAGGCAGACAACAGAGTGTCGGCTCTGAAGGGGACCGAATATTCACCCAGTATCCCCAGATTCACCGACGGGGAGCTTCAATTCTAGGTTGGAGTTCCCACACCAAGAATAGGAAGCACAGCAGCAACCACGAGGACCCGCAGGGGTCCGAGGTGCCGCTATACTGTCCAGAGACACTTTAGAGAGAGAGAAACCACAGCCTGAGAGGACACTGAAAGGAGTGAGGGGTCTCAGAGAGAGACAGCCTGGCTGCAGTGGGTGTAGCAAAACCGGAGTAAAGTGACTGTAACTTGTGTTGAAGAACTGTACTGAGAACTGCTGTAAACTGTTTGGAAGAACTGACAAGTAAACCCGGTGAAGCCTGCCTGTGTGTCCATGTTTGATTCCAGGGATAAAGAACTGTTTTCATATCTTTCATTCCTGTCAGGAGCAGCCCGACCCGTGGCAGGCTCATCCATCTGGCTGCAGCCCATACATCCTCCTGGCAGAGAAGCGCTGCAGTGGTGGTCCCATTACTGACCACAAACCGTGGGTGGTGTCACGACAAACATTAATCCCTTGTAAATATTTCCTTTTACTTGTGAGAACCCGGGACACAGTCCGGACCAGGACCTCCATGACATCCCCCAGCAGCAACCCGGTACCGAGTACCCCGTCCCAGTGGGCTCCACAACCTGGCGTCACGAACAGGATGAACCCGGGCCAAAAGAACCGGACCTCGTGTGCCTAAATATCGTGTTCTGGACTTTTCCAAATCTGGGCTTAATGGTGGCCATAGGAGCCTGAGACCATGTGCAGAGGAGGCGTGCCCAGACCCCCATCGTGGGCCGGCCCAGTTCAAAGCGGGAAAAGAACGGCCCGCTCTGGCCCCCCTTAACTCCGGGGGAGCTAACCATCAATACAAAGAAGGAGCCCCCACCCCCAAGTGTGCTTACCAATGAGAAGTTGGCGGGAGCCGAAGAGGAAATCGTCACCTGGAAGAGGCGGGACAAAGAACTGGAAGAGAAGCAGTCGCCTTTAGGATCAGAGGACATGCAGACGGAAGGAGAGGACGCCGAAGAGAGAGTTGCAGTCGAGAGACCCGAAGTGATCCCGGAGGGCCCATAGAGTGCATTCGTGGAGGAACCCGGCCAGGGAGAGAACGACGTTGATTGAAGCAGGAGGGCGGAGAACGACGTCCGGAGATCAGAGACACCCGGAGGGGTGTGCTGCGGCTGCTGCCCTTGCAGATGACCCGGGCCCAAGCAGAGCAGAAGACCCGGATTCGAATAAATATAAGCCATAATCAGCAGGCCTTGTCCGCGCAACCCGGCTGGGTTGGTGCCTCCAGTCATCACCTCGAAAGTGAAGCAACCTGCCGCACAGTGAATTTAATCGACCTATCTGTCCCCGAAGCTGCACCGCATCCTGCTGTAGGAGAGACTGACCCACTCGGAGCCTTACCGGAGGGATGGCTACCGCTGCCGGAGCCCCTTATACCTGCACCAACAACTGCAGAGGTGAGAGGGGAGCAGCTCTGCTGCTGGTGGCAGAAAGATGAATCCAGTGATGACCTAATAGGATTTCTTGGTGACCCGGACGGCCCGACAGGTCCTGTAGAACTGATAACCCGGGAGGAATATCTCAGACGATGCATACGTCGATGGGAGAAGGAAGAAATGGAGCAGCAGGTACAGAAACAGATAATGATAGCCCGCACTAAAGAGGCTAAAGCCGCAGCCAGACAAGACACAAGTGCGCAGAGATCCCCACGACACCAAGGACAGATCGTGAAAATCATCGAGGATAAGGGATTCTACTTTGCGCGTGAACCCGGCGCACCAAGAGACATTTTCATAAATCGACAAGACATAGAGGGGTATTTACCTGCAGACCACCCAGACAGGAAAGTGACTATCGGTGATTGGGTCTCTTATAATGTCGTCCAAAGAGAGAGAGGTCCCTATGGGGTTAAGGTAAAGAGGCTGTGCTTAAGGATGCAAGAAGAAGATGAGCCCCAGCCCTAGAGGATCCTGAACCTGATCGAGTCAGTTACACGGATTCACCAGCTCACACAGATCCACTGACCAACACGGGTTCCCTAAGTCAACCAGAGACTGTTGCAGCAAAGATAATTGCGGATGCAGCCACACAACCACCCGGGAGCTACTTGCTGATACAGGCTTTGCAGGACTTGGAATTGTTTCCCAGGCGGAGAGCACCGCAATATTGCCGTGGAAGGTGGAGAAGAAAAACAAGGAGTGAAGACCCGGATTCATTAAAGAACAGTAAGTGTGAATGTGATGTAATCCTTTAAGGCCCCAATCCTGAATGAATGATAGCTTTTCCCTGTCTGTCTTATGTGTATAATGAACAATCAATATCACGGACAATTATGTGATAAGAACTTACTTGTATATAGTTGAGCACCCAGTGTGCTCCCCATTGGTTTTAAGACCAAAGTGCACTTTTGAGACTGTGCATAGAACTTGAACTGAACTGCAGAGTGCCTTTTTGAAGTTTTGCACTTTTTGAAACCTTTGCACTTTTGAGAAAGAACTTTTATACTTTTGCTAGAAAGTAATGTGCCTTTTCTGGTCATCATAATGGGAGACCCAGACAATGGGGTTTAGGGCACTGCCCTCCGGAGGTCACACTAGGTACTACAAGTTTGTAGACACCGCCTCCTCCGCTTATAAACCCCTACCGCAGGGAACATCCTCAGTTTTAAACTTAGTGTGCTCGGAGGATCACGCTTTGCTTGCACTTCACTGCACTCTCACTACTTACGTGATGGCGTCTGAAGACAAGGTAATATGGTCCTAGTCGGGACCTGCGACAGCCTCCCCGCTCACCCTTGTGGAACACGCAGGTGGAGGTACCGGAGGGCCTAGAGCCTGGACACTCTGTGTTCTCCCGGTACGCTGTCGCGCTCCTTTCCATCCATCTCTTAGGGGCTCTGGAAAGTGGGAGATGGGAGCCTTGCACAGCTCCGCTCCGTCCGAGGCCTCCCTAAATGGTGCTTACAGACCGGACTGGAGCCAGCCCAGTCCGAGGCCTCCCTAAATGGTGCTTACACTCCGGACTGGGCTGAACCCCCGTCCGAGGCCTCCCTAAATGGTGCTTACAGACCGGACCGGCACTGAGGCACTCTGTGTCTCCTGTGTGCCTGGGGGTAGTGTCTGTCACTTTATGTGTCTTGACACTCAGACCGCGCGTTACCCTCGGGTCCGCGGATCTGGCGGTGTACCCTGTGCTGGGGTCACCCTGGCTGACCGCCCTGTGTGTCACAGGGGCTGAGGCCGTAGACTGTGCATGTTTGTATGTGCTGACAGTCTGTGTATGTGTGTGTGATGATTCCGCACTTTTTTCCCGCGCTGCGGGCTCCAGCACCTCCATTACAGAGGCTGCTTGGAGGAGGAGAGGCAGCCCTTACGGTGATGTCACCGGGGGGCGTGTGCGTGTGCTTCCCGCGTGTTCCCGGCGCCGCCCACGTCTGTGCTGGCGGCGGCCATCTTCTCCCTCACTTCCCGGCTGGGATCTACGGCAGCACGTGTCTGCACTTCAGAGGGAGACCGGAACTCGCGGAGGTCACACACACACACCGCTTCCTCCCACCGCGTTACTGCGGTCGGTAAGCCACCGGGATTCCCGGTTTGTTTGTCTATTGGCCTTGGCCTCAACAACCCCTACTGTGGCTATGTCCTCAGTTAGGAAGCATGCTGCTAAGGCGGCGGATAACACCATTACCTGTGCTACTTGCAAGGGAACTTTGGTGGAGGGGTCCTGCAATAACTGCGGATGCCCAGAAGCCCGGACTGGCTCAGCTGAGGCAGCAGCAGCTCCGGTGCTGTACCCTGAGATTCAGGTAATCCAAGGGCCATGGGAAACGCAGAACAGGATCAATGAATCCCTGCTGTCCCAGATGTCCTCCATGTCGCAGTCACTGGAGGCACTGCATAGGAGACTGGAAAACCCAGCTACTCCTTCCAGTTACCCCCGGGTGTCCCCCTCTTCTGCTGTGAGACTCCCTAAGCGGGCTCGTCGTGAGGATTCACCCGAGCTCCAGGCTCTCTCTGAGGAGGAGCGTTCCTCTGATGGTGAGGAAGATGATGGGGGTTCAAACTTCGGGTCTGTGTCTGTGTCTGAACCTCCAGACGGGGTGGAGGATCTGGTGTCCTCCATCAATGAGACCTTGCGTCTCGTGACTCCCCCTGAAGAGGTTGTCGTGCACCCGAAGGAGGTCTATCAATGGCTGCGGCCAGAGGCTAGACCAAGTGGATCCTTCATGGACCACACTAATTTTGGAAGGGTGATTAGAGCACCCAGGTTACATCCTGGGCGGCGCTATGTCCGCAAACCTAAGGACAATCGCTTCCCCTTCCCCCAGGAGGTGCTTCAGGAATGGTCGCAGTCTCCAAAGGTGGACGCTTCCATGACTAGAATTGCTGCACGCTCCCTTTTCTCTGCCTCTGATAGCTCCTCGCTGAAGGATGCTACTGATAGACAGGTCGAGCAACTCGCCAAGTCTTCCTATGAGGCTGTGGGGTCTTCATTTGCCCCTAATTTTGCCACGGTCTGGACCTTACAAGCGATTACTACCTGCTTGGATGGTATCACTGACCTGGCAAGGTCCAGTCCGGAGGTCCTGGCACTCACTGAGAGAGCAAGGGCCTATGCGGACTACGCCAGGACGGCGTCTCTGGAAACTGCCACTCGCTCAGCTGTGGCTTCGGCCAATGCGATAGCGATCCGCAGGTTGTTGTGGCTGCGTCTTTGGGACTCAGATGCCACGTCTAAGAAGATTCTGCAGAATCTTCCGTTCTCTGGTGACAGGCTTTTTGGCACAGAGCTGGACAAGCTGATTAAGGATTCTGCTGAGTCTAAGATACCGCAGAATAAGCCTAAGCCACGGTATACCGTTAAGAGGAACCCAAAACAGTGGTCCTTTCGGTCCAGCTCACAGTCATCAGCACCGTCCGCTCGCACGGACCGAGGGGGCAAGCCCGCTTCTCAGTGGCGCTCTAAGAGTCGTCCAAAGAAGCCGGCGGGGGCAGCAGCTGCCACCCCCAAACCCGCCTCTACATGACTCGCTCTCTCTTCCTGCCTCCCCACAGGTGGGGGGCCGCTTGTCTCGCTTTCAGGACGAGTGGCTACTTCACGTTCCAGATCAGTGGGTTCGAGACGTGGTCTCGCGAGGTTACAGGATAGAGCTGACGTCAAAACCGATATCCCGATTCCATCGGTCGGTCCCCTCCCCAGAAAAAGCTCAGGCCTTTTCTTTGGTGTTGGAGGGACTCCGCAGAGACGGAGTGGTGGTCCCGGTGCCTTCCGGGGAGAGGTTCAGGGGTTTTTACTCCAACCTCTTTATCGTCCCAAAGAAGGACGGGTCCTTCCGCCCGGTTCTGGACCTGAAGTTGTTCAACCATCATGTGTTGGCTCGGAAGTTCCGTATGGAATCACTGCGCTCCGTGATCGCAGCTGTGTCACAGGGGGACTTCCTAGCGTCCATCGATATCAGAGACGCTTACCTTCACGTGCCCATTGCACCGGCTCATCAGCACTGGTTGAGATTCGCAGTGGGGGAAGAACACTTCCAATTTGTAGCGCTGCCGTTCGGGCTGGCCTCGGCACCGCGGGTGTTCACAAAAGTGATGGCCTCCATGATGGCTCTCCTGCACGGGCAGGGACATGCCGTCATTCCCTATTTAGACGACCTGCTGGTCAGGGCGCCATCGGAACACCTTTGTCAAGTGAGTCTGGATGTGACCGTGCGGTCTCTGGAACAGTTCGGTTGGCTCCTCAACATTCAGAAGTCAACGCTAGTTCCGACCCAGTCTTTGACATATTTGGGCATGGACTTCAACACAGCCTCAGCCCTGGTGTCTCTGCCACGAGTCAAACAGATGGCGATCCAATCAGGAGTGCAAACAGTCCTCCTGTCACCACAATCATCCCTACGGGTGTTGATGATGCTGGTGGGGCGCATGGTGGCAGCAATAGAGGCGGTGCCTTTTGCACAATTTCGCCTCCGTCCTCTCCAGCTGGAGATCCTCCGCAGGTGGGACAAAAGGTCGATTTCTCTGAATCGGCTGGTGACCCTTTCCCAACCGACCAGGGATTCCCTGCAGTGGTGGCTACAGCCACATCACTTGTCTCGGGGCCGGTCCTTCTTGAAACCGTCATGGTTAGTGGTGACCACCGACGCCAGTCTGAAAGGCTGGGGAGCGGTGTTCTTACACCACAGGGCCCAAGGCCTCTGGACTCAGTCGGAGTCGGCGTTGCAGATCAACGTGCTGGAGATCAAGGCAGTCTATCTGGCGCTCCTGGCGTTTCAGAGATTCCTCTCAGGACAACCCATTCGGGTTCAGTCCGACAATGCGACGGCCGTCGCTTATATAAATCATCAAGGAGGAACCAGGAGCGCAGAGGCTCTGGCCGAAGTTCACCGCATCCTATCCTGGGCGGAGAACAACAACTGCCTGATCTCCGCAGTTCACATCCCAGGGGTCGAAAACTGGGAGGCCGACTATCTGAGCCGGCAGGGGATGGACGCCGGAGAGTGGTCTCTTCATCCGGACGTCTTCAGAGAAATCTGCAGCAGATGGGGCACGCCGGACGTGGATCTGATGGCCTCACGGCTGAATCATCAGGTGCCGCAATACATGGCGAGGTCATGGGATCCCCAGTCTCTGGGAGCGGACGCTCTGATCTTGACTTGGTCCAGATTCCATCTGCCGTATGTGTTCCCTCCTCTAGCTCTGATTCCCAGGGTGCTGTGGAAGATCAGGTCGGAGTGCAGGGTAGCCATTCTAGTGGCTCCAGATTGGCCCAGGAGGTCCTGGTACCCGGACCTGTGGCAAATGTCAGGCGGACACAGGTGGGCTCTTCCAGAACGCGCAGATCTACTCGCGCAAGGCCCATTCTTCCACCTCAATTCCAGGGCCCTCAGATTGACTGCATGGCTCTTGAGGCCTGGCTACTGACATCCAGGGGTTTCTCCCCTACAGTGGTTGCCACTATGAATCGGGCTAGGAAGCCCGTTTCCAGGAAGATGTACCACAGGACGTGGAAGATCTTTTTTACCTGGTGTGCCTCTGGTGGACGGTCTCCGTGGCCCTTGTCCATCCCGACGTTGTTGGCTTTTCTACAGTCGGGTTTGGAGTTGGGATTATCCCTTGGCTCTTTGAAAGGTCAAGTATCAGCATTGTCAGTGCTGTTTGACAGGCGATTGGCGCTCCTCCCGAAGGTCCGTCAATTTCTGCAGGGGGTGTCGCGGATGGTTCCGCCCTACAAGAGACCTCTGGACCCTTGGGACCTTAACATGGTCCTGGCGGCATTACAGAAACCGCCGTTTGAGCCACTGAGAGATGTTTCTCTATCTCGTCTATCCCAGAAGGTGGCCTTTCTGGTGGCGATTACGTCTCTGAGGAGGGTCTCAGAATTGGCTGCACTATCGTGCAAGTCACCCTTTCTGGTGGTTCACCAGGACAAGGTGGTGTTGCGCCCACGGCCAGAATTCTTGCCGAAGGTGGTTTCAACTTTTCACCTGAACCAGGAGATTGTTCTCCCATCATTTTGCCCCGCTCCCGTTCATCAGGTTGAGCGCGACCTCCATACTCTGGATCTCGTGAGAGCTGTACGCATTTATGTGTCCAGGACCGCCTCCTTTAGGAGTTCGGATTCCTTATTTGTTCTTACGACAGGTCGCTGTAAGGGGTCCGCGGCTTCGAAGTCAACCTTAGCCAGATGGATTAAGGCTTCCATTCAAGAGGCTTACCGGTCTTCTGGTTTACCTCTCCCGGTGGGATTGAAGGCTCACTCTACCAGAGCCGTAGGTGCCTCCTGGGCCTTGCGACATCGAGCGTCTGCTCTACAGGTGTGTCAGGCGGCCACTTGGTCCAGCCTGCACACTTTCTCTAAGCACTATATGGTGCATGCCCATGCCTCTGCGGATGCAAGTTTGGGCAGGCGGGTTCTCCAGGCGGCGGTTGCCCACCTTTAAAGGGAACCATGTGTTATCCGTCTTGTTGAGGAACTCTTCCCGCCCTGGGGTATTGCTTTAGGACATCCCCATTGTCTGGGTCTCCCATTATGATGACCAGAAAAAAGAGAATTTTGTTTACGTACCGTAAATTCTTTTTTCTTTAATCATCAATGGGAGACCCAGCACCCACCCAGTTGTTCCTTGCATGTTTTGCATTTATTCTGTTCTCTGTTGAGACAGTGTTTGCCGGGTTGTTGAACCGTCTGTGCACGGCATTCTTCCCGATGTTTCGGGTGTGGTTTATTTTCTCCTCGCAGCTTATGGACCAAACTGAGGATGTTCCCTGCGGTAGGGGTTTATAAGCGGAGGAGGCGGTGTCTACAAACTTGTAGTACCTAGTGTGACCTCCGGAGGGCAGTGCCCTAAACCCCATTGTCTGGGTCTCCCATTGATGATTAAAGAAAAAAGAATTTACGGTACGTAAACAAAATTCTCTTTTTTTGCTAGATTTTATTCTTTTACAGGAAAAGTGATGTTTAGAGAATAATGTGAATATTTAAATGTGTTTTAGCACTTGACCCAGCAGAGTGTCCAGAAGGGTGGAGGAACTGGATTAACCCCAATGCACACTAAGTTAGGGAAAGCAAGTGCCTGGGGGTGTTGTAGCGAATCCAGGCCTCCTAAGCAAATACACCAGTGGACAAATGTATATAGTTAACTTAATGTAATGTTAAAAGACCCGTGCCTCCTTAAATAGAAGAAAAATGCTGATTAATGTTATGTTTACATAATAAAAATGTCTTTTTCAGGGGGATCCATGCCGGACGGCGTGAGGACACGCCGGTTTAACTCCGGGGGAATGTGGCGCCCCTGCGACCAGGGTGGCCACATAGGGAACTGCAGCCAGGCAGGAGGAAAGACAGTTTATACACTAAACACCCTCACAGACATCCCACACACCACTAGGAGGCAGCACCCAACCCGGAGCCCGGAACTCTAGGCAGGCAAGGGTTGGTGGGTTTAGAGAACAAGTGGGTGGGAACGCATGTAGGTCAGGTGACAGAAGGTACAAATAGAGGAAGAGGAGGAGGAAGGAGTTAGTAGGCTGAGCTGTGAAGACACAGTAGGCTGGAGTAGGCCGATGTAGGCTGAGCTGTAAAGACACAGTAGGCCGGAGTAGGCTGAGAAGCAAAGACAGAGACACACGTCCTGGTGGGGTTGGGCTGATGGAGATGCAGAATCCACAGAGCCAGAGAAACCATGGAGAGAAATCTCGTCCATAGCCGGCATCCCAAGGAAGTGTGAGGAAAGAAACGGACCAGCAGTACTGGGTCCGAGAAACACAGCGGCATCGACCAACTACAGGCGGAGTAGTCTTCCCTATTGAAGCTGGAGTCACACGGGTTAGAAGGAGCCTGGTAGTGCCTTGCAGGAGAGCGCTATTGCAGGCTAGGCACACAGCAGAGTGTCGGCTCTGAAAGGGACCGAATATTCACCCGGTATCCCCAGATTCACCAACGGGGAGCTTCAATTCTAGGTTGGAGTTCCCACACCAAGGATAGGAAGCACAGCAGCAACCACGAGGACCCACAGGGGTCCGAGCTGCCGCTATACTGTCCGGAGCCACTTTAGAGAGAGAGAAACCACAGCCTAAGAGGACACTGGAAGGAGTGAGGGGTCTCAAAGAGAGACAGCCTGGCTGCAGTGGGTTTAGCAAAACCGGAGTAAAGTGACTGTAACTTGTGTTGAAGAACTGTACTGAGAACTGCTGTAAACTGGAAGAGCTGACAAGTAAACCCGGTGAAACCTGCCTGTGTGTCCGTGTCTGATTCCAGGGATAAAGAACTGTTTTCATACCTTTCATTCCTGTCAGGAGCAGCCCGACCCGTGGCGGGCTCATCCATCTGGCTGCAGCCCATACATTCTCCTGGCAGAGAAGCACTGCAGCGGTGGTCCTATTACTGACCACAAACCGTGGGTGGTGTCACAACAAACTTTAATCCCTTGTAAATATTCCCTTTTACTTGTGAGAACCCGGGACACAGTCCGGACCAGGACCTCCGTGACATCCCCAGCAGCAACCCGGTCCGGTACCGAGTACCCTGTCCCAGTGGCCTCCACAGACCTTCTGACGGCAAAACGTAATTGTGACCACTCTCTGCTAATTCTTCTTGACCTCTCTGCAGCCTTTGACACTGTTGACCACCATCTCCTACTCTCCATGCTTCACTCCTTTGGTATAAAGGACACGACTCTCTCCTGGTTCTCTTCCTATCTCTCTGATCGCTCTTTCAGTCTATCATTAGCTACCTCCACCTCTTCCCCTCTTCCTCTCAGTATTGGGGTGCCTCAGGGTTCAGTCCTTGGACCTCTTCTCTCTCTACACAGCCCCGATTGGACTGACTATCAGCAGATTTAGCTTTCAGTACCATCTTTATGCTGATGACGCACAACTATATACTTCTTCCCCTGACCTTACTCCCGCTCTAATAAAGAACACCAATGACTGTCTAGCTGCAGTTTCCACTATCATGTCTGCTCTCTATCTGAAACTCAACCTTTCCAAAACTGATCTTCTTCTGCTCCCGCCCTTGACTAACCTCCCTAAATATGCATCTCTCTCTCAGTGTGCGGCACCACGATAACGCCTAGTCATCTGGCTCGCTGTCTGGGTGTTATGTTTGACTCTGATCTTTCCTACACCCCAGATATACAATCTCTCTCCCACTCTTGCCGCTTGCACCTGAAGAACATCTTTAGAATTTGCCCCTTTCTCACCTTGGAAACCACAAAAACCCTCACTGTGGCCCTGATTCACTCCCGCCTTGACTATTGTAATTCTCTTTTAATTGGCCTCCCCACACTAGACTCTCCCCTCTCCAGTTCATCCTTAATGCAGCAGCCAGGATCACCTATCTAGCTAACCATTACTCGGACGCTTCTGCTCGATGCCAGTCATTACACTTGCTGCCTATACACTATAGGATCCAAATCAAACTGCTTGTTCTCACCAACAAAGCTTCACAGTGCATCACCTCCCTACATCTCCTCCCTCTTCTCTATCACCCCACCTGCTCTCTTCACTCTGGGAGTGACTTTAGACTCACTTCTGCATTAATCCGAACCTCCCTCTCCCAGCTCCAAGACTTCTCCTGAGCTGCACCAATTCTCTGGAATGCTCTACCCCGAGAAATTAGGTGTGTCCACAATCTACATAGTTTCAGGCGATCCTTAAAAACACATCTTTTTAAGGCGGCCTATCATGGTCCCTAGTCAAAGTTATCTAGACATAGTCTATAGGCTCCACCAGTCTCAAGTGGATCACAAATAATGGTTGGTGGCCACGTACACAGCTCCTATCTGTTTCCTATCTCCTCAAGTTGACTATACCATCATTGTAATAAACATCTGTACTTTGTGTCACCCCCAACTCATTATTAGTTTGTAAGCTCTTATGAGCAGGGCTGTCATTATTTTGCTCTAGATGTTGTATTGTATTATGCTTTGTATTGTATTGCATTGTTTTGTGTATTGTATTGTATTTTCTGATAACTGTTATGATTGTTTAAATATGAACCTCTAAATTGTGAAGCGCTGCAGATATGTTGGCGCTATATAAATTATTATTATTATAGATCTCCATAGAGTATATGATAACCCATAGTCCTCCATACCGCAAAATGCTCCCTTAATTCTCCATATTTTTTAACGCTCCCCCCATAGTCCCCCATATATTATAAGTACCACATAGAACCCGTGGCCCCGGAGACCAAACTTTAAAAAGGGGAGGAATATGTGTACAGGGGAAATAAAGTTTATAATATAGTTCACATGACGCCACCCGCAGCTTCTGGTGATTAAGCACCAGCGCCTCTTCAGTCCTACGTAGGGTGGTGGTATAGCGGCTTTGAAGGTACAGCTCCCTGCAGGTGGAGCTAACCCCCTGGGACAGGGATGCACCGGTGATGATAGGGATGCTGGTGATGGATGGATGGAGCAGAGAAGGGTGTAGCAAGGAAACGAATACACGGAGACTTGATCACTCTACCCGGGTACTTTACTGGAACAATGCAGGTGATGATACAGTTCACAGCAATAAACAGTCTTAAGGTCCTGTCACACTCCGCAATCTTGGCTGGCAATGTGTGGCGATCTAACGTGCGCACTCACATTTTTCGTGGTCGCCTCAGAGCGCCGATAGCGGCATCACACGCCGCAATTTCGCCCTGAAGCTAAGGCGATGTGTTGCTTCAGAAATCGCCTCACATACAGCGGAACAAGTCTTGCCTCATGCCATCACTTCTTCACACGCCGCAATCTCAAAGGCAATGTGGGCGTACATGTTTAGTGCGGCGAGGAGATAGGCGTGCCACAGTGGTTTACACAGCGCCCCATACACGCTCATTGGACAACGCAACAACGTTACGATTGGTCAGCCTGCTCTGGAAGGCTGGCTAAAACATGTCTTTCGGAGTTTGCACTGAGTATGCAGATGGTTGTGTAACTGAAGATGTGTGTGGTGCTGAATGGACAGCTCTTCAAATATGGCCCAGTGTCAACTGACAGCCAATGGGAACACAGTAGCCCACACCAATCATCTCAGGCGTGGCGCGGTCTACAGCACGCTGAGGCACGCCTAGGGGAAATCTGAGACAACGTTCTTTCCATCACTATCATCCTGTCACACGCCACAACAGAGAAATATCGCCTTTACGTTTGTGGCTGATTACTAAGCACTGTTCAGGAATCAGGCGACGGCCGATGGGCAATTTATAGCCCCAAATTCGCACAATCACACGCCGAAACTGTGAGGCAATTTCACGGCGATTGCACCTGGACGACATCACCTTTCAGATTTCCAGGCGAGATTGCGGCGTGTGACAGTATCTTTAGGATGGAGTCGCTGGCCGGGTAGTCACAACAGGCTGCAAAGCCTTCAGAAGTCTCTTGTGGAATGCCTACTTGGATCTGCCCTGTGTCCTACTTTCAATGCTTGTCTTGAGTTGCCCGCTTATTACCAGACCCGTTGGGGTGCTTGGTGGATCCCGGTGGGACTCCTGGTGTAACAACTCCTCCGGACAGGGTATCGGGGCCGGTAAACAGACCGCGACTTCCAGTGTTCTCGATGAGGGGCTGAACTCCCTCGCCGTCTTCGGAACCAGTGCTCCAGTAAAACAGACCACTGTTCCCTCCTGAGTATGGGCGCTCGGGGGCTCCCCTCCTTCTGTCTGGGTTGCCTGCTTCTCTCTCTGCAGGACCCCTCCCTGGAATCCTCCTTTTCTCACTCGGAGGATCCCCGTTCTCCGTCTTCCATCAGTACCGTGTGAAACTCACTGCATGTCCTCCGTCCTCCCCTAATGTCTTCCCCTAGAGTATGGGCCCTTTCCCTCTGCCTAAGTGTGTGTGTGTGGGAGTGCTAGGATGGGAGCCTCCCAAAGGACATTTGCATTCCATTGTGACAGGAGTAACCGCACACACATTTATGGGTGCAGTACCCCAATTGTGACGCCTGACCAGGTGGGACGCCACAGGTGCACCCCCCATAGTTCTCTATATATTATACTACACCCCCATAGTCCTCCATATATTACAATGCATCTCATAGTTCTCCATATATCATAATGCACCGTATAGTCTTCCATATATTATAATGCAGCCCTATAGTCCTCCATATGTTATAATGCACCATATAGTCCTCCATATATTATAATGCATCCCTATAGCCCTCTGTATATTAGAATGTACTCCCCATAGTACTCCTTATATTTTAATGCCCCCATAGTCCTCCAATTATTATAATGTACCCGATTGTTCTCTATGTATTATAATGCACCCCCATAGTTCTCTATATATGATAATGCACCCCCATAGTCCTCCATATATTATAATGCAGACTCCATAGTCTTCCAGATAGCATAATTTATCCTCCGTAGTGCTCGATAGAGTATAATGTATCTCAACATCCTCCATATCATATAATTCTCCCTATAGTCTTCCATATATTGTTATAAACCCCTCATAGTCCTCCATATTGAATAACACACCCCTCATTGGCCTCCATATATTATAATGCCCCCCATAGTCCTCCATATTTACAATGCACCCTCCATAGTCTTCTGTATATGCCCAGCCATAATCCTCCAGATATTGTAATATACCCCATAGCTCTCAATATGTTATAATACAACCCCCATAGTACTCCATATATTAAAATGTGCCATATAGGCCTCTATGTGATTTATTACGCACCCCTCATTTTCCTCCATACAGTATAACACACCCTCCATAGTCCGCCATATATTACAATGTACCGTATAGTTCTCTATATAGTTGAGTGCACCCCCCATAGTCTTCCATATATTATACCAAATTCCCCATAATCCTCCATATATTATACCAAACTCCCCGTAGTCCGTCAAATCATATAATGCCCCACAGTCTCCCATATATAATGCACCTCTATAGTCCTCCATATATTATAATGCACAATATTGTCCTCCATATACTAGTGCATCTCAATTAATTAGAATATCATCAAAAATCAATGTAATATTGCAATGTTTCAGGGCATTCCTGGGAGTCCTGAAACACATTGACTAATACATAAATATTATGTTCACTATTTAATGTTTCGTGGAACCCCGAAGCGAGGTTTTTAACCCTTCATCCTCCCTACTTTAGTTTTCTGAAGTAATGACCTTTGTGTTTTTATTGACTGTAAGCCATAATCATCAACATTAGCAGAAATAAACGTTTGAAATACAGGGGGAAAAAAAGTATTTAGTTAGCCTCCAATTGTGCAAGTTCTCCCAGTTGCAATTGTGCAAGCTCTCCCATCATAGGTAGACCTCAGCTATAAGAGACAAAATGAGAAAACAAATCCTGAAAATCACATTAATTTGGAAATATTCATTCACGTACAAACAAGCAAGATTTCTTTCTCTCACAGACCTGTAACTTCTTTAAGAGGCTCCTCTGTCCTCCACTCATTACCTGTAGTACTGGCACCTGTTTGAACTTGTTATCAGTATAAAAGACACCTGTCTTCAACCTTAAACAGTCACACTCTAAACTCCACTATGGTGAAGACCAAAGAGCTGTGGAAGGACACCACAAGCATAATTGTAGCCCTGCACCAGGCTGAGAAGACTGAATCTGCAATAGGCAAGCAGCTTGGTGTGAAGAAATCAACTGTGGGAGCAATAATTAGAAAATGGAAGACATACAAGACCACTGATAATCTCCTTTGATCTGGGGCTCCACGCAAAATCTTACCCCATGGGGTCAAAATGATCTCAAGAACGGTAAGCAAAAATCCCAGAACCACACACGGGGAGACCTAGTGAATGACCTGCAGAGAGCTGGGACCAATGTTACACAGGATACCATCAATAACACACTTCGTCGCCAGGGACTCAGATCCTGCAGTGTCATATGTGTCCCCTTGCTTAAGCCATTACATGTCCGGGCCCGTCTGAAGTTTACTAGAGAGCATTTGGATGATCCAGAAGAGTATTGGGAGAATGTCATATGGTCAGATGAAACCAAAGTAGATCTGTTTGGTAGAAGCACAACTGGTCGTGTTTGGAGGAGAAAGAATGTTGGGTTGCATCCAAAGAACATCATACCTAATGTGATGCATGGGGGTGGCAACATCATTCTTTGGGGCTGTTTCTCTGCCAAGGGACCAGGACAACTGATCCGTTTACATGAAAGAATAAATGATAAATGGGGCCATGTATCGTGTGATTTTGAATGCAAACCTCCTTTCTTCAGCAAGGGCATTGAAGATGAAACGTGGCTGGGTCTTTCAGTATGACAATGATCCCACGCACTGTGTAAAACATAAAGGAGACAAGCAAGGCGCAGAATAGTGCCCTATCAATGGTGACACTGTTGAAATTGGTGATGTGTGATGGCCACTCACCTTGCTTGGTTGTGTAAACCCACAACTGGCTAGAGCGCCTTATACACCGCCACTGCTCATGGAAAAACCGATATCTGTTGTTAGGAAAAAGGTGTACCACGGTCCGTGCTGCTGTGACATGAAAGATCGCAATGCTTCAAATCAAACTTCCTTTATTCCTCCTTTCCTACGCGTTTCGGAGCCACATCCGAGCTCCTTCCTCAGGGACATCCTTTCCTACGCATTTCGGAGCCACATCCGAGCTCCTTCCTCAGGGACATCCCTGAGGAAGGAGCTCGGATGTGGCTCCGAAATGCGTAGGAAAGGAGGAATAAAGGAAGTTTGATTTGAAGCATTGCCTTCCTTGTGATCTTTCATGTCACAGCAGCGTGGACCGTGGTACACCTTTTTCCTAACAACAAATGATTCCACGCACACCGCCAGGGCAATGAAGCAGAAGAGGCTTCATAAGAAGCATTTTAAGGTTCTGGAGTGGCCTAGCCAATCTCCAGATCTAAACCCTATAGAAAACCTTTGGGGGGGAGATGAAAGTCCGTGTTGCCCAGCGACAGCCCCAAAACATCACTGTTTTAGAGGAGATCTGCATGGAGGAAGGGGCCAACATACCAGCAAGAGTGTGTGCCAACCATGTGAAGACTTACAGAATACGCTTGATCTCTGTCATTGCCAACAGAGGATATATAACAAAGTATTGAGATGAACTTTAGTTATTGACCAAATACTTATTTTCCACCAAAATTAAAAAAAAAAGTCTTTCTAAATCAGACAAAGCAAATTGGCACTTCAGTAAGGAAGTGGATGAACTCCAATGCCACCTTTAGGCAGCTCCTCAAAGTCATAGTCGCTTTCTGACAAGCCTTTAAATATGACTAAGGATTTGTGCCAGATCAGAGCCCCAAACTACAGACGCTGCATTTCGGGGTAACTGCCCCTCATCAGTGTATTGTGTGGGATATTCTGATCTGGCTGTGTGAATGGGCTAAGACAAGGTCTGGGGAACTTGCTACCTACCTTATGGAGAGGAGTTTGCCTGCAACCATAAGAAGACAGTTAAGTAGGTAAGGAGATTTAAAGCCACATCCCACTAGGAAATATGCAAATTTGCACTTCAGTAAGGAAGTGGATGAACTCCAGCGCCACCTTTAGGTAGCTCCTAAAAGTCATAGTCGCTTTCTGACAAGCCTTTAAATATGACTAGGGATTTGTGCCAGATCAGAACCCCAAACTACAGACACTACGTTTTGGGGTAACTGCCCCTCATCAGTTTAGTGTGTGGGATATTCTGATCTGTCTGTATGAGAGGCTAAGCCGAGGTCTGGGGAACTTGCTTTCTATATAGGAGCTACCTAATGGTGGCGCTGGAGTTCATATATTTCCTTACTGAAGTACAAATTTGCATATTTCCTAGAGGAGGGATGTGGCTTTAAATCTCCTTACCTACTTAACTGTCTTCTTATGGTTGTAGGCAAGCTCCTCTCCATAAGGTAAATCAGACAACGTGATTTTCAGGATTTGTTTTCTCATTTTGTCTCTCATATTTGAGATCTACCTATGATGTCAAGTTACAGGCCTCTCTCATCTTTTTAAGTGGGAAAACGTGCACAATTGGTGGCTGACTAAATACATTTTTCCCCACTGTAGATATTCTGTTTGTAATGACTCTATATAATATATGCACATTACTTTTTGTATTGAATTACTGAAATAAATTAACTTTTTGATGATATTCTAATTCATTGAGATGCACTAGTATTATAAGGTAAACCCCCATAGTCTTCCATATATTGTAATGCACACAGTAGTCCTCCATATATCATAATGTACCCCCCCATAGTCCACTAAATATTATAATGCCCTCCATAATATTCCATATATTATAATAAACCTCCCATAATTCTCAATATTGTATAACACACCCTCATTGTCATTCATATATTATAATGCACCACATAGTCCTCTATATATTATATGACTCCTCATTGTCCTCCATATATTATACTGATCACCAAATATTCCTCCATATATTATAATGCACCCTCTATTGTCTTCCATACATTTTAATGCACCTCCATAGTCCTCTATATGTTATAATACACCATATAGTCTCCCATATATTATAATGCAACCCCCATAGTCTCCGTCCGTATATTATAATGCATCCTATAGTACCCTGTATATTGTAATGTACACACCAATAGTCCTCCATATGTCCTCTATGAATTATAATGCACCCTCATAGTCATCCATATATTATAATGCATCTCCATAGTCCTCAATATATTATAATGCACCCTCCATAGTCTTTCAGATAGTCTAAAATAGGGTCATTCCATGTCAAGTGAACCAATTAATTTTACCTCTATATTTTAAATTCTTTTGAGATTTTGTTATTTGATAATAGCATGTCAGACAATGCAAAATGTGAAGAGAAAAAAATTCCCAAATTTTTTTTAGTTTTAATTGGTTTTCAAAGTTTGGAAAAAGTGCAAATTTCGATGTTGCCTGTCTTTACATTTCTCCTCATAACTCAGGCTAGAAATAAGATAAAGAAACAAAATAAACACCATTCTACTCAGAACTGTACAGGTTTTCTCTATATATGTCATAAGAGTATATTTGTTAATATTTGACCCATGCAAACGCAAAATGTTAAAACTCATTTCTGAAAAAAACTTATATTTTAAAAATTCCCAAAAATGCACATGTATCTGCTCTGCTCTTAGCCACATCTGTACCAAAATTCAATTTGGGATCGCGATGGCATCATATTTTAAAATATTTAACTATTATAGTGTCAATGGGTCATTCCATATCATGTGATCTAAATCTGAATATTTTTTTTACCTGACAACTTTAGATTTTTAGTTTTTTTGTATACGAAGTACAACTTTTGTTAATTACAAATGAAAAGTTTTTAATTTTTTTCTTCATCAGTTAATTTTTTACAGATTTTTAAAGTTTTGAAAAAGCGCGAATTTTGGCCTGGTATGGCTTTACATTTTTTATCATATCTCGGGCTAGAATTAAGATAATGAGGTGGGAGAGGCAACAAAATTATTAACAAAATATTAAGAAACATAGTCTTGTGATATATCAAATGAAAGCCCGTACCGTTCTGAGAACAATGATGCCTCTCCCACCTCATTATCTTAATTCTCTTTGATGTTAGAAAGTGATTTATTCAAATACTCTATTGTTAAATCAGGATTTATAAAATCCTCTGTGTTGGATGTTACACAATGTTCTGCCTACAGAGTATTTTTCTCTTTTGCAAGTTGCTTTCCACAACTGTCACAAATGTTCATGCTGCATTGAATGATGGATTTATATCAAACATCCAATCTTGGACAGGTCTAAGGGCCGCTTTACACACACCAACCTCTGTGACCAATTTCTGAACAGATCTCTGGTTGCAGTGAAATCATGGACATATTGTTCCATTTGTACACAGCCACAAAATGGAGCAATGTGTCCATGATTTCACTGCAACCAGAGATCAAAAATTGGGCTGAAAAGTCTCCCTCGGCTTATACGCGAGTATATACGGTATATAAAAAAAAAAAAAATCTCAAGGGGTAGTACACAGCAGCCCCAGGTCCCCCTCACTGTTTGGCGCCCCCACCGCTGCGCTCATACATTACCGGTCTAGCAGCTGTCATCCTCCGGTGGCAGATCGCGGCTCCCGGCTCCGGCTTCCATCTTCTTCTGTGTCTTCCTGCATGTCACATGACCGGCCGGCGTCGCGATGACGTCATCGCGATGCGCCCCGGTCACAATGCAGGAAGACACAGAAGAAGATGGAAGCCGGAGCCGGGAGCCGCGATCTGCCACCGGAGGATGACAGCTGCTAGACCGGTAATGTATGAGCGCAGCGGTGGGGGCGCCAAACAGTGAGGGGGACCTGGGGCTGCTGCGTACTACCCCTGGGGCTGCTGCGTACTACCCCTGGGGCTGCTGTGTACTACCCCTGGGGCTGCTGTGTACTACCCCTGGGGCTGCTGTGTACTACCCCTGGGGCTGCTGTGTACTACCCTGGGGCTGCTGTGTACTACCCCTGGGGCTGCTGTGTATTACCCCTGGGGCTGCTGTGTATTACCCCTGGGGCTGCTGTGTATTACCCCTGGGGCTGCTGTGTATTACCCCTGGGGCTGCTGTGTACTACCCCTGGGGCTGCTGTGTACTACCCCTGGGGCTGCTGTGTATTACCCCTGGGGCTGCTGTGTACTACCCCTGGGGCTGCTGTGTACTACCCCTGGGGCTGCTGTGTACTACCCCTGGGGCTGCTGTGTACTACCCTGGGGCTGCTGTGTACTACCCCTGGGGCTGCTGTGTACTACCCCTGGGGCTGCTGTGTACTACCCTGGGGCTGCTGTGTACTACCCCTGGGGCTGCTGTGTACTACCCCTGGGGCTGCTGTGTACTACTCCTGGGGCTGCTGTGTACACCCCTGGGGCTGCTGTGTACACCCCTGGGGCTGCTGTCTATACCCCTGGGGCTGCTGTGTACACCCCTGGGGCTGATGTGTATACCCCTGGGGCTGATGTGTATACCCTGGGGCTGCTGTGTACTACCTAAGGGCTGCTGTATACCACTGGGGCTGCTGTATATACTGCTGGGGCCTGCATACCACTGGGGAGGCTGCTGTATACTACCACTGGGGAGGCCTGTATACCACACTGCTGGGGGCTGTATACCTGTGCTGGGGTCCACCTCGGCTTATACACGAGTCAATAGGTTTTCCCAGGTTTTGGGGGCAAAAGTAGGGGGGTCGGCTTATACACGGGTCGGCTTATACACGAGTATATACGGTAACTAGTGATAAATGCTGCGTTTATTGCAGCGATCAAAAAGTAGTGCAAGCAATGATTTACTCACTCTCTGAGTCTTTTATAAAACACTACATGTGTTAAACCCCGTTATTTCTAACTCAAAATATGATAAAAAATGTAAAGCCATAACAGGCCAAAATTCACGCTTTTTTAAGATTTAAAAATCTGTAAAAAATTAACAGATGCAGAAAAAAAATTGTAATTGACTAAAGTTGTACTTCGTATAGAAAAAAGCAAAAAAAAAATCTAAAGACTTAAGGTAAAAAAAATATTCATATTTAGATCACTTGATATGGAATGACCCATTGACGCTATTAATAGTAAAATATTTTAAAATATTGATCCCATCGTGATCCCAACTTGAATTTTGGTACAGATGTGACTAAGGGCAGAGCAGACACGTGCATTTTTGGGAATTTTAAAATTATACTTTTTTCGGAAATGCGGTATAAAATTTTATGTTTGCGTTTGCATGGGTAAAATATTAACAAAGATACTCTTGTGACATATCTGGTGAAATACTGTACAGTTCTGAGTAGAATGGTGCTTATTTTGTTTCTCTTATTTCTAGCCCGAGATATGATAGAAAATGTAAAACCATACGAGGCCAAAATTCACACTTTTTTAAAACTTTAAAAATCTGTAAAAAATTAACTGATTAAGAAAGAAATGCAAAACTTTTTATTTGTAATTAACTAAAGTTGTACTTCATATAGAAAAAAAAATCCAATGATGTCAGGTAAAAAAAATATTCATATTTGGATCACTTGACATGGAATGACCCTATAGTCCTCCATGGAGTATAATGTATAATAATATATCCCTTAGTCCTCCATATTGTATAATGCTCCCAATAGTCCTCCATATATTATAATAAATCTCCCATAGTCCTCCATATAACACTCTTCTCATTTTCCTACATACACTATAATGCACCCTCCATAGTCCTCCATATATTACAGTATACTGAACCTCTCATATTCCATATATTACAATGCACCCAATATTCCTCCATATTGTATAATGCCCCCCATAGTCCACCACATAATGCACCCTATGGTCTTCCATGTATTATAATGCATCCCATACCCTCTATATATTACAATGCACTATACAGTCCTCTATATATTATAATGCACCCTGTAGACCTCTATATGTTATGGTATTATATATGGTCAGAGTGTCAAAATAGGTTTTTTGACATCCTCCCATGGCGGAAAATGTTGACCCTGAAGGCTGGGTGATTGACAGCTTAGTCATCTTATCTGGAGCTGGGATATGCTGGGCTGTTGGTGTTCTGATTGGCAGCTCAGTCACCCAAGCCCTTTCTGGGAAATGCTGTTTTTTTCAGGTGCTTCCTGTCTCCTGTAATTGCTCTGCCTATTACCTGTGCTGTTTTTTTTCAGAGCACTGACAGTATTAGTTTTAGCTCTGAGGTGCTAGTTTGACCTCTTGTATCTGTGATCTGGGAATTGATCTTTTGCAGCCTGACCTTGACTATGTTTGACCAACAGTTTTGTCTTGTCCCTCTGTTCTGATCCGCTCCTCTCCAGGTAACAGACATCGACCCACAAATTTGCTATGCCTCTGTTTATCCCCTCTGTCTTGAAGTTCTCTCTTTTTATCTGACCTGAATGTTTGACTGTTCTGTGTCTTCTTGTCCATGGGGTGACTAGCATCATGCTGAGTTCATCTTATAGGGTGAAGGCACACTGGTGTGAGAAAAATTTGCATTGCACTTGGACCAATGTTACACAATCTGTCAGGACAGATTGTTGTGTTTTTCCTCCACTGAACTCGCATTGCGAGTCAAAAGCAAGCCCAATCGCAGCATGCTGCGATTGTATGTGAGTTTCACGTGTGAAAGGCCAATGAAAGACTATGAATGCGAGAAAAACTCGTACCCAGATAGCACACTGTGCGAGTTTGTAGTATGGACTTTCCCATGCTGGTAGAAGTTAGAATGAAGACAATAGCTAGATCAAGCTTATTAGTCTCCCGCTTTTACTTCCAGGGCCGCCTATTAAGCTATTTGAATATTCACTGCACTGTCAAACAAACAGTAATTCACAGAAGCTCACACTCTGTGAGAGCCTCTGTGATTGGCTGTTGTAGTCAGACTGTATTTCCTCAATCTAGGCAGTGAATCTTCTTGGCTGCCATACACATTAGTGTATCAATAAATAAAAAACGCATAAGACTTTGCAGCATTTTTAAGTTGAGCCCCATGAAACCAGACAACTGTGAGCTGCCACATTCAGCTGCCTAATTTACCACTGGCTGGCAAAAAAAATGCGTGTGCTCCACCCTATTTTTAATTGCCAGCCAAGGTAAAACTAGGCATCTGACGGCTGGTATTTTCAGCGGGGTAAGGGCTCATTATTTTAAGCCCCCCACACTAAAGAATAGCAGCTTGCAGCCACCCCTGAAAATGGTGCATTCATAAGAAGCGCCATTTCCAGGCACCTTACCAGGCTTATCTAGTGGCCCTGGTAGCGGGTGGCACACTGGGTAATAAAGGGGTTAATACCAGCTTTGTTTTACCAGCTGGTATTAAGCTCGAGATTCTTATTGTCAGGCCAAATTTGACCAGGCCACTAAGAATCTCCAAAATAGGATTAAAAAAAGACCACACAGGGTAAAATATATTTATTAGAAATAAAGAGACAGACACGCTTAGGGACTCCATCTGTGTTACCCCCAAGCAGCCCTCCAATGATCCTGGTGTTTTGTCTTCTCTCTTCTGTCTTCTCCTTCAAATGATGCTTGTCACTGCGAAATCAAATGGGGGCTGGCAGACATGGCACAGAGGGGAGGAGGAAGCAGGATTCTTCCTCCCTTCTGTGACATCAGTTCCAGCAGCGACGCCCTGTATGGGAGTAAATGCAGGAGCTGCTAAGTAAAGAATTAACATATCAATTCTTTACGCAGCTGCGTTTTCTCCCATAAAAGCGCTGCGTATTTTTGCGCAGTGTCTGCACAGCAAAGTGAATTTCCCATTCACTTTGCTGGCAGACACAAGGCACATTGCATATTTTTGAAAAGCGCGCGTAAAAAGTGCACAAAAATACGCAATGTGTGAATGTAGCCTTAAAATGCTATATGTGAACAGACCCTTAGGCATAGTTCATATGTCCATTTGCACATCTACCGCATGTCGCCTATGTACTAGTACAAATAAACAATTTTCCAGAGTAAAAAAAAAATGAAGCATGCACTAGTGTAGAGCGTTTTATTAACCAGAATAATGTATATCATGGCAAGTAGCACACGGAGCTGGTCACATCTATGGGTTGTAAATATTAATTGCCTGAACCAAATTTAGTCCATGAGAAGTCAGAGGCACGTGGAGGTACATAGCTATTGACCCATGGCAATCTATGGGCACATTCATTTGCCATGTTTAATTTTTGGATCTATAAATCCCACATATCAGTTTACAATATATTTGCTATAAATGTGTTCTGCCATGTTGGATTGTTTCAGCCACAGCTGGGCTGTAACCTGAATGCTTTAAACATTTATGCCTCTTAATGTGTAAGGGGCATTGGATAATTGTTGTGAACCTCCTTGTGCACCTCGCCGCAAAACCTACTCTAGTTCCTGCTGGAGTAAGATTTGTAGCGAAGCGAATGTCATTGCTCGTCATGAATTTTAAGGCCATGCCTGTCTCCCCAGCTCTGCCCACTTTGTAGAACCTCGGCAAAAATGGCGTTAGGATGCAAAAAGTTGCAAACCTTTAGCGCATCTTTGAGTTACACCTGCATTTTGCAACTTTTCAAAGATTTTTACTTCAGAATACTGGCATAAAATCTTGGATGAATCAGGTTGATAATTTCAAATAACTAGAGGCATTTTTGAAACAATAAATTATTTCTATTTTACGCTGGAAACATAGAGTAGGTTTATACCACCCCTCCCCCTTGAAGTTAAATTGTGCCCATATTTATGACTTGTGAAAAGTTATCTGATGTTCCGATGCTGACATCACTGCAGCCAGTTGGGTAGTTGGGGACACCATCGCTGCAGCACAAAAAAAGGACCAATGCTGTTGTAATGTTATTCCTGACTATGTGACCACTGCAGCCAATCACTGGTCTCAGGTAGACCAAGTCATAAGGGCAGCTGGTAACATTAGACTTTAACCTCTTTAGGATAGACCGGTGGGCAGCACCGGAGCAGCAGTACTCAGCCTGCCAGGAATTTATCAGTTAGGGAATGTGTTTTTCATTCATCTATGCTATTTCCTTTTCCTGACCTAATTTTTAAATGTCAGGTAACCCCCTTAAAGGGATTTTGTCATGTCCAAAAATGCTGCATGTTATTATTATTATTATTATTATTACTATACAACACTTACACACAGCAAATAATATCATTATGCTGGATTTTGTATTAAATCACTAGTCGGACACTTCCCAAGCATCTAGGACCGAGTGATATATTGGCGAATGATGCTTGCAGAGCCCAGTAGGGTGGTCTTTTGCCTTTTGCAGCTGACAGATTGCTATTTTGTCATCTCCAATTGTTTTCAAGTGATGGCCAAGGTTTTTAGGCACAGCACCCAGTGTGCCAATTACCACTGGGACTACCTTCACTGGCTTGTGCCAGAGTCTTTGCAGTTCGATCTTTAAATCCTCATATCATATAGGTTTTTCAAATTGCTTCTCCTCAATCCTGCTCTTGCCTGGTATTGCCACATTAACGATCCACCCTTCCTTTGTTCTTACAACCGTAAGGTCCAGAGCATTGTGTTCTAAAACTTTGTCAGTCTGAATTCGGAAGTCCCATAGTAGTTTTGCATTTTCATTTTCAATAACCTTTTCAGTTTTATGATCCCACCAGTTCTTTGTGACATAAAGATGGTAATTGTGGTGCAAGTTCCAGTGAATCATCTGAGCGGCTGTATTCTCCCTTTGCTTGTAGTCTGCCTGTGTGATCTTCTTGCAGCAGCTCAGTATATGATCCATTGTTTCATCTGCTTCCTTGAACATTCGACATTTGGAGTCTGTAGTTGATTTTTCAATTCTAGCTTTAATTGCATTTGTGTGAATGGCTTGCTCTTGGGCTGCTAGAATTAGCTCTCTGTTTCTTTTTTTAGGGTTGCGTGTTGGACGCAACTCCTCCGGACCTGAGGGAAGCCGCGGGTGGCCGCAGGGAGACCGCAGCCGCCCTGTACTCACCTTGTGCGGCAGATGCAGGGCGGCTTCTCCCTGCAGTCACCCGACGGGAGCCTCTTCCGACTCCGCAGCATGTTCATTTCATGAGGATCGGAATGCCGGCAACCCGCACCGCAGCTCCAAACATGCTGCGAGCAGGTTACGCATAGTGAGGATGGGATTTCTTGAAATCCCATCCACTATGCTATTACTGTATTACGCAGCGTTTTGGACGCAGCGGCAAGACACTGCGTCCAAAACGCTGCGTACACTGATCGTGTGCACGCACCCTTAATGTTTCATTAGTAAGGAACAACCAGGTCTTTTCCTTGCCGACTTTGCCTTCGATTTTCTCTAGGAATTGTCCATGCAGAGCTTGCTTTTGCCAGTGTTCTCTTCTGCTTTGTACTGCATATTAAAGGTATTCATTTTTTGTCTATTGTACTTTAAGCAGTTTTCTGTTGTTTACTTCCATCAAGGCTTGTTCTCCACTATCATTCACATAATCTGCCAGTGCATGTTTCTCTTCTTCTACAGTTTGCTTCACTTGCAAAAGCCCTCTGCCTCCTGCTTTTCTTTGCAGGTAAAGTCTGTCAACATCACTACGTGGATGCAATGAGTAGTGGATTGTCATCAGTTTTCTTGTTTTTCTGTCCAGATCATCCAGCTTTATGGGTACCGTTACACAACGCAACATTGCATGCAATTTCACTGGCAATTTGCTGGTTGTAGTGAAATCATGGACACATTGTTCCATTTGTACACGGCAACAAAATAGAACAATGTGTTCATGATTTCACTGCAACCAGCAAATTGCAAGTGAAATTGCATGCAATGTTGCGACATGTAACGGTACCCTATCTGTGACCAGTTTACAATTCCAACAGTATATCTAATTTCAGGAACGGCCCAGGTGTAAATGGCCTTTATGGTATTTCCACAAGTCAATTTGCTCTTTAAAAATTTTCCTGACCCGTAGGACATATTCAGGCTAGTGGCATTTTATGGTTTGTTCATTAGGCATTTCTATGCCTTTACTGTCAATTATTTTCCCTTGCTTCAGTGCCATTGTGGCACATTTGTCAGGGCCAAACTCCATATTGATGTCATTACTAAAAATTCTAACAATTTTGGTCAGAGACAGGATTTCGGTTTTAGACTTTCCATATAACTTTAAATCATCCATGTACAACAGGCGAGACATTTTTAGTGAATTTCCGGCACTTTGATAGCCCAAGTTTGCTTTTTTGCAGAATTAACGACAGTGAAATCATTGCTTGATAAACAACAGTGGTGACAACGAATCCACCTGGAAAATACCTCTCGATGTTGACTATTCCATAGCTTTGGTTGCCCACAAACAACTCAGTTTAATATTATTATTATTATTATTATTATTATTATTATACGGCCTTCAGCTCACACTCAAGCCATGCTAACTTGTTGGATGAAAGCTTTGTAGGAAGATTAATCTTATGCAGCCTAGATAGGTTCACCAGTGTCTTCTCCACCATTATACTTGACAGTATGAAGCCATCAAGTTGCTGGTCTTCCTCTTCACCTTGTTTCTTCTATTCTTACAACCATGAGGTCCTTTTCCAGTGATTGCTCTGTTCGTATGATGTGTCGAAAGTAAGCAAGTTGTAGCTTGGTGATCCTTGCTTCAAGTAAAATGTTTGGCTTGATTTGTTCCTAAATGGATTTGTTTGTTCTTCTTACCATCAGTGGTATTGGTAACATACTTCTCTAGCACCATTTTGAAGATGTTGATTTTTCTTCTGTCTTGTTTCTTTTTTATCCATGTTTCATTTTAATATCTTACTACAGAAAAGACTAAACTATATATGAGACGTGTCTTCATCACCAGTGAAATGTTCCTTGATTTGAAGACCTTGTCTAGTGACTGTATTGTTCATTTGCTCATAGCCACTCTCCTATTTACCTCCAGTGTCGTTGCTAAATCTTGGGTGATCATTGATCCGAGTAGGTTGAAGTCCTTTACAACTTCCATTTCATCGCTGTCCATCTCAACTGTATCCTTATTGTACCTGGCAGTAGTAAAAATCTTTGCCTTCTTTGTGTTGAGTAGCAGTCTCATGTTCGAGCTTTCCATCTCGACACTCTGTAATAAGTCCTTCATTCCTTCTACGCTGGTTGATATCAGTGTTTTATCATCTGCTTATTTAAGATTATTGATGATCCATCCAGCAATTTTACATGCAGATATCAGGTTAATTTGAAGGTAAATAGAGTTTATATTCTGTTATTTTCCGGAGAGATAAAAACACTGCACTGCTATACTACAGGGAGGGCCATCTATATGGAATCACCTAAATAAAATGGGACTGGTTTGTGATATCAACTTCCTGTTTGTGACACATTAGTATTTGGGAGAGGGAAAACTTTTCCAGATGGGTGGTGACCATGGCGGCCATTTTGAAGTCGGCTATTTTGGATCCAACTTTATTTTTCAATGGGAAGAGGGTCATGTGTCACATCAAACCTATTGAGAATTTCATAAGAAAATAAGAAAAACAATGGTGTGATTGGTTTTAAAGTAACTTTATTCATTTATGAGTTATATACAAGTTTATGACCACTTATAAAATGTGTTTAAAGTGCTGCCCATTGTGTTGGTTTGTCAATGCAACCCTCTTCACCCACTCTTGACTCACAGATAGTGACACCGCAGGAGAAATGCTAGCACAGGCTTCCAGTATCTGTTGTTTCAGATTCTGCACATCTCGTATCTTCACAGCATAGACAATTGCCCGGGTGGGCAATTTATATGGATACACCTAAATAAAATGGGAATGAATGGTGATATCAACTTGAAATAACTCATGAAAGAATAAAGTTACATTAAAACCAAGCATACCATTGTATTTCTTATGAAATTCTCAATATGTTTGATGTGTCACATGACCTTCTTTCCATTGAAATTAATAAATTTGGATCCAAAATGGCCGACTTCACAATGTCATCATGATCACCACCCATCTGGAAAAGTTTTCCCCCTCCCATATACTAATGTGCCACAAACAGGAGGTTGATATCACCAACCATTCCTATGTTATTTAGGTGCATCCATATAGATGGCCCACCCTGTAGAATGCTGAGTTGCCTACTACACTTGCATAAAGTTTAGAACACTTGTAAATCATTTATTCACTAGCTGCTCCTCACCCATCTTGCCTCCCATATGGGACATCAGTTCACATAGCTCCCCCCACAGTAAGCATTAGACTTTCACGTGGGTCCAGTAACAAACGCTTCATCATTTCAATCACTTAGGCATGACGTCTCAGAAGGTCCTGCTATGACAGCAAGTCTCTTATAATGGCTTCTTCCTCAGTCAGTCTCATGAAAGGTGGTTTTGTAATGCTCCCCCTGCTCTCCAGGTTCCCCTGGAGTGTGCTTAAGGCGTGCGCCTGTGCTCCTTCCCTGCTTTTAAAGGGCCAGCACTCTATTACTATGGCAGAGTGGCACTGGGTATTTAAGGCATCCTCCCACTATGGGAAATGCCTGAGCAATGTGTGTTAGTTTAGTACTCCATTTGCTGTCTGTGGCTGAGTCTAGTTGTCAGCTCCTGTTACGCTGTGTCTGCTACCTGTCCCTGTGTCCAGTCTCCCCATACCTGTCTACATCTGCTGTGCCCTCTGTACCAGCTTACACTTGCCACCCTGCCTGCTACAGCTGCCCCAGCTGCACCTGCCTATACCAGAGACAGTGCCTGTGCACCTGAGACCGTACATGGGTTGGTCCCTGCCCTGGGGGTCAGCTGCCGCAGTTCCCTCTGTGTTCCTTTGGGTCCACTTCCCCCACACTCGCCTCAGTGTGCTTAACAATCATTTTTTTTCTCTGCAACTAAGGCGTTCTGTGGATATTATTATTATCATTGTGACCACTGAACCACCGAGCACCACCATCCACCCAGAGTACTGACCATATGTGATCTGCTTAATTTATGGAGCAGTCCTGCAATCTGTATTTAAAGTGACTGGCAGCTCCTACAGAGAATTTGCTTCAGCTGCAACCTTTTCCTATACTGCTCTTAATTGGTGGACTAAATCATTGCAGGCATGTGTCCTCCTCCCCATCCCCCACCCCCATCCATCCCTAGGAGTATATTGCACTTATAAACAATACAGCTTTTGTGTAGTTGATTACATATTCCATGTACAAAACGGACTGCGAGTTATTGGAGAATAATATGCATGGTGTGATTAGATGCATTGATGGACACCTTAGCCAGATCTGGAGCCATAAAGTATATTTCTGGGCACAGAACGGATGGCTTAGCTCCAAATGTTTGACACAGAGAGGTTCTTGAAATTCTGTCTACATGCCCTCTGTGACCTGCCTGATAACAATACATTGTGTGAGTAATTCACCTCAACAGAGGAGGGGAGGGGGTGATCCCAAAATGCAGCTGAGCACCAGTGAGGCCATTGAAGGTTTAGCCCCAGAAGGAGATTTCTGTAAAGCATCTGCCAATCAGGGGCTGTGACTTGGAAAAGCAGCAGCTGGAGAGGGAAGGTGTGATAAAACTAAGCAACACAACTATCCATCAATACATTCTTGGGCTATTCAAGACCCCAGCCCCCTACTCATCTGTGTGAAGAATATATTACCACCATGGCCTAATTCTGCCTTCATGCTAATCTGCTTCTGCTTCGTATTTAATGCATATTTCCAGACACAAGACATTTTATATACGGGTGCGTCATGTGTGATGACGTAAGAATACAGGGACATACTAAAAAGAATGAAGAAAAGGAATAAATAAAAAGAATGAAGATAATAATTTATTACCAAAAGATTATGTAGATGTAAAAAAGGTTTCTTGGGAATCTTAGATATGGAATGAACACATATCCCATATAACCAGGTGTATATTATGTTACCTGAGCATTTTAGGTGAGGAATGAAGATGGAATATCAGTAGATAATAGGAAAATGAACACATATCCCATATAACCAGGTGTATATTATGTTACCTGAGCATTTTAGGTGTGGAATGAAGATGGAATATCAGTAGATAATAAGAAAATGAACACATATCCCATATAACCAGGTGTATATTATGTTACCTGAGCATTTTAGGTGTGGAATGAAGATGGAATATCAGTAGATAATAAGAAAATGAACACATATCCCATATAACCAGGTGTATATTATGTTACCTGAGCATTTTAGGTGTGGAATGAAGATGGAATATCAGTAGATAATAAGAAAATGAACACATATCCCATATAACCAGGTGTATATTATGTTACCTGAGCATTTTAGGTGTGGAATGAAGATGGAATATCAGTAGATAATAGGAAAATGAACACATATCCCATATAACCAGGTGTATATTATGTTACATGAGCATTTTAGGTGTGGAATGAAGATGGAATATCAGTAGATAATAGGAAAATGAACACATATGCCCTATAACCAGGTGTATATTATGTTACCTGAGCATTTTAGGTGTGGAATCAAGATGGAATATCAGTAGATAATAAGAAAATGAACACATATCCCATATAACCAGGTGTATATTATGTTACATGAGCATTTTAGGTGTGGAATGAAGATGGAATATCAGTAGATAATAGGAAAATGAACACATATGCCCTATAACCAGGTGTATATTATGTTACCTGAGCATTTTAGGTGTGGAATCAAGATGGAATATCAGTAGATAATAAGAAAATGAACACATATCCCATATAACCAGGTGTATATTATGTTACCTGAGCATTTTAGGTGTGGAATGAAGATGGAATATCAGTAGATAATAAGAAAATGAACACATATCCCATATAACCAGGTGTATATTATGTTACCTGAGCATTTTAGGTGTGGAATGAAGATGGAATATCAGTAGATAATAGGAAAATGAACACATATGCCCCATAACCAGGTGTATATTATGTTACCTGAGCATTTTAGGTGTGGAATGAATGTGAAGTATTAGTAGATAATAGGAGAATGAACACATAACCCATATAATCAGGTGTATATTATGTTACCTGAGCATTTTAGGTGTGGAATGAATGTGAAGTATTAGTAGATAATAGGAGAATGAACACATATGCCCCATAAGCAGGTGTATATTATGTTACCTGAGCATTTTAGATGTGGAATGAAGATGGAATATCAGTAGATAATAGGAAAATGAACACCTATCCCATATAACCAGGTGTATATTATGATACCTGAGCATTTTAGGTGTGGAATGAAGATGGAATATCAGTAGATAATAGGAAAATGAACACATAGCCCATATAACCAGGTGTATATTATGTCACCTGAGCATTTTAGGTGTGGAATGAAGATGGAATATCAGTAGATAATAGGAAAATGAACACATATCCCATATAAGCAGGTGTATATTATGTTACCTGAGCATTTTAGATGTGGAATGAAGATGGAATATCAGTAGATAATAGGAAAATGAACACATATCCCATATAACCAGGTGTATATTATGATACCTGAGCATTTTAGGTGTGGAATGAAGATGGAATATCAGTAGATAATAGGAAAATGAACACATAGCCCATATAACCAGGTGTATATTATGTCACCTGAGCATTTTAGGTGTGGAATGAAGATGGAATATCAGTAGATAATAGGAAAATGAACACATATCCCATATAACCAGGTGTATATTATGTTACCTGAGCATTTTAGGTGTGGAATGAAGATGGAATATCAGTAGATAATAGGAAAATGAACACATATCCCATATAACCAGGTGTATATTATGTTACCTGAGCATTTTAGGTGTGGAATGAAGATGGAATATCAGTAGATAATAGGAAAATGAACACATAGCCCATATAATCAGGTGTATATTATGTTACCTGAGAATTTTAGGTGTGGAATGAAGATGAATATCAGTAGATAATAGGAAAATGAACACATATCCCATATAACCAGGTGTATATTATGTTACCTGAGCATTTTAGGTGTGGAATGAAGATGGAATATCAGTAGATAATAAGGAAAATGAACACATATCCCATATAACCAGGTGTATATTATGTTACCTGAGCATTTTAGGTGTGGAATGAATGTGAAGTATTAGTAGATAATAGGAGAATGAACACATATGCCCCATAAGCAGGTGTATATTATGTTACCTGAGCATTTTAGATGTGGAATGAAGATGGAATATCAGTAGATAATAGGAAAATGAACACATATCCCATATAACCAGGTGTATATTATGATACCTGAGCATTTTAGGTGTGGAATGAAGATGGAATATCAGTAGATAATAGGAAAATGAACACATAGCCCATATAACCAGGTGTATATTATGTACCTGAGCATTTTAGGTGTGGAATGAAGATGGAATATCAGTAGATAATAGGAAAATGAACACATATCCCATATAACCAGGTGTATATTATGTTACCTGAGCATTTTAGGTGTGGAATGAAGATGGAATATCAGTAGATAATAGGAAAATGAACACATAGCCCATATAACCAGGTGTATATTATGTTACCTGAGCATTTTAGGTGTGGAATGAACATGAAATATCTGTAGATAATAGGAAGAATGAACACATATCCCATATAATCAGGTGTATATTATGTTACCTGAGAATTTTAGGTGTGGAATGAAGATTAAATATCAGTAGATAATAGGAAAATGAACACTATCCCATATAACCAGGTGTATATTATGATACCTGAGCATTTTAGGTGTGGAATGAAGATGGAATATCAGTAGATAATAGGAAAATGAACACATAGCCCATATAACCAGGTGTATATTATGTTACCTGAGCATTTTAGGTGTGGAATGAATGTGAAATATTAGTAGATAATAGGAGAATGAACACATATGCCCATAACCAGGTGTATATTATGTTACCTGAGCATTTTAGATGTGGAATGAAGATGGAATATCAGTAGATAATAGGAAAATGAACACATATCCCATATAACCAGGTGTATATTATGTTACCTGAGCATTTTAGGTGTGGAATGAATGTGAATATTAGTAGATAATAGGAAAATGAACACATATGCCCTATAACCAGGTGTATATTATGTTACCTGAGCATTTTAGGTGTGGAATGAAAATGGAATATCAGTAGATAATAAGAAAATGAACACATATCCCATATAACCAGGTGTATATTATGTTACCTGAGCATTTTAGGTGTGGAATGAATGTGAAATATTAGTAGATAATAGGAAAATGAACACATATGCCCTATAACCAGGTGTATATTATGTTACCTGAGCATTTTAGGTGTGGAATGAAAATGGAATATCAGTAGATAATAAGAAAATGAACACATATCCCATATAACCAGGTGTATATTATGTTACCTGAGCATTTTAGGTGTGGAATGAATGTGAATATAGTAGATAATAGGAAATGAACACAATAGCCCCATTACCAGGTGTATATTATGTTACCTGAGCATTTTAGATGTGGAATGAAATGGAATATCAGTAGATAATAGGAAAATGAACACATAGCCCATATAATCAGGTGTATATTATGTTACCTGAGCATTTTAGGTGTGGAATGAAGATGGAATATCAGTAGATAATAGGAAAATGAACACATATCCCATATAACCAGGTGTATATTATGTTACCTGAGCATTATAGGTGTGGAATGAAGATGGAATATCAGTAGATAATAGGAAAATGAACACATATCCCATATAACCAGGTGTATATTATGTTACCTGAGCATTTTAGGTGTGGAATGAATGTGAAATAGTAGTAGATAATAGGAGAATGAACACATATGCCCCATAACCAGGTGTATATTATGTTACCTGAGCATTTTAGGTGTGGAATGAAGATGGAATATCAGTAGATAATAGGAAAATGAACACATAGCCCATATAACCAGGTGTATATTATGTTACCTGAGCATTTTAGGTGTGGAATGAAGATGGAATATCAGTAGATAATAAGAAAATGAACACATATCCCATATAACCAGGTGTATATTATGTTACCTGAGCATTTT
This sequence comes from Allobates femoralis, assembly GCA_033576535.1. Taxonomy (NCBI): domain Eukaryota; kingdom Metazoa; phylum Chordata; class Amphibia; order Anura; family Aromobatidae; genus Allobates; species Allobates femoralis. Next base: position 58,883,113 of record JARQOC010000001.1, read on the forward strand.
AGGTGTGGAATGAATGTGAAATATTAGTAGATAATAGGAAAATGAACACATATCCCATATAACCAGGTGTATATTATTTTACCTGAGCATTTTAGGTGTGGAATGAAGATGGAATATCAGTAGATAATAGGAAAATGAACACATAGCCCATATAACCAGGTGTATATTATGTTACCTGAGCATGTTACCTGCATGCGAAGATGCCTCCTGTCCTGCACCTGTAGTTGCCCAAGAAAAAATACCACCATCATCAACAACATCAGTGGCGGACCTAGAGTGAGTTGCTTGCGGCCGTCGGTGAGGTGCGGGGGGGCGTTTGTTAGTGAGGCGCGGTACTCCTACCTGCTGAGCCTCGCAGAGTGCATTCCTGGGAGCTGGGAGCCGGGGCGGCAGAGGGGCAGAGGAGAGGAGGGGCGGGATCAGGCAAGCTTCCTGTTTCCCTTGCCTGACCCTCCTCTCCTCTGACATCGGGTTCCGGGGGTCGGCTGCGGGCACCCCTGCAGGCTTGAGGGGCCCCCTAGCCGGTCGGAGCCCTGGTGCAGCTGAACCAGCTGCACCACAGTAGGTCCGCCCCTGAACCACATCCTTGTCCCAGAGCAGCGTTCAGTTATCCATACACCAATCTTTGGAACACAGGCGCAAATACGCTGCCAACCCCCCACATGCCACAGTTCTAAATGCACACATTTCGCGACTGCTTGCACTGGAAATGCTGCCTTTTAGGCTGGTGGAGGCGGAAGCATTCCGTGACCTGATGGCGGCGACCGTCCCACGTTACTCGGTCCCCAGCCGCCACTATTTCTCCCGGTGTGTTGTCACCGCATTACATAAGCATGTGTCACAAAACATTACACATGCCTTTAACAACGTAGTTTCCAGATAAGTCCACCTAACCACAGACACGTGGACAAGTGCTTGTGGGCAGGGGCGGTACATCTCACTGTCGACACACTGGGTTAATATTCTGGAAGCCAGGACCCAGTCTGAGCTTGGGACGGAGCACATCATTCCGACACCAAGGATTGCAGGCCCTAACTCAGTCAGGGTTTCACCCACAGTCTACAGCTCCGGAACGTCATGTTCCTCAGCCTCCTCCTCCACTTCACCCTCTATACCAGTCCAAAGCTGTATACACTGCAGCACTGCCTTGGCTAAGCGGCAACAGGCTGTGCTGAAGCTAATATGCGTAGGTCACAAACCCCACAATGCTGAAGAGTTTTGGAAAGCACTGAAACAGCAGGCAGATCACTGGCTCACACCGCTGAACCTACAGCCAGGCATGGTCGTGTGTGACAATGGCTGGAACCTGGTGGCAGCTCTCAGGCGAGGCGAGCTGACACATGTTCCCTCCATGGCCCATGTGCTCAACCTCGTGGTTAAGCGGTTTCTTAAATCCTACCAGGAGCTGCTGTCGGATCTGCTCGTAAAAGTACGCTGCCTGTGTGCTCATTTTAGAAAGTCACCTACTGCTTCAGCCGCCCTTGCCAGCTTTCAGCAGCGTTTGCAGATTCCGTATCACAGACTGGTGTGTGATGTCCCCATGCATTGGAATTCCACACTGCACATGTTGGTCAGTATTTCTGAGCAGAAGAGGGTAGTTGTTGACTACCTGCAACAACTAGGCCGTCGGTATACAGTTTAAACTCCACACATAAGACCTCAGGAGTGGTCATGGATGTCTGACATATGTACCGTCCTCAAAAACTGTCAGGACTCCACCAAGATGGTGAGGGGCGATGACGCCATAATTAGCATCACCATCCCGCTTGTCTGTCTTCTAAAATGATGTCTGCTCAAAATCAAAGACGATGCATTGCAGGCGGAGCACGATGAGTTGAACAATAAACCGTATGGGGCGATTACACACAGCCCAGCCTCATCTCCTCCCAATGTGCATTGGAGGACTATGACGAGGAGGATGAAGAAATAGAGCTACTTTCATGCGGAATTGACGGTAGTACATGCACAACCGTCAGAACGTCGGTTCAGCGTGGATGGCCAGACGACAGGGGAGAGGAGGAGGAGGGGGATAATGAAGACAGCATGGTCAGTCATCCTGTTGTTAAGGACCTGAAGTCTCGCCTGTTAACAGTCTGGCGCACATGGCTGACTTTATGTGATGCTGCCTGTCTTGAGACCCTCGCGTTATCTACATCTTGGCGGACACTCACTTTTAGACCCACGCTACAAGGAGAACTTTATTTGTCTTATTCCAGAGGCGGAGAGGTCTACAAAAATGCTGCAGTACCAGAAGGCCCTAGTTGCGGAATTAGTCAAAAAATTCCCTTCTGAAAACGCTAGCGGCAGAGGTCACAGTTCGGTGGACAACCAAGGCGTCCGCCCGAGAGAGGCACAAATCCAATCCAGCAGAGGTAGGGGAACACTCTCAAAGATCTGTGAGAGTTTTCTCAGCCCCTCCCATAGCACAGGCTCTCAGGTGCAGGGTACTGTCACAAGGAATGCAAAGTTTGTAAAGATGCTGAAGGAGTACCTTGCCAATTGTACGAAAGTGCTACTAGACTCCTCTGTACCTTATAACTTTTGGGTATCCAATCTGGACATGTGGCAGGAATTGTCCCTCTACGCCTTGGAAGTCCTGGCCTGCCCTGCCGCTATCGTTTTTTCAGAGCGTGTTTTTATAGCCGCAGGTGGAATCATTACAGATAAACGGACCCGCCTGTCAACTGAAAATGCTGACCAGTTGTTTTTGAGCTGGATACTGAGATTGGAGATTAAATTACAGCAGCTATACTGGTCAGACACAAGCGCTGACACAAGTATACTGAGTGTTTTGGCGTATACAAATTGGAACTACAACCCCCTCCTGCCACACAAAAATGGTAAATGAATGCAGACAAGAGTTGGTTTGTAGCTTGACACTGAGATTACAGATTAGAGCGCTTTAATCCCGGCAGCTGGAACGGTCAGACACAAACGCTGACGTGTATTCCGTGTTTTGGCGTATACTACTTGGAGCTACAATCCACTGCTGCCGCACACGAATGTTAAATGAATGCAGACAAGATTTGGTTTTTAGCTGGACACTGAGATTAGAGATTAAATACCAGCAGGTGGACTGGTCAGACACAAACGCTGACGAGAATAGCGAGTCTTGTGGCGTATCCTAATTTCCGCTACAACCCACTCCTGGCACACACAAATGTTAAATGAATGCAGACAAGTGTTGGTTTTTAGCTGGACACTGAGATTAGAGATTAAGGACCTGCAGGTGGACCGGTCAGACACAAACGCTGACGAGAATATCGAGTATTTTGGCGTATCCTAATTATTCTAAAACCTACTCCTGCTGCACTAGGATGCTAAATGAATGCAGATAAGATTTGTTTTTTAGCTGTCCACTGAGGTTAGAGATTAAGGCCCTGCAGGTGGACTGGTCAGACACAAACGCTGACGAGAATATCGAGTATTTTGGCGTATCCTAATTTACGCTACAACCTACTCCTGCCTATAGACAGCTAAATTCATCCCTAAAAGAACTGTTTTGGGATGGATGAGCCTGTACACCAGCCCAGATGTGATGCAGGCTGGTATACTGGCACAACGAAGTTTGCTATATACCCGGCCTCCCTGCCTGCCTGTATACAGCTCTATTAGTCTTCAGAAGGACTGTTGTTGTAATTATATTGGCATCCCTGCGCCTACACTTGCTGAAAGGCCGCAAATCTGTCCCTCAATCAGCAGCAGCTCTCGCTACACTGACTGTCTGTGGAGCAGAGTGACGAGCACAACGCGGTCAGGTCTTATAAAGACCTGATGACGCTGTGCGGCCAGCCAATAACTGTAATGCCACAACCAACATGGCTGTGGCATTACAGTGTCTGTCAACCAATCCCTGCATGTGGTCTGGCTCTGTAAAGAGCGCCAACATGCAGGGAGGTGGACCCCGAACATAGCAAGAGTATCGCGAGATTACTCATTACTCGCCGAGTACCCCGAGTACCGAGATATTCGTGCGAGTACCGAGTAGTGACAAGCATACTCGCTCATCCCTAGATGCTATTTTCTGCAGGACCCCATGGTCAGGAAAGGATACCATTGGATATGACCTCCGAATGCCATTTCTGTGTCCGGGTCCGGGATTTTCATGTATCCGGACACAGAAAGCCCGAGCCTGCAAAGAGCAGGCAAGCAGGGCACTTTCACTCCTGCAATGTATATACATATGTGGAGCCCCAGGCCCTGGGGAACTCGGGTATCATAGTAACATAGTAACATAGCTTTTAAGGTAGAAGCAAGACTTTAAGTCCATCTAGTTCAACCCATAGCCTAACATGTTGATCCAGAGGAAGGCAAAAAAAAACATGTGGCAACACTAAGCTCCACATTGGGGAAAAAAATTCCTTCCTGACTCCAGGTACGGCAATCAGACAAATTTCCTGGATCAATGCCCTATCAAAGAATCTAGTATATATAACAGGTTATATCAGGCTCGGTGCATGTTTTCACGAAGATGTCACGGGTGGCAGCGCATGAGCCCGTGGCCTGGGTGACAATTCAATAAGGGGTGTATGTACATGGTATAAGAGTTTGTCATGTGACACCACCTGTAGTACCTGGTGACGGGTCACCAGCGCCGCCACAGTCCTCCGGAGGTCGATGGTTATACGGCTAGGGTGGTAAAGCTCCCTACAGGTGGAGCTGGGCCTCCGGGGAAGCGTAGTGTGAAGGGGCAGCTTGGAGTGGAGCTTGAGGTCAGGGTAGGGAGTGGTGGAGCAGTCTATATAAAGTCACTGGGAACGGAGAGGAATGAAGCACACACACTGTAGTAAGTCTCTTTTAGCTTTCTACTGGTGGTATTAGCAGGTAAAGACGTCCAGAGCACTGTTGGGTGACCAGGTGCACAGTGAGCTTCCTCAGCAAGTGGGTATAAGGCCTACTCAGCTTCTCTGCAGTTACTGAAGCCCTGTCTGCATGCAGCCACACTGGCCTCCTCACTTCTTCTGGTCCTCTCTGCCTCCTGCGCAGTCCACGGGTTACCTCTCTGATGACTGCTGTGTGTTCCCACACTACGGTGTCTGGCTCCCTCTTTCTGGGTACGCAGGGGAACCAGGTGACTGAAGTCTCCACGGAATGACGGGTTTTCTGCAGTCTTGGAGTAATCCTGCAGGTGCAGACCCCTGAAGTCCGGTACGTCTTGGGTGAACCTCCACCGGTTCCTCACTCCCTTGGCTCTGCTCCTTGCCTTCTGTCCCCACTCCTAGGCTTGGCTCCCCATAGAAGGGCCACTCCGGGTCACTGGTTTGGGCCTAACCGCTGCACCGATCACCAGGACGCCTTCGCAGCTCTCCTAGTGTCTGCACACTCTAACTAACTCCTCCCCCAGCAGCAGTATTTATAGGGGATCTCACCTAAAGTCAGTGAGTCTAGCTCCCCCTACTGTGCCGGGGTGGAAGGTATTGCATGTAGTAGGTACCTGCTGTGGAAACCCAGCTGTGCTGTACGGAAGGTTGTGGCTACCTGAGTGAGCAGGGCGCCACACATACACTATATACATACATTATATACATACATTGCAGGAGTGAAGCAAGGGTTAAAACCCAAAAAAATCCTCACCTCTCCGGCATTTGACTAGTGATGGGCGAATCCTAAATTACTCGGAATCGCTTGACTCTAGCGAGTCCGAGCCGGGACTCGCTACTCGTTGCGAGTCTAGCGAGTCCAATGTTAATGAATGGGGAAGCGAGTAATAGCGAGTAGTGTGAGATTTACAAATCGCAGATGTGTCTCGGAAGCTTCAGCCTGAAGCAATCCGAGTTTTGTCATTTATTTGCATTGGACTCGTTTACTTTGTAACTGTAATCGCTGGGAAACTCGCACAGATAAGAGAAGAGTCCTGTCTGCTCTGTGCAGCTCCAGGGTCCTAGAGCCCGCCTGCTGCCTGATGTAGCAGTGCTGAGATTGTTCTCAGTCTGCTCATTCCCTGTGTACAGACATGAATGTCTGTGCACAGAGATGATGTAGCAGTGCTGAGATTGTTCTCAGTCTGCTCATTCCCTGTGCATAGACATCTATATCTATTTCACAGGGGATGTAGCAGAGAGGGCATCGCGTTTTGGACTGCGTCGGACGGAAGAGGATTTTTTAAATTAAAGATGGAGTCCCTAATGGCTTTTTTTTTTATTTCTAATAAAAAAATTTCTCTGTGTTGTGTTTTTTTTTAAAACAATGTAATAGAAATTCATGGCGGTCATGTCTAATATTGGTGTGACCGCCATAAATTTCGGGCTTAGGGCCAGCTGATAATACAAAGCTGGCCCTAACCTCTATTACCCAGCGTGCCACCGCCACCAGGGCCGCTGGAAGAGCGGGGTTCAGCGCCAGAGGATGGCGCTTCAATGAACGCGCCATCTTCTGGGGCGGCTGCGGGCTGCAATTTGCAGCGGAGGGTGCCCAGAAAGCTTGGGCATCCCTGCGCTGCGGATTCCAGCCCCAGCTGCTTAGCTGTACCTGGCTAGACATAGAAATTGCGCGGAGCCCCACGCATTTTTTTGACTCCAACTCCGAGACGACTCCGACTCCGACTCGACTCCGAGACGACTCCGACTCCGAGACGACTCCGACTCCGAGACGACTCCGACTCCGAGACGACTCCGACTCCGAGACGACTCCGACTCCGAGACGACTCCGACTCCGAGACGACTCCGACTCCGAGACGACTCCGACTCCGAGACGACGCCGACTCCGAGACGCCTCCGACTCCGACTCTGAGATGACTCCGACTCCAAGACGACTCCGACTCCGAGACGACTCCGACTCCGACTCGACTCCGAGACGACTCCGACTCCGAGACGACTCCGAGACGACTCCGACTCCGAGACGACTCCGACTCCGAGGCGACTCCGACTCTGAGGAGACTCCGACTCCGAGACTCTGAGTCTCTGACTCTGAAATTCATTAAATAATAAAAAAAAAATGCGTGGGGCTCCGCGCAATTTCTATGTCTAGCCAGGTACAGCTAAGCAGCTGGGGGCTGGAATCCGCAGCGCAGGGATGCCCAAGCTTTCTGGGCACCCCCCGCTGCAAATTGCAGCCCGCAGCCGCCACAGAAGATGGCGCGTTCATTGAAGCGCCATCCTCTGGCGCTGAACCCCGCTCTCCAGCGGCCCTGGTTGCTTCAATGAACGCGCCATCTTCTGGGGCGGCTGCGGGCTGCAATTTGCACATCTAAAATGCTCAGGTAACATAATATACACCTGGTTATGGGGCATATGTGTTCATTTTCTTATTATCTACTGATATTCCATCTTCATTCCACATCTAAAATGCTCAGGTAAACATAATATACACCTGATTATATGGGTTATGTGTTCATTTTCCTATTATCTACTAATATTTCACATTCATTCCACACCTAAAATGCTCAGGTATCATAATATACACCTGGTTATATGGGATATGTGTTCATTTTCCTATTATCTACTGATATTCCATCTTCATTCCACACCTAAAATGCTCAGGTAACATAATATACACCTGATTATATGGGATATGTGTTCATTTTCCTATTATCTACTGATATTCCATTCATTCCACACCTAAAATGCTCAGGTACATAATATACACTGTTATATGGGATATGTGTTCATTTTCCTATTATCTACTGATATTCCATCTTCATTCCACACCTAAAATGCTCAGGTAACATAATATACACCTGTGTATATGGGTATGTGTTCATTTTCTATTATCTACTGATATTCCATCATTCATTCCACACCTAAAATGCTCAGGTAACATAATATACACTGATTATATGGGTATGTGTTCATTTTCTATTATCTACTGATATTCCATCTTCATTCCACACTAAAATGCTCAGGTAACATAATATACACCTGGTTATGGGCATATGTGTTCATTTTCTATTATCTACTGATATTCCATCTTCATTCCACTTAAAATGCTCAGGTAACATAATATACACCTGTTATTGGGCATATGTGTTCATTTTCCTATTATCTACTAATATTTCACATTCATTCCACACCTAAAATGTCATATCAGGTAACATTTATATTATATACCTGGGTAATAATATGGGCATATGTGTTCATTCATTTTCTATATTTCCATCATTCACCAATGCTAGTAACTTACCCTGGTTTATGGTTGTTCATTTCTTTCTACATATTCCATTTCATTCACACAAATGCTCAGGTAACATAATATACACCTGGTTATATGGGATATGTGTTCATTTTCCTATTATCTACTGATATTCCATCTTCATTCCTCACCTAAAATGCTCAGGTAACATAATATACACCTGGTTATATGGGCTATGTGTTCATTTTCCTATTATCTACTGATATTCCATCTTGATTCCACACCTAAAATGCTCATGTAACATAATATACACCTGGTTATATGGGCTATGTGTGCATTTTCCTATTATCTACTAATATTTCACATTCATTCCACACCTAAAATGCTCAGGTAACATAATATACACCTGATTATATGGGCTACGTGTTCCTTTTCCTATTATCTACTGATATTCCATCTTCATTCCACACCTAAAATGCTCAGGTAACATAATATACACCTGGTTATATGGGATATGTGTTCATTTTCCTATTATCTACTGATATTCCATCTTCATTCCACACCTAAAATGCTCAGGTAACATAATATACACCTGGTTATGGGGCATATGCGTTCATTTTCCTATTATCTACAATCATTTCCACGTTCATTCCCACCTAAAATGCTCAGGTAACATAATATACACCTGGTTATATGGGCTATGTGTTCATTTTCCTATTATCTACTGATATTCCATCTTCATTCCACACCTAAAATGGTCAGGTAACATAATATACACCTGGTTATATGGGATATGTGTTCATTATCTTATTATCTACTGATATTCCATTTTCATTCCACACCTAAAATGCTCAGGTAACATAATATACACCTGGTTATATGGGATATGTGTTCATTTTCCTATTATCTACTGATATTTCCATCTTCTTTCCCTCACCTAAAATGCTCAGGTAACATAATATACACCTGTTATATGGGCATATGTGTTCATTTTCCTATTATCTACTAATATTTTCACATTCATTCCACACCTAAAATGCTCAGGTAACATAATATACACTTGATTATATGGGATATGTGTTCATTTTTCTATTATCTACTGATATTCCGTCTTCATTCCACACCTACAATGCTCAGGTAACATAATATACACTGGTTATGGGCATATGTGTTCATTTTCACATTATCTACTAATATTTCACATTCATTCCACACCTAAAATGCTCAGGTAACATAATATACACCTGGTTATATGGCCTATGTGTTCATTTTCCTATTTTCTACTGATATTCCTCTTCATTCCACACCTAAAATGCTCAGGTAACATAATATACACCTGGTTATGGGGCATATGTGTTCATTCTTCTATTATCTACTGATATTCCATCTTCATTCCACACCTAAAATGCTCAGGTAACATAATATACACCTGGTTATAGGGCATATGTGTTCATTTTCCTATTATCTAATAATATTTCACATTCATTCCACACCTAAAATGCTCAGGTAACATAATATACACCTGGTTATGGGCATATGTGTTCATTTTCCTATTATCTACAGATATTTCACATTCATTCCACACCTAAAATGCTCAGGTAACATAATATTACACCTGGTTATATGGGATATGTGTTCATTTTCCTATTATCTACTGATATTCCATCTTCATTCCACACCTAAAATGCTCAGGTAACATAATATACACCTGGTTATATGGGATATGTGTTCATTATTCTTATTATCTACTGATATTCCATTTTCATTCCACACCTAAAATGCTCAGGTAACATAATATACACCTGGTTATATGGGATATGTGTTCATTTTCTATTATCTACTGATATTCCATCTTCATTCCTCACCTAAAATGCTCAGGTAACATAATATACACCTGGATATGGGGCATATGTGTTCATTTTCCTATTATCTACTAATATTTCACGTTCATTCCACACCTAAAATGCTCAGGTAACATAATATACACCTGGTTATATGGGCTATGTGTTCATTTTCCTATTATCTACTGATATTCCATCTTCATTCCACACCTAAAATGGTCAGGTAACATAATATACACCTGGTTATATGGGATATGTGTTCATTATCTTATTATCTACTGATATTCCATTTTCATTCCACACCTAAAATGCTCAGGTAACATAATATACACCTGGTTATATGGGATATGTGTTCATTTTCCTATTATCTACTGATATTCCATCTTCATTCCTCACCTAAAATGCTCAGGTAACATAATATACACCTGATTATATGGGCATATGTGTTCATTTTCCTATTATCTACTAATATTTCACATTCATTCCACACCTAAAATGCTCAGGTAACATAATATACACTTGATTATATGGGATATGTGTTCATTTTCTTATTATCTACTGATATTCCGTCTTCATTCCACACCTACAATGCTCAGGTAACATAATATACACCTGGTTATGGGGCATATGTGTTCATTTTCACATTATCTACTAATATTTCACATTCATTCCACACCTAAAATGCTCAGGTAACATAATATACACCTGGTTATATGGCCTATGTGTTCATTTTCCTATTTTCTACTGATATTCCATCTTCATTCCACACCTAAAATGCTCAGGTAACATAATATACACCTGGTTATGGGGCATATGTGTTCATTCTTCTATTATCTACTGATATTCCATCTTCATTCCACACCTAAAATGCTCAGGTAACATAATATACACCTGGTTATAGGGCATATGTGTTCATTTTCCTATTATCTAATAATATTTCACATTCATTCCACACCTAAAATGCTCAGGTAACATAATATACACCTGGTTATGGGGCATATGTGTTCATTTTCCTATTATCTACAGATATTTCACATTCATTCCACACCTAAAATGCTCAGGTAACATAATATACACCTGGTTATATGGGATATGTGTTCATTTTCCTATTATCTACTGATATTCCATCTTCATTCCACACCTAAAATGCTCAGGTAACATAATATACACTGGTTATATGGGATATGTGTTCATTATCTTATTATCTACTGATATTCCATTTTCATTCCACACCTAAAATGCTCAGGTAACATAATATACACCTGGTTATATGGGATATGTGTTCATTTTCCTATTATCTACTGATATTCCATCTTCATTCCTCACCTAAAATGCTCAGGTAACATAATATACACCTGGATATGGGGCATATGTGTTCATTTTCCTATTATCTACTAATATTTCACATTCATTCCACACCTAAAATGCTCAGGTAACATAATATACACTTGATTATATGGGATATGTGTTCATTTTCTTATTATCTACTGATATTCCGTCTTCATTCCACACCTACAATGCTCAGGTAACATAATATACACCTGGTTATGGGGCATATGTGTTCATTTTCACATTATCTACTAATATTTCACATTCATTCCACACCTAAAATGCTCAGGTAACATAATATACACCTGGTTATATGGCCTATGTGTTCATTTTCCTATTATCTACTGATATTCCATCTTCATTCCACACCTAAAATGCTCAGGTAACATAATATACACCTGGTTATGGGGCATATGTGTTCATTCTTCTATTATCTACTGATATTCCATCTTCATTCCACACCTAAAATGCTCAGGTAACATAATATACACCTGGTTATAGGGCATATGTGTTCATTTTCCTATTATCTAATAATATTTCACATTCATTCCACACCTAAAATGCTCAGGTAACATAATATACACCTGGTTATGGGGCATATGTGTTCATTTTCCTATTATCTACAGATATTTCACATTCATTCCACACCTAAAATGCTCAGGTAACATAATATACACCTGGTTATATGGGATATGTGTTCATTTTCCTATTATCTACTGATATTCCATCTTCATTCCACACCTAAAATGCTCAGGTAACTTAATATACACCTGGTTATGGGGCATATGTGTTCATTTTCACATTATCTACTGATATTCCATCTTCATTCCACATCTAAAATGCTCAGGTAACATAATATACACCTGGTTATATGGGATATGTGTTCATTTTCTTATTATCTACTGATATTCCATCTTCATTCCACATCTAAAATGCTCAGGTAACATAATATACACCTGGTTATATGGGATATGTGTTCATTTTCTTATTATCTACTGATATTCCATTTTCAATCCACACCTAAAATGCTCAGGTAACATAATATACACCTGGTTATATGACTATGTGTTCATTTTCCTATTATCTACTGATATTCCATCTTGATTCCACACCTAAAATGCTCATGTAACATAATATACACCTGGTTATATGGGCTATGTGTTCATTTTCCTATTATCTACTGATATTCCATCTTCATTCCACACCTAAAATGCTCAGGTAACATAATATACACCTGATTATATGGGCTATGTTTTCATTTTCCTATTATCTACTGATATTCCATCTTCATTCCACATCTAAAATGCTCAGGTAACATAATATACACCTGGTTATGGGGCATATGTGTTCATTCTCCTATTATCTACTAATATTTCACATTCATTCCACACCTAAAATGCTCAGGTAACATAATATACACCTGGTTATATGGGATATGTGTTCATTTTCTTATTATCTACTGATATTCCATTTTCATTCCACACCTAAAATGCTCAGGTAACATAATATACACCTGGTTATATGGGATATGTGTTCATTTTCCTATTATCTACTGATATTCCATCTTCATTCCACACCTAAAATGCTCAGGTATCATAATATACACCTGGTTATGGGGCATATGTGTTCATTTTCCTATTATCTACTGATATTCCATCTTCATTCCACATCTAAAATGCTCAGGTAACATAATATACACCTGGTTATGGGGCATATGTGTTCATTTTCCTATTATCTACTAATATTTCACATTCATTCCACAACTAAAATGCTCAGGTAACATAATATACACCTGGTTATATGGGATATGTGTTCATTTTCCTATTATCTACTGATATTCCATCTTCATTCCACACCTAAAATGCTCAGGTAACATAATATACACCTGATTATATGGGATATGTGTTCATTTTCCTATTATCTACTGATATTTCACATTCATTCGACACCTAAAATGCTCAGGTTACATAATATACACCTGATTATATGGGATATGTGTTCATTTTCCTATTATCTACTGATATTCCATCTTCATTCCACATCTAAAATGCTCAGGTAACATAATATACACCTGGTTATGGGGCATATGTGTTCATTTTCCTATTATCTACTAATATTTCACATTCATTCCACACCTAAAATGCTCAGGTAACATAATATACACCTGGTTATATGGGATATGTGTTCATTTTCCTATTATCTACTGATATTCCATCTTCATTCCACACCTAAAATGCTCAGGTAACTTAATATACACCTGGTTATGGGGCATATGTGTTCATTTTCCTATTATCTACTAATATTTCACATTCATTCCACACCTAAAATGCTCAGGTAACATAATATACACCTGGTTATGGGGCATATGTGTTCATTTTCACATTATCTACTGATATTCCATCTTCATTCCACATCTAAAATGCTCAGGTAACATAATATACACCTAGTTATATGGGATATGTGTTCATTTTCTTATTATCTACTGATATTCCATCTTCATTCCACACCTAAAATGCTCAGGTAACATAATATACACCTGGTTATATGGGATATGTGTTCATTTTCCTATTATCTACTAATATTTCACGTTCATTCCACACCTAAAATGCTCAGGTAACATAATATACACCTGGTTATATGGGATATGTGTTCATTCTTCTATTAGCTACTGAAATTTCATCTCATTCCACACCTAAAATGCTCAGGTAACATAATATACACCTGGTTATATGGGATATGTGTTCATTTTCTTATTATCTACTGATATTCCATGTTCATTCCACACCTAAAATGCTCAGGTAACATAATATACACCTGGTTATAGGGCATATGTGTTCATTTTCCTATTATCTACTAATATTTCACATTCATTCCACACCTAAAATGCTCAGGTAACATAATATACACCTGGTTATATGGGATATGTGTTCATTTTCCTATTATCTACTAATATTCCATTCTTCATTCCACATCTAAAATGCTCAGGTAACATAATATACACCTGGTTATGGGGCATATGTGTTCATGCTCCTATTATCTACTAATATTTCACATTCATTCCACACCTAAAATGCTCAGGTAACATAATATACACCTGGTTATATGGGATATGTGTTCATTTTCTTATTATCTACTGATATTCCATTTTCATTCCACACCTAAAATGCTCAGGTAACATAATATACACCTGGTTATATGGGATATGTGTTCATTTTCCTATTATCTACTGATATTCCATCTTCATTCCTCACCTAAAATGCTCAGGTAACATAATATACACCTGGTTATATAGACTATGTGTTCATTTTCCTATTATCTACTGATATTCCATCTTGATTCCACACCTAAAATGCTCATGTAACATAATATACACCTGGTTATATGGGCTATGTGTTCATTTTCCTATTATCTACTGATATTCCATCTTCATTCCACACCTAAAATGCTCAGGTAACATAATATACACCTGGTTATATGGGCTATGTGTTCATTTTCCTATTATCTACTGATATTCCATCTTCATTCCACACCTAAAATGCTCAGGTAACATAATATACACCTGGTTATATGGGATATGTGTTCATTTTCCTATTATCTACTGATATTCCATCTTCATTCCACACCTAAAATGCTCAGGTAACATAATATACACCTGATTATATGGGCTATGTTTTCATTTTCCTATTATCTACTGATATTCCATCTTCATTCCACATCTAAAATGCTCAGGTAACATAATATACACCTGGTTATGGGGCATATGTGTTCATTCTCCTATTATCTACTAATATTTCACATTCATTCCACACCTAAAATGCTCAGGTAACATAATATACACCTGGTTATATGGGATATGTGTTCATTTTCCTATTATCTACTGATATTCCATCTTCATTAAACACCTAAAATGCTCAGGTAACATAATATACACCTGGTTATATGGGATATGTGTTCATTTTCTTATTATCTACTAATACTTCACATTCATTCCACACCTAAAATGCTCAGGTAACATAATATACACCTGGTTATATGGGATGTGTGTTCATTTTCTTATTATCTACTGATATTCCATTTTCATTCCACACCTAAAATGCTCAGGTAACATAATATACACCTGGTTATATGGGATATGTGTTCATTTTCCTATTATCTACTGATATTCCATCTTCATTCCACACCTAAAATGCTCAGGTATCATAATATACACCTGGTTATGGGGCATATGTGTTCATTTTCCTATTATCTACTGATATTCCATCTTCATTCCACATCTAAAATGCTCAGGTAACATAATATACACCTGGTTATATGGGATATGTGTTCATTCTTCTATTATCTACTGATATTTCACATTCATTCCACACCTAAAATGCTCAGGTAACATAATATATACCTGGTTATGGGGCATATGTGTTCATTTTCCTATTATCTACTAATATTTCACATTCATTCCACATCTAAAATATCAGGTAACATAATATACACCTGGTTATATGGGATATGTGTTCATTCTCCTATTATCTACTAATATTTCACATTCATTCCACACCTAAAATGCTCAGGTAACATAATATACACCTGGTTATATGGGATATGTGTTCATTTTCCTATTATCTACTGATATTCCATCTTCATTCCACACCTAAAATGCTCAGGTAACATAATATACACCTGATTATACGGGCTATGTTTTCATTTTCCTATTATCTACTGATATTCCATCTTCATTCCACATCTAAAATGCTCAGGTAACATAATATACACCTGGTTATGGGGCATATGTGTTCATTCTCCTATTATCTACTAATATTTCACATTCATTCCACACCTAAAATGCTCAGGTAACATAATATACACCTGGTTATATGGGATATGTGTTCATTTTCTTATTATCTACTGATATTCCATTTTCATTCCACACCTAAAATGCTCAGGTAACATAATATACACCTGGTTATATGGGATATGTGTTCATTTTCCTATTATCTACTGATATTCCATCTTCATTCCACATCTAAAATGCTCAGGTAACATAATATACACCTGGTTATGGGGCATATGTGTTCATTTTCTTATTATCTACTGATATTCCATCTTCATTCCACATCTAAAATGCTCAGGTAACATAATATACACCTGATTATATGGGCTATGTGTTCATTTTCCTATTATCTACTAATATTTCACATTCATTCCACATCTAAAATGCTCAGGTAACATAATATACACCTGGTTATATGGGATATGTGTTCATTTTCCTATTATCTACTGATATTCCATCTTCATTTCACATCTAAAATGCTCAGGTAACAAAATATACACCTGGTTATATGGGATATGTGTTCATTTTCTTATTATCTACTGATATTCCATCTTCATTCCACACCTAAAATGCTCAGGTAACATAATATACACCTGGTTATATGGGATATGTGTTCATTCCATATCTAAGATACCCAAGAAACCTTTTATACATCTACATAATGTTTCTGTAATAAGTTATTATCTTCATTCTTTTTATTTATTCCTTTTCTTCATTCTTTTTAGTATGTCCCAAGAATACATACACCTAATAATTGTAAGGGTCAGCGATCAGGATTCCTCGGGGCAGGACTCACACCTGGCTCTGCTTCCTTTATAGACTTTGAGGTTAGGAAAGCTAAAGGCAATTAACTGAAAGATAATAATATTTATTCATTTATATAGCGCTATTAATTCCATAGCGCTTTACATACATTTGCAACACTGTACCCATTGGAGCTCACAATTATTATTATTATTATTTATTTATTATTATTTATTTATAGAGCACCATTCATTCCATGGTGCTGTACATGAGAAAGGGTTACATATAAACAAGTTAAAAATACAACGAACAAGCTAACACTGACAGACTTATACAGAGGGGAGAGAGGACCCTGCACTTGTGGGCTTACATTCTACAGGGCAATGGGGAGGGAGACAGTAGGTTGGGTCTGCTCTGATGGTGGTGGAGTGCCAGGTCCAATGGTGGTGGAGTGCCAGGTCCAATGGTGGTGGAGCGCAGGGTCCAGTGGTGGTGGAGCACCGGGTCCAGTAGTGGTGGAGCACCGGGTCCAGTGGTGGTGGTGCACCTGGTCCAGTGGTGGTGAGGCGGCACTGTGGTCATTGCAGGCAGTAGGCTGTTCTGAAGAGATGGGTTTTCAGGTTTCGCTTGAAAGTTTGGAGTGTGGGGGACAGTTGGACGTTTTGGTGTGCAGAATTTCAGAGAATGGGGGATGCTCGGGTGAAGTCTTGTAGGCGGTTAGATGAAGAACATACAAGTGTGAAAAAATTAGGAGGTCTTCGGAGGATCGAAGATTATGACTTGGATGATATCGGGAGATTAGTCAGAGATATAAGGGGGACACAGATTGGGAATAGCTTTGTATGTCAGTGTTAGTAGTTTGAATTGGATATGCTGGTGAATTGGGAGCCAGTGGAGAGATTTGCAGAGAGGAGAAGTGGAGGAGCAACGAGGAGAGAGGTGGATTAGTCGGCAGCAGAGTTAAGGACAGATTGGAGAGGTGCAAGAGTGTTAGCAGGGAGGGCACAGAGGAGGAGGTTGCAGTAGTCGACACAGTAGATGATGAGTACATGCACTAGTAGTTTAGTAGATTGAGGGTTGAGGAAGGGACGGATTCTGGAAATATTTTTGAGTTGGAGGCGGCATTAGGTGGCAAGGGCTTGGATGTGCAGTTTGAAGGACAGGGCAGAGTCAAGGGTTACTCCGAGGCAGCGGACTTCAGGTACACGGCATTTATTGTGATAGATGGATCTTTTAAGGAAGTTTTGCAATCTAAACATCCTATCAGTATGTCTTTGGAGTGGTAAAGATGCCAAATTAGGGAACATTTTAACATTTAAAAAGGGTTGTAAAAGTTTTTTAAAATACTCAAAATAATTTGCAAACCTACACCCTGGCGCTCCTTGGTGTTGTTCCCAAAACAACATTTATGACATATTCACAAGTTTTACGAGCAGTGGCATAACTAGAGTCTGATGGGACCCAATGCAAAATTTGGACCTACCCCACACCCCTCACACACGCACACAGATGTCAGATGTATGGGCCCTTGTATATTTCCTGGTATATATGATCCTCTTCCTGGTATATGTGGTGCTCCTACTGGTATATGATCCTTCTCATGGTATTTATCTCCCCTTCCTGGTATATATGGTCCTCCTCCTTGACTATATGGTCCTCCTTGTGTATATATGTCCCATTCCTGGTATATATGGTCCTGCTTGTGCATATATATCCCCCTCCTGGTATATATTGTCCTCCTCCTTGTATATATGTCCCCATCCTGGTTTAAATGGTCTCCATCCTTGTATATGTGTCCTCATTCTGTCCATAATGCATAAGTAAAAACAACATTCCACTCACCTTACCTCCGCTTCCACGTCGCCCGGTGTCCTCCCGTAGTCAGCGCACAGTGACCAGCCCAGCAGCTGATATCGGTGTGCAGGGACAGAGGGCCTGTACGTAACAGTGATGTCACACTCATGTGCAGGCCCCTGTGGCTGCACCTCCCATGGCTCACAGTCACTGTACGTCTGACAGCAGCCTGAATTGTGTGAAGGGACCCGAAGGGCAATTTGATCTCCATAAGAACTATAGCTGTTCTCCCTGACTTTTACATTTCTCACAAAACACATCTAAAAATAAATGTAATTTTTTTTTTTACACTCAGTATCCTCCAGGGCCCAGGGTGGCAGAGCCTAACTCTGTACATATATGTGCAAACACCACTCAATCACATTTCCCATTTTTTCAGTCAGGACCAACTGTGAGTCTCCTAACCTAAACTCAACAGCCTCATATATATCATACCATTGCATTTGGGTCAGGAAATCTGCGGCTTGTGCAGACATCATGGTCTTAAGGCCAGATTCACACCACGGCAGCATCAGGTCCGGGGCTGTCCGGTGTAAACCTGACAGCTCTAGACCCGATTTTGCTGTTATGCAGCCCTATAGGGCCGGATGGGAGCTATATGCCATCCAGTTTCCATCTGTCCGGGAGGATCCGGGTGAATTCTGATTTTCTTCCCGGACGTTTTTGTGTCCGGGGCGAAAATCTGCCTAAATTGGATCCTTCCGGATCCAGTGCAATCTGGCACTCCCTAAATGGGAGCCTATGCCGCCAGATCGCCTCGGTCCGACAAAAACATTGGATCCGGGAACAGGACACCGGCGGCTGAAGTTTAGCAGTGAGCGCTGTTAAACTTCAGCACCACCAGCTGTCCCCTGCAGAGCTTTCAGAACCGCTTTTGAGCTGAAAGGGTATGTGCCCACAGGACATTTTTATAGCAGTCCTAAACACAGCAAAATCAGCACTGGTTTGAAGGATCCTAGAGTCCTTGCCGGGAGATTTGCTGCGTTCAGGTCCTGCGGTTTTATTGCGTTTTTTTGCATGTTTTTGCGCGGTTTTGCTGCGATTGGGACACTGCGTTTTTCCTGCGTTTTTGCCATTGTCTGCAGCAAAACCGGAGGAAAAATAGAACATGTCAATTCTCTCCCATCCACAGCACAACCGCAGGGATTTGACAGTTCTTGACACTTGCAAAACCAATGTGTGGGCACAGCATTTCTGTGAAACACTTTGATTTTGCTGGGAATCAAAACCGCAGGAACAAATTAGCATACATTACCATAAAACCACTAATGGTAACCTACATGCAGAAACCGCAGCAAAAGCGCTGGAAAAACGTTCTGTGGGCACATACGTAAAAGGAGATACGTAAAAAGAATGAACATGTTAATTATTTTTGCGCTATTTCACCTGCACTCTTTACTTACCTTGCCGCGCTCCCCTGGAGATTTCTCTTTATCCCGAGACTGTAGGACATTTGGAGAACCTTAGCACCATGTGATCGAGTGAAGTTATCCGGTCCGGTCACATGGTGCTGCTGGGTCCTAGAGTCCGCGCTTGCTGCGGCCCAGCAGGGATGAGAAGATCATTGGTGGTCACTGGAGAGCGTGGCAAGGTAAGTAAAAAGCGCAAAACGAAAAGTGCAGCAGCATTCACACACAGAATGCTGCATTCTGTGAGAATCTGTTCTTTGTGCAGTTTTGCACCAAAAACGGGTTCTCACAAAACGCAGCAATTACGCTGTGTGTGAAGTGAACCCAGCCTTTTACTTTATATTACAATTGACTTATGGCTTTGTGCTGCTTTCAAGTCTTGCAGAGAATTAATACGCCACCTATAGGATATTTTGGGAAAAGAAGAGGTGTACCACGGTCCGCGCTGTTAAGTCCAAAGAAAACTCACATGGGAGCCAAGGTTTCACAAGCAATTCCTTTTTCTTTATTCCTTCACTCCAACGCGTTTCAGTGCCTCACCTGGCACCTTCCTCAGGGATCCCTGAGGAAGGTGCCCGGTGAGGCACTGAAACGCGTTGGAGTGAAGGAATAAAGAAAAAGGAATTGCTTGTGAAACCTTGGCTCCCATGTGAGTTTTCTTTGGACTTAGCAGCACGGTCCGTGGTACACCTCTTCTTTTCCCAACATTTTCTGGACAGCACCACGTGTGGGTGGTCGGTGGAGGTCCTGCAGCAGTTTTAGTACTGATGCTCTTCAAACCGGTTGTGGGTACCACAACTGGATCAGGTGAGTGGATCCATAGCACCACCATTACAGCTTAAGTGTCTCCAGTGATAGGGCACTATTGCTCCTCTTGTTCCCCACCCCTCTTGTACTTTGTATAGGATATTTTGGTGGCTCTACTGTTCTCTTGTACACTTCCAAATTTGTTGTAGAGCAATTTTTTTGCTCATTTTTCCTTTAGGAGCATTTCTTTTAGAAGAGAATAATTTCATTATACAGAACAGTATGGAGGTCAATATGCTAACTCAAAGTTGTCTATGTACCTACCAATCTGCCAGCATCCAGGATATTTGATCCATATTCATTATATACAAGGACCATTTACCTCCCATGAATCTTTGTTTAGACATCGGTGCTCCATCTGGTGACAGGTTATCCCAGCACCCTATACCAGTTACTTACTAAAAGTGCTGCTCTCCGGGACGTTTTGATTTCTCCGTGAGATATGCCAACCATCCAGGAAGGCATGGAAGGGCTCTCCCATATTCAAAGAGCTGTAAAGAGAATCTGTCAGCAGATTTCTCCTACGTCATCCAAAGGTACCGTCACACGCCGCCATATCGCCGGCGAGATCACTGGCAATTCCTGATTTCGGTGATGTGGAAACCACATCACATGGGCATAGTGGCTTGTGACTGGACGATTCTACGGCGAGAAATCGCTGGTGGAGCGTTGCCTGATCGCCCTGCACTGCAGTGAAATCAGGCGTTAACCACCAGGCGATCTTAGCGCTTTGTGGCATGTGACAGGGCGATAGCGATGTAGAAAGGGAGCTCACAATTCTGGAATCAATGCCGTAGGCGTGCCTGAGCGTGCCGTTTTCCGTGCCCCGTCTTCAGCAATTGGTGGCTTGGTGGTAACACAGTTGTGTAGGCAAATCAGAGTGGTCGGGACGCTGTGTAACACACTCTGGCACGCCTATCTCCTCGCCATGGCCAAACTCTACACCCACATCGCTGATGTGGTGGCACCTGACGTGGCGATGTGAGAATGGAAGATCGCTTCCAGTCTTGGTCAGGCGATTTCTGGAATGCAGAATCGCCCATGATCGCACGCGAAATTGCTACGTGTGACATCTCCAATGTGTTCTGAAAAAAGTGCCTGGAACGTGTGCACTCACGTCAAATAGCCAGCGATATGGAAGCCATATGGCGGCGTGTGGCGGTACCTTAACAGGAACATAATGTAGGAAAAGAAACCATGAATCCAACGATGTATAACATAGATTACTGGCTGCAGCCATTCTCACACATCCAAAGAATTTAGTTTTTGAGACACAGCTGAGCTGAAATGGTTGCCCCCGCCCACACCAGGCCCTCTAGATTGTCCATTGACAGTGAGGTGTAAATTACATCAGGGGGCATGTCAGACTACAGAATGTGTAACAAAGTAGTCCTGCAATGGTAATCACCAGTTTATGTAAACAATAGCATG
This sequence comes from Allobates femoralis, assembly GCA_033576535.1. Lineage (NCBI taxonomy): Eukaryota > Metazoa > Chordata > Amphibia > Anura > Aromobatidae > Allobates > Allobates femoralis. The sequence goes on from JARQOC010000001.1 coordinate 58,905,420, forward strand.
CACTGATAAGAGAAGCACAGTGGCTTTTTGTTTTTAACCCTTACAATATGCAATTCTCATCTTACATAGCAAAAACCTGCTGATAAAGTTGTCAAGTACACTATGCCATCTAAGCTTTGTGAACCTTCATCCAGTCTCTGCCATTTGTATGAGGTCTTAGAGTGTAAGATCATCTGTAGTAGGATTTCTGGAGCCTCTTTATAATTATGGAGGACATGCTGCCGCTACCTAGATGGACGTTATTGATTTCCATTCTATAAAATATTATAAACGGTGAATTAAGTTGAGGAAGTTAGAGTTTCTACACAGTCCCATTTATCCAATGATATTATTGAAAATAAAGTAATGGCAAATTACAGGAAGTCTTCGCTCCCACACGTATGCAGGACATGGATACCAGCAACAATATTTATTAAATCTCTCCGTACCTGGAAACGCTCCTTCATTTCCAGCAAGGCAGAGGTCTGACGAGGTAACACATGCAAGGTCTGTGCTGGCCTAATGATATTCCTATATAATGACAGCAACACGTTTCCTACCACATCAGTGCTTATTTCATTACCGCCCCATTTACCACCCACACTCCTCTGTAGATTGCAGTTGCTCTTGGATCTGTGCTATGCAAGACATTTATTTTTCTTGCAGGCATCAGATTACTGCTGTAGTATATGACTATGCACGGATTGCTGTATTCAGGCCTCCCCAAAGCCCCCAAACCCCACGGATTTAATCCATATTCACAGTAACTAGAAAACACTCTTGACTTGTCAGACTCAATATAGCTCCAGTGACCACAATGGAAAATGTCAAGGCTCTCTCTTTATGACAATACTCTTCAACCATTTGGCATTTATTTACTAAATTTATAGTGAAGTAAGATAAAAATAATAAGGGAAAACATGAGTACTGGCCCTTTAAATTATCTACAGTTGAAACCAGAAGCTTACATACACTATACTAAAAGACACATATGCATATTTTTCTCACTATCTCAAATGAAATCAGAATAAAACATGAAATCAAGACTTTGTGATGACAACTCCAAAACATTGACTTTATTATCCTTAAGTCACTTTGTAACCAGTTTGGCAGTATGCTTCAGGTCATTGTCCATTTGGAAGACCCATTTCCACCCAAGCATTAACTTCCTGCCTGATGTCTTGAGATGTTACTTCAATATTGCTACATAATTTTCTTTCCTCATGATGTCATCTATTTTGTGAAGTTCACCAATCCGTTCTACAACAAAACAACCCCAAATGATGCTGCCACCCCCGTGTTTCACGGTTGGGATGGTGTTCTTAGGCTTCCAAGCTTCTCCCTTTTTTCTTGATGGTTATTGTGGCTAAACAGTTATTTATTATTATTATTATTTATTTATATAGCGCCATTAGATTCCATGGAGCTTTACAAATGAAGAGGGGAGAACGAGGACAAATACAATATATATAGACAATCAAGTCGTACAGATACAGGAGGGGAGAGGACAGTTCCATTTTAATTTCATCAGACAGCAGGACATGTCTCCAAAAAGGTAGATCTTTTTTTCTGTGTGCATTTGCAAAAATTAATCTGGCCTCTTTATGTTTCTTTTGGAGTAATGGCTTCCTCAAGGTAGATCGGTCTTTCAGCCCATATTGATACAGTACTTGTTTCACTGTGGATAATAACAATCGTACCAGCTTCCACCATCATCTTTACAAGGTCTTTTGCTTTTGTTCTTGGGTTGATATGAACATGTCGGACCAAAGCACGTTCATCTCTTGGACACAGAACCCGTCTCCTTCCTGAGCGGTATGAAGGCTGGACATTCTTATCTTGTTTGTACTTGTGTATAATTGTTTATACAGATAAACAAGGCACCTTTAGGTGTCAGGAAATTGCATCCAAGGATGAACCAGACTTGTGCAAGTCCACAATTCTCCTTCTGATTAGTGATGAGCGAGCACTAAAATGTTCGGGTGCTCGGTGCTCTGGCCGAGCATCTCAAGATACTCGTGTACTCGGCCGAGCACCGAGCCCAATGTAAGTCAATGAGTGACAGGCTCCGCCCACAGACTTCCGGTTATAAAACGAGTATTGCTGGGAAAGGGCGGGAGGGGGGGCTTTTTGAAATCGTTGCAACATACAACACCTTGCTGTGACCCCCAGAGGGATCCTAACAATGAATCTGCTCTCTGTGAGGTGCCAGCTCACTGTGTGCACTGAAGGGAGCTGTGTACGTGTGTCAGATCGCTTATTATAACCGAGCAGTCCGAGCATCTCGGCGGTACTCGGTGCTCGCCGAGCATCCCGAGTACCGGGATACTCATGCGAGTACCGAGCAGCACAGAGCATACTCGCTCATCACTACTTCTGATATCTTGGCTGATTTTTTTTGACTTTCCCAGGATGTTACACAAAGAAGCAGTGTGTTTCAGGTGCGTATTAAAATACATACACAGGTGTGTCTCTAAAGGCCCCGTCTCACACAACGATATCGCTAATGATACTGTTGAAATGTCACGGGTTTGCAATCGTTCAAATGATGTCGTAACGACGTCGTTCAGTGTGACATGTACAAATGATCAACAATAAGTCGGCTGATCATTGATGGGAGGTTTATGAACTGGACCTTAAACCAAACGATGATCGTCCATCCAACCTGCAGCATTGGTGTGTGTGACAACTTGATAACGATGTTGTTAACGATTTCGCCTATTCAGAACTGAAGGACATAGGCAACCAAATGACCGCAAGTATCGTTCGCTTGGCGCGGAATCGTTGCTGCATCATTAAAGATATCTGTACGTGTGGCACTTCACTAGCGATCATTGAACATCGTTCAAGCGATCTAGGTCAAGTCAGATCATTGGTCGGTTCGCCGACACATTGAAGCATGAAACGGGGCCTTAACTCAGATGTTACTAATAATCCTATCAGAAGCTTCCAAACTCATGACATAATGTGGTCTGGCCCAAATTGAATAAAAGTTTAGTAAGCTTAGTGTATGTAAACTTATGACTTTTCAGAAAGTAATAAAAATGCCTTAATACATTCCGTTTAATTATTCTGGCATTTGGTGAATATTAATAATTATGGTAATCCAAAGTGATCTAAAATAGCAAAGGTTTATTCTGAGTTCATGTCAGATAGTGACAAAAACATGCAGATGTGTCTTTTTATATAGTGTATGGAAACGTTTAGTTTCAACTGCATGTATTAGAGTTATTCTAGTAAGTGTAACAGCTAAGTAACACAGAGAGTGTTCATAGTTAAATGGGTTTTTTATATTTAAAGGGATCCTGTCACCTCCAAAACGCCTCCTAAGCTAGCAAAACATGTCCCTGCACCATCCTATCACTAATCTCACACTCCTTTTGTCTCCTAAAAGCATCCTGTGAAAGTGGAGAAAAACGTTTTAATACTTACTCATTAGTGATTATAATTAGCAGTGACTATTCTTTAGTCACCAAGGCGGGCTGTTGTGCAGCTCCAGGATCCACCCTGTCCTTGTGTGTCTGTTGTGATGTGCAGGCATTGCCCTCCCTCCTCTCTGTCACTCACAGAATGCAAATCATTAGTCCTGCCTTCAGTTTCAGTTTCACTTAAGCACAGACAGAGAGAGGGCTGATCCTGGAGCTGCAAAAGAACACCCCCTGGTGACTAAAGAATATAGCACCTGCTAATTATAATCACTAATGAGTGAGTATTAAAACATTTTTTTCCACTTTCACAGGATGCTTTTAGAGACAAAAGAAGTGTGAGATTAGTGATGGGATGGTGCAGGGACATGTTTTGCTAGCTTAGGAGGTATTTTGGAGGTGACAGGATCCCTTTAAAAGAAATGACTGCGTCCACATATCATACATGGTAATACAGCTCAACTCGTCACTTAAGTGAGACTGAGCTACAGTACCTGACACAAACCATGGACATGTGGCGCTGTTTCAATAATACAGGGTTGGCCATCTATATGGAAACACCAAAATAAAATGTAAATGGTTGGTGATATCAACTTCCTGTTTGTGGCACATTAGTATATGGGATGGGGAAAACTTTTCCAGATGGATGGTGACAATGGTGACCATTTTGAAGCCAGCCATTTTGAATCCAACTTTATTTTTTTCAATGGGAAGAGGGTCATGTGACACATCAAACTTATTGAGGATTTTATAAGAAGTACAAATGTGTGCTTGGTTTTAACGTAACTTTATTCTTACATTAGTTATTTCAAGTTGATCACCATTCATTCCCATTTTATTTAGGTGTATCCATATAAATGGCCCTCCCGGGCTATTGTCTATGCTGTGAAGATACAAGATGTGCAGCATCTGAAACAATGGATACTGGAAGCCTGTGCTAGCATTTCTTCTGCGGTTTTGCTATCAGTGTGTCAAGAGTGGGAGAAGAAAGTTGCATTGACAATCCAACACAATGGGCAGCACTTTGAACACAGTTTATAAGTGGTCATAAACTTGTAAATAACTCATGAAAGAGTGTCACACGACCCTCTTCCCATTGAAAAAAATAAAGTTGGATCCAAAATGGCCAACTTCAAAATGGCCGCCATGGTCACTATCTATCTGGAAAAGTTTTTCCCCTCCCACATACTAATGTGTTACAAACAGGAAGTTGGTATCACCAACCATTCTCACTTCATTTAGGTGTATCCATATAGATAGCCCACCCTGTACATTAGGGACAGAAAAAAAAGTAAAGAACCACAATGCACTCTTGAAGAAACCGTTGTGTGTGAACAGGGATGTTTTCGAATCCTCAGTCATAACACCAGAAAAGAGCAAAACGCACTATCATTAATTATTATTATCATTTATATAGCACCTTTAATTCCATGGTGCTGTACATGAGAAGGGGTTACATACAAAAAAGATAGATATAGTTTACAATAAACACATTTACAATAATGGACTGGTACAGGGGGAAGAGGACCCTGCCCTTGTGGGTTTACATTCTACAGGACAATAAGGAAGAGATAGTAGTTCGGGGGTTGCAGCAGCTCTGGTGGTGATGGTGAGGTGGCTGCTCTGGTGGTGGTGGTAGTGCGATGGCAGCATGGTCACTGTAGGCTGTGGATTTACCAGAAAAAATTGGTTTTCAGGTTCCACCTGAAGGATCCAGGCGTTGGGGCGCAGAATTCCATAAGATGGGGGATATTCGGGAGAAGTCTTGGAGATGACTGAGTAAGGAACGAATAAGTGTGGAGTAAAGAAAGAGGTCTTGGAAAGACTGGAGATTATGTGAGGGAAGATATTGGGAAGGAAATGGTTCTGAATAGCTTAGTATGTTAGTGTTAATAGTTTGTACTGGATTTGTTGGGGAATTGAGAGAAAGTGAAGGGCTTTGCAGAGGAGAAAAGCAGGGAAGTAGAGAGGAGAGAGGTGGACTAGTCGGGCAGTAGAGTTGAAGACAGATTGGAAAGGTGCAAGTGTGTTAGCAGGGAGGCCACAGAGAAAGATTTTGCAGTAGTCAAGGTGGGAGATGATGAAAAAATGTACAAGCATTTTAGTAGATTGAGGGTTAAGGAAAGGACGGATTGATGAAATATTTTTGAGCTGGTGGCGACAGGAGGTGGTGAGAGTTGAAGTTTGGAAGACAGGGCCGAGTCTAGGGTTACTCCTAGGCTGTGGATATCAGGTGCAGGAGTGAGCGTGATGCCATTTTCTGTGATAGATCAAGTAGGGAGGCTACATTGGATGGAGATAAGATAATGAGTTTGGATTTGTCCACATTGAGCATACTGGTGGTACTGGAAGCCATGGAACTTTATGAGTTGTCCCAGGCTAAGGTTATAGAAGAAGAGTAGGGATCCTAGGACAGAGCCTTGTGGGACTCCAACAGAGAGAGGGCAGCATGAGGAGGTATTGTGGGAGTGGGAAACACCAAATGTGCGGTCGGAAAGATATGAGGAAATCCAGGATAGGAAAAGGTCTTTGACACCAAGGGCAGAGAGGTCTGTTGTAGGAGGCAATGGTTGTGTTGAAGGCAGAGGACAGGTCTAAAAGGAGGGGAATTAAAAATTGTCTGTTAGCTTTGGCTGTGAGTTAATCGTTATTCATTTTGGTCAGGGCAGTTTCAGTGGAATGGTTTGGCTGGACTTCAGGTCGTAGGTTGTGGGAGGAAAGTTGAGCACGGACATGTTGCTCAAGGAGTTTGGAAGTGAATGGGAGCAATGATATGGGGCAATAGCTGGGCATAGCAGTCGGGTCAAGGTTTGACTTTTTGAAGATAGTCGTAATTGTGGCGTGGTTGAAAGCAGAGGGGAAGGTTCTAGAAGTTAGAGATAGGTTGTAGAGGTGGGTTAGGGCTGGAATAAGCATGGTGATGAGGTTGGGGAGGAGGTCAGATGGGATCAGCTCTACTTGAGTGATGTTAGAGAGGGAGATTATGAGGTAAGTGCAGAGGTGGAGGGGTTGGGGTGGTGGAATAATTAAGGCTTGCCTCATCTTTATGCCCATGCATCACATATATTATATCTATATTTCTTACAGAGAGACTATAAGGAGACCCTCCATATTCTATGGGGCTGTTCAAATATCTGTAATTTTTTGGCAGGACAAGCCTCAGCCTAAAAAAAGATTCAAAAACAGAGGCAAGTCTTTTTTGAATCGTTTCATGGATTAATCTCAACCTTTCCAATCAATGGGTTTGAATAAGTCAAACAGGACATCAAAGCCATCCCTGTTTCACGTTTGTGCTGTTTCTATTTTACGGCTTAATGGGTAGGGAAGGCTTGGCTTTTTTTTGCATTCTTGTTGAGCATTTAGTGAGTTTTTTTACCTCAGCATTTATAAGCACCAAATACTCCACATGGCAGTTGGCCTCGGACCACATGCATACATTGAGTGAGTTTATTATCTCAGTATTTGAAGCCAAAATCGGGAGTTGAATGATCAGAGGAAATGTTTAAAGAAACACATCACCAATTCTGTATTTTTTACCCATTTTTGGTTTATGGCTTAAAAATACAGAGGTAAAAATTTCACCAAATACTAAACGTGTGCACGTGGCCTAAGAGTTTAATATGTATTGGGACTCCTTGACGTGTCTGAATACACTTATTGGGAGACAAGGGGAATACTAATGTTACTATTAGCAAATATGGACAACCTCTTTAACGTTTGTGGATATGTCTTTGCCGATCATTGCTGAAAAAAACAATCCAACACTCCGATTAATGTTTTCACTGATAAGAAACATTCAACAGTCAGTCATCAGTCAACGCCAATCAGCTGAATAGGGGTGGACACAAATAGAGAAGGACCCCAGTGTAAGATTTGCATAAAGCCCTCTCATTTCCTACATCTCATCATAAAATGCGTAATTATTTCTCTCAGTCCACCAGTAATTGAGAGCTGTGACTAGTAAGAAACTGTTTTGCAGGTGACAGTGGGCCCCCTAACCTACTGGTCCCCTGCGCTCTGCAGCAGAACAGGCAGCATTAATGGTAATGTCCGCCCCTGCAGCCAATGATCATTCATTACTGTCAAAATTGGCAATTTCATATGCGTTTTATCTAATATGTTTGGACTCCCTTGAGTCGATCTGCTTTGGAGTTTGCACTGTCATGATGTGGGAAGCTGGTATTATTATACAGATATTAAGAGCTTCTCCACACTGACTCCACTGTGTGTAGACGGACATCCTTGGCTTCTTACAGTGCCGTCTGGCTGTATGTCAGTGCATAGTCATTTACACTTACTATAAAAAAGCTGCACAAAATGTTACCGCAACCTACATGTGATCATAAACTTGAGCCTTTCCCTTGAAATAGTTTGTAAATGACTGATTAATGATGATATTGTTCTATACGCTAAGAATAAAGCAGATAAGCGATGAATCTCAGGCAGATATTTATACAGCGTCTGCCTTTCCCCACTCTTAGAAATGTAAGACTGCCAAAGAGATCTTGTCAAAACATAAAATGTTCATCTCCAGGGAATATAATGAGAATGTAGAAGTTGCAAAAACAAATTTCAAACATGTTGGTCCTGATGGGATATGGACGGCATTCAATATCGAGTGTGTCTCATTCTCAGCAATGGAAAAATAAACATTTCGGAGGACTGTTCGGTTCTGTTTGTTGTAACCTCGCATCACTCCTGCATGAAAACCTAACATATGAATACAGTGAGTAGAGTTAGTAAACCGCAAACATGAGCTACAATCACATCTGACCATCCTGCAACCTTATTATCCAGAATCCTGCAATCTTAAGCGTTGCTCACATTTTATGTGAATGTATTTGGTGCATTTGACTGGAAATCTCCGACCACAAGTTCCTAAACTACTTAATTCAATTGTCATCATTACTCACATTTTTAAGGGAACCTGTCACCAGGTTTTTCCCATATAAAGTGCAACCAACACCAGTAATGCCCAGGCTGATCTGCAAACTATAAAAAAAAGCTTTTATTATACTCAACTGGGGCAGTCCAGTCCAATGGGTGTTGCTAATCTTGATCTGGCGCCTTTTCTCTGCTTATGATCACTATCTTCTTTCCCTTCTTTGTGTAGATTGAGGCTGTGGTCACAGTTGCCATGCGTTTTTTTAATTGATTTAAACAAAACTCATGCTTTTTTTCATGTCAGCATGACTTTTGTAAGGTGTGTGATGGCTCCCTGCGTTTTTGGGTGCGTTTTTGAATCTGCACATAAAAATAGTGCTTGTAGTATTTTTTGAGCGTTTTGAAAAACGCATGCGTTTTTGTAGAAAACGCATGCGTTTTTATAACATGGGTTCCTATGGGAAACGCATGCAAAAACGCATGTACAATTAGTACCTTTTAGTGCCATTCAAAAACGCATGCGTTTCCCATAGGAGCCCATGTTAAAAAAACGCATGCGTTTCCGGAAACGCATGCGTTTTTTTAACATGGGCTCCTATAGGAAACGCATGCGTTTTTGAATGGCACTAATTGTACATGCGTTTTTGCATGCGTTTTCCATAAGGCCCCTTTTTAAAAAAGGAATGCGTTTTTGGATATGCTCCAAAACGCATGGGACTGTCACACATGCTTTTTGGCTATTAGGCATGCTTTTTTAACATGGGGCCTATGGGTGCGTTTTTTACATGCTTTTTGAAAACACAGGTCTCCAAAACGCATGTGAAAATGGTACTGTGACCGCAGCCTGACACAGTGTCCTCCACACTGTGCTCCTGTGCACTTCTACTTACCTAGCTGAGAGCAGAGCAAAATACTATAATGCGCAGGCATGGGGAAGGTCAAAGAACGCCATGCATGTGCACTACAATGCTTTGGTCTGTCCTCATCAGGTCAGAGAAAAGTGAGCATGGGCAGTAGCACAATGGAGGAGACTGTGTGGATGACATGAGACGCATCATCCACATGAAGCAGGGAAAGAGGACGATGACTAAGGCCATGGCCACACTAGCGCTGGCATTTTGTCCTGGGTGTCCGCCAAGGAGGAGGATTACTGCAGCCGTAAAGCAGACTAACACTCTGTTAACACTGCAATAGAGTATTATGGGGCAGCGGATGCACTGGCACATTGTACCGTGGGCAGAAAAGGTGCCTGCATTTCAAATCTCACGCTATTTCAAGCGGACTGCATGACGCAGAATTGCATGTGGTCCGTTACGCTAAGGATGCGGTAATCTTCCTCTTTGGCGGACCCCCAGGACAGAATGCCAGCACTAGTGTGGCCCTGGCCTAAGCAGAGAGAAGGCGCCGGATCAAAATCATCAACTCTCAGTGGACCGGACCGCCCCATAGGTGATTATAACAAGAGCACTTTTTTATTATACAGATCGGCTTGGAGACTTAGACACAGCATTCAGAATGCTGTATATTAGGGCTTAGTGGTGGTGGTTTCAGTCTACATGGAAAAATCCTGGTGATAGCTTCACTTTAAATGAATATGCCTTGTAGGACTTTTTATATGGAGACTCATGGAATTTACAATCTTGAATAGCCTTTCATTTTCAATAATTTTATATATATTAAAACTGAATGTCCATAGAGATAAACCACATACACACATCTATGTGACACATCCATGTGCTGTACATTTTTTTTTTGGGGGGGGATGGGCTATTACATGGACCTACAGAGATTCATGTATTAGTACAAACTTGTGTCAAAAGCATGGATCCCTGTGTGATATCCTTGGGATTTAGAGAAAGTCCTTCTCTGATCCATCTTTGCATATCAGAATCAGGCATTCAAATCTAGAGGCAAAATGAAAGCTGAAAGTTGTTTCCATTTCACAGTTAAGTCTCACAGATGTTTTGCTTAGAGATAAATTGGAATACAATTATTTCACCGCCCAAAGGTCTTTTTATTGGCTTGACAACATAGACCGTTTTTTAGTGAGAAAGGATCAGATCAGAAAAATTACGGATCCAACTTGGATGATACCTGATAGTAAAATGGTCAATTTCTCACAAAAGTTGTAATTTGTGCAGATGTCTGAATGTAGCCTTCAACCAGTAGTATCAAAACCTGATGTAATCTTAGGGGGAATTTGTCAGTGACAGAGGATCGTGTAGCTCAGGAGTGCAGACTGTCAGTCATTACATGTCTCACACTGGAAATACCTCCTTTAATATATCAGGTGTCACAAATATCCAGAGTCTCAATTTGCCTTATGGGGACCTGAATATTAAATGTGCTTTCCTTTGGTGCATCTAGAGTTAATGTCATTTTCTTTGCTTGCAGATTCTGATTGCTTCTCTTCAAGCGCTTCAGACTGGTGACCACACCCATCATCTTTAAATAGACCCATGTTCCTCCAGAGGGCACATGTTTTAGAGAATCTACATTCCCTAACTAGCCACAGTGGAGGAAGGTTGTGCTGCTGCTGTCTTGTAGTTCAGCTACTGAAAGCAATGTAGGCTGCATTCTAGGTGCCTGGCTGTAGCCGTAAAGCTTGTTGTATATCTTTTTTTGTTATCCCCCTGTTTGTCTTCTAATCCTGGTGTTTTATTAGTGCAGCAGTGGGATCAGTGCACTCGCTGGCCGTCTCACTACTGAGGGTGAGGTGAGTGCTAGCAAGGGACTAGGTATCCTACTTGACAACAGGATGAAAGAACCTGCATAGGGACATTAGGAAGGTTAGCGTAAAGCCTCAGGTGAGTGCAGGAGGTGTCCCATGCCCCTCTTCCTAACATCAGAACCCACCATTGTTATTGTTTTGCCGGTGTACCCTTGTATTTTGTGTTGGAGGTTCCCTGGTGTCTGGAGAAACCCAAGTAGTCCTTCGCACCCATTCCACTGCCTCCCTCTGCTACTCTCCCCTCTTTCGAGGCCCACCCTGTCTGCATTTTCTTCCCCTGTAACCTTCAGCTGGCCGTCATCTACCACCCCCTGGATCCATCCTCACCTTCCTCGACCACTTCACCACCTGGCTACTTCATTTCCACTCTGCTGACATCCCCACCATCATTATGGGTGACTTCAATATCCCCATCGACACCGCCCACCCAACCGCCTCTCAACTGCTCTCCCTGACCTCCTCCTTGGGGCTCTCCCAATGGTCCTCCTCTGCCACCCACAAAGACGGCCACACGCTGGACCTCATCTTTACCCATCTTTGCTCCCTCACTAACCTCACTAACTCAACTCTCCCCCTCCAGATGCCATTTCTGTGTCGGGTCCAGTATTTGGACACAGGAAGAGCAGCGGGGAGCCAAGCCAGACAAGCGCTGTCAGTGGTGTAATATCATTTTAGCGGTGTATATACACTGCTACAGTGATATTTAATAATGGGATGGTTAAAAATAAAAAGTAAATTCTCACCTTTCCAGCGACTCCCGAGTGTCCCACGCTGAATACATCTCCTGGCAGCTCGAGGACCTTGCATGATGTCACTGGGTGGGGCAGGGCAACCTGATCACATGACCGCATCAGCCCGGTTTAAAGATTTAAACTCTGCTTGCTGATGTGGTCATGCGATGGGTTGCCTCGCCCCTCCCATTGACATCATGCAAGGTCCTCGAGCTGCCAGAAAATGTATTCAGCATGGGACACTCGGGAGTCGCTGGAAAGGTGAGAATTTATTATTTTTTATTTTTAACCATCCCTTTATTCAATAGATACACTGCTAAAGTGATATAATGGTGCCGTTACACGCTAGGATATCGTTAACAATATCCTTAGAATAATCACGTGACAGTGATCATTCCGACATCGTTAGTGCGTTGTTACACACAAGGATATTGTTAACGATATCCCATTCGGCAACGCACCAGTTAAATAGGAGACCAAAGACTGAACGATCTTTTAAAGCAGCAGGAATAGGAGCATTTTGAACGACATCATGGAAAAAGGTGTCACACTGAACGATGTAGCTTCTTCAAGCAGCGTTAATTGGATGAACATTCCAACAATTTTTCCATCCTACATCGTTCGTGTACACGCAAGGATGCACAAACGATATCGTTAGAACGTTCACAAATATGTGACGTTACAACGATATCGATAACGAGATCCTAGCGTGTGATACGGCTTTTACACAGATGTACTATGGGTACAGAGCAGTGCTCCTGTTCTGCGCATGTTCTGTACCCTGGAACCAGATCTGGGAAACGATTTTGTTGTTTCACGGATCTGGTGCTATAGGCCCCCATGTTAACTGTCCCGGACTGAACCGGATTTGTTTCTGTCCTGTTTTGTCACCGGAGCCCAAAAACGGTGCAGGCATTGTTTTTGGGACTGGTAAAAAACAGGACAGAAACGAATCCTGCACCACATTCACAAAACCGGATGGCCAAATAGGGCCAATCCAGTACCATAGGGATACATGGGGGCCGAAACGATCCTGTTCTGTTTGTTTCAACAACGAACAGAACAGGATGGTGAAAAACATAATGTGAAGCCAGCCTTAGACAGTTCTGAATGCAGCGATGCTAAGTATGTGCATTTCTTTGTTGGTTGTATGGATTTTACTGTCTGAGCCCAGCACAAGCGATAATCTTAAAGATGGCTATCTAGGAACGACACATTAAATTTGGATAACCCTTTTGTGGGATGTTTATTTTAATAAACTGCTATATATAAAAACACTACTTTTAAAAATACTACTTTTTTTTTTAAACTTTAGTACAATGTATCTGTACAGATATATACTGATATTATAACCAGTTGTGCACATTGGTTGTTCTCACACAAAATTGGATCCTGCATGGGTTATTCATCTGACCTATCAGGATATATATATGCTATGTATATATACATTTATTAGGTATATAATATTTCAGTTTCTATCCTATAGGTTTCTATGGTTCACTTATCTTAATATTAGCTTATTTGGTTTACCTTGGAAAATGTATAATTTTCATTTTTCTTTCCTGTAAGAGTGGACAGTAATAGCCTTCAGGACAACTAAGACCACAAAAACACACCTAGAGTAGGTAAATCAACAATTTAGGAGAACAACTAAAAGAAATAACACAATATTAAATGTGACACATATCTATTGCAGCAACACTAACGTAAATCACCTTCACGTGGCACCGTAGGAACACGCAACACGGCACAACTTTAAAGGTACAGTAATCAGACTAATATAAATAGGTCCTCTGTGATATACTAAGAAACAACTAACTTTTGTACTTACTGTCTTCAGCAAGAAAACAAACTAACTAAACACCTTTTGCCAAGTCACAGGAGAAACACGCAATATTAGGCTGGTTTCACATAACGTTTTTGTGCCTGTCCGTGGGATCCAACTTTGAACGGGGATCCCACGGACAGGCACGGATCCATACGGATCCCTGCAATCGGATGGCAAATAGCCATCCGATCTGCAGGATCCGTGTGGATGCTGCGGTCCCCTGTCTCTCCCTACTCCTGCCTCCTCCATCTTCTTCCCTCTCCTATTCTATATGCTGTGCCCCCGCTATTATTTGCTGTGCCCCCTCTTCTCTATCCTCCTCTATCCCTATCCTGTCCCCTGTCCTCTCCTGTGTGTAAAAAAATAAAAAAACCTCCTCCGGGAGTATACATCACCTGTCACCGGCTCCAACGCTGCAGCACGATCAGGGCAGAAGAGCCTGTGATGATGTAAGATGTAAAACAAAAAGGAAAAGGGGCGCAAATGTGTAGGATCCCCTTATTAAAAACGTCTATGTGGCGTGGGTAGGTGGCCACTCACCTTATCGGGTTGTGCAATTCCTGCACAACCCGGTTTAACAGCCTCCGCCACCGGCGGTATATGCAATGCCTCTCCGCTCTCCTCTCTCCTGTTCAAGGCAGATTGTTTGTGCTGTTCCTGAGCTGCTCCAGCCGCCAGTACCTCAAAAAGGGAGTAGTTTTCATGCAAAAAATAGTAATGGCGGTCTAATTAGGAGCGCTCTAAGGAACAAGCAGACATGTAAGATGTTTTCATAAATATCAAACCTTTTATTAACTTCTTAGCTCCCCTCACAGCTCCACTACGCGTTTCAACTGCATACAAACAGTCTTCATCAGGTGGTGTCCACCACCTGATGAAGACTGTTTTTATGCAGTTGAAACGCATAAAATAAAAGGTATAAGGCATAAAGGTATAAGGCATGGATGCACAGCAAGAGATTATGTTAAGAATAATCAGATGTAATAATACACATATCAATCATTCACAGGTAACAAAAAACAAGAAACTGTGAAGGTGCACGCTCTACCTGTATTGACCATAACAACACAAGCCAAAATCATTACCCACACAAAGAACATACACCAATATACAAGCCCTAAAGGCATAGGGCCGCCAACAGTGCAGGTTTTCAGGATTTCCTTAGTATTGCACAGGGCTTGGAATCGTTACCTGTGCAGATGATCACATTAGCACCTGTGCAATACTAAGGAAATTCTGAAAACCTGCACTGTTGGCGGCCCTCGAGGCCTGGAGTTGGGGACCTCTGGCATAGATCATCGTATAGCTGGTTAAGCAGAGGAAAGTTGTGTTATGTATCAATAAAACTAGTATTAATGAAATGTATTGATCATCCATAGGTTCAAAAAAACAACCACAACTTTGAATGTAACGCTCAACAAGAAAGACGCCACATTACCAGAAAGGTACCCCCTTTTTTTTAGTCTACAGAACAAGCTATGTAAGCATGACACAATATTATACAATTGGTATATTTTCGGAACACCATATTTGCAGGCCCTGAAACATCAAATAAGACCTACAAAACTTATACATTTTTCAAGGTGAACCAAATAAGGTAATATTAAGTTAAGTGAACCATAGGATAGAAACTGAAATATTATAATACTAATAAATGTATATATATATCTTTATAGGTAAGATGAATAACCCATGCATAATCCAATTTCGTGGGAGAACAACCAATGTGCACAACTGGTTATAATATCTGTATATATCTGTACAGATTCATTGTACTAAAGTTTTTTTAAAAATAGTATTTTTAATTTAAAAGTAGTGTTTTATATACAGCAGATTATTAAAATAAACATCCCACAAAAGGGCTAATCAAACTTAATGTGTCGTTGCTAGATAGCCATCTGTAGGATTATCGCTTGCGCAGGACTCAGACAGTAAAATCCATACAACCCACAAACGAGTAAAGGGAGGACTGTAAACAGAGCCCCCCCCCAAGCCTACTAGCAGCAGCAGATGCTTTGAAGAGGTCATTGCTTCCCAAGGCAAAATAATTACCCCAAGCATAATCATTCACAGGTTAGCTCTGGTGTTAGTAATATATTAAAATGTGCATTTCCTTTTTATTTACTTGAATTGTTTTATGTTTAATAGGGAAAAAGGGGGTGGTTTGAACGTGTGTGTGTTTTCTTTTTTTTCATATTTTAAAAACTTTCCATTTACTCCTTTCTATATCTACTAATCCCCTTAGGAGACTTGAAGTTGCGATCATCTGATCGCTTGTGCTGTACAAAGCCCTGCATCACACTACTCTATACAGCCGAAATCACAATCTCCTATGAATGCCAGCTCGCAGCTGGCGTTCACAGGAAGATTGCAGTGACAGACACAGGGATCATCAGCTGATCCCTAGCTCTCATGACAACCCACTGGCGCCACATGATCATGTCATGTATGCGCCAATAATAGCGGGGAATGACATATCCCCCTGCCAGCACATGTTACCTTTTTTTATTTATCTTAAAATGAGGATCAATTTAATAAGATGTAATATTGCACAAGAAGTTATCACATTTCATATTACAATGGAATTTCCTGCTTCAAAAGCCTTGTTTTTAATGATTCTCCAACTTCTTCTTCTTGGGATTAAAAACAATGTAAGTTTGGTTAGGAGAACTTCACTGCTGGAGGCTCTCACTTAGGAAAGTGTGAACAATGTGACATGTAGCACATCTACACTGCCAGACATCTATACTCAGGCGGCGCAGCTAAATAAAACCACAACCTGATCGGTGGGCAGTCAATGCAGAACACAAACTGCTAAAATAAAATACAGACATGCTGATAATGTGATATGAAATAAACTATTTAAGGGTCCGCTCACATCTGCGTGTAAAAAATTGCTCCGATTTCAAAGGTCTGCAAAGGTAAAATTGTTTGAAAAATAAGGTGATTTTTATATACTTTCAATCGGCATATACAGTTTTTTCCACAAATACTGATCTTTTAGGATTTTCCTAAACATCCTGCAGAATTTAAAGGTCCTGTCACACATAACGAGATCGCTAACGAGATCGTTGTAACGTCACAGATTTTGCGGCGCAACAACGATCCCGCTAACGATGTCGTTCTGTGTGACACGCACCAACGATCTGGCCCCTGCTGTGAGATCGTTGATCGTTATATACTGCTCTGGGTCATTTCTACGTTGTTGCGCTCCAGCTGGGAGCGCTACATCATTGTGTTTGAAAGGGACAATGAACAACGATCTCAATGCTACGCTTTGGAGTGACAATTACCAACGACCTCGGTATAATTCTGGATCGTTGCTGAAGTCGTTGGTGACAAAGGATATATGCTGATATCGTGAGACAGTGCATGTGAAGAACGGGGATGTCAGGGAGTGCAGCGCAGTTTCAAACTTGTGGGATAACCCCATGTGACCCATCTAGTCTGAACTGCAGTAATGTTTGTAATGGCACCACTTGTCACACTCTCACGCATGCATGTGTGCCTGGTCTCACCTCACATCATAAAGGGGATGCTTTCTGTGATTGTGACCTTACCATATTGTTGGAAGACCCCATGCCGACGGTACATTGTTTGCTGCTTTTTTTTAAGGCAGATTTTGAGAATCTGTATCAAAATCTGCATGTCTATCCTGAAGGCAGCAAAGTCTATGAAAGTTCAGAATTGCTGTTCCAACATCTTTTTTTCCCTTGCAGATTTGGGGCAGAAAAAAGAAATTCGATCCACATATACAAGAAAAAAAAAGCAATGTGGGAACAACATTCTGACCTCACACAGACTTTGCTGAACTCAGGATAGACATGCAGATTTTTATGTATATTTTTAAAATCTGCATCACAAAAAGCATCACATAACTCACTGTGGGCACAGGGTCTAAGAGGGTCCAGAAAGAGCCGAAGTAGTGGTGAAAGGGCTCGAGGATTCCTCTTTTCCCTTGCTACCTTCACAAAGACTTCTAGGGCAACTACAGTCCTCAAGATCTGAGAACACATTTTCAAGATTTCCTTAGCATTGAACAAGTTCTAATTTCATCACCTGCAGAGATGATGATTCTAGCACCCTGAGAAAAATGCACAGGGGTTATCTAAGAGGCATGTGACGTTGCACACACGTGCTTAGTGCAGGAGCGAGAAGCTTCCACTGCACTGGCACTAGAAAACCTGATGCAGCGTTTCCTGAACTTGTGAGTTCCTTTATGCTTGGTCCCATTATTTGATGCCACTAAATTTTGAAAGCACTGATACTATTATTTAAGTCTCAAAGACTCACATATCAATAAACACTGAATATATGAAAAGTCCCACTGGGATCCGCAGACTCCATTACAATGGTGCAAAGTCCATTAAAAGGAAAGTCCATTAAGAGCTTAAGGCTGCGTTCACACATTGTGTATTTTGCCGCGCTTTTTTACGCGCGCTTTTCAAAATATGCAATGTGTTTTGTGTCTGCCAGCAAAGTGAATGGGAAATTCACTTTGCTGTGCAGACCCTGCGTAAAAATACGCAATGCTTTTTATGGGAGAAAGCGCAGCTGCATAAGTAATTGAGATGTCAATTCTTTACGAAGCTGCTCCTGCGTTTTCTCCCTCTGATGTCAAAGAGGGGAGGAAGAATCCTGCTTCCTCCTCCCCTCTGTGACATCTGTGGCCGCCCATTAGATTTCACAGTGTATTAATATACACTGCGATATCTAAATTAAACAAAGCCAAATGTATGAAAAATAAAAAGAATGAATACTTTACCTGTCTGACACCTTTTCCCGGTGTCCGGTAATGAGGCCAAGCGAAGTGTCTTCTGTCAGGACCTGCCGTGATGTCAGAGAGGTGTTCCCAGCACGGATTGGGCGCTCGCGCTCTTGTGATACATATCACATGACTGCGAGCAGCCAATCAGCGCCAGGAACGCCCCTCTGACGTCACCGCAGGATCTTGCCGGACACAGATCTCCTGGCCTCGGCACCGGACACCGGGAAAAGGCGTCGGACAGGTAAAGTATTCATTCTTTTTGATTTTTCATACATTTGCCTTTGTTTAATTTAGATATATATTGATACCCTGCGAAATCTAGAGGGCGGTCACAGCTGTCACAGAGGGGAGGAGGATTCTTCCTCCCCTCTGTGACATCACTGCGCTTTCTGGGGTAAAGAAAGCGCAGTGTGTGAAAGCCCCTGCGTATTCTGTTGCGCTTTTTTGCGTGACTGAAAAACGCAACAAAAAGCGCGCGCAAAAAAGCGCAGCAAAATATGCAA
Source organism: Allobates femoralis (assembly GCA_033576535.1). Taxonomy (NCBI): domain Eukaryota; kingdom Metazoa; phylum Chordata; class Amphibia; order Anura; family Aromobatidae; genus Allobates; species Allobates femoralis. The sequence continues at coordinate 58,924,269 of JARQOC010000001.1, forward strand.
ATGTGTGAATGCAGCCTTAAGGTGTAGCCCAAAGGCTACAATCCCACTAATCCAGCAGGGGGAAGCGCAAGGTGCGCTAAACTAGGGAAGGGGAAAAATAAAATTGAGAAAATAAAAGGCCTTGCTCTTTGAATAATACTAAAACAACTGAAAGAAGTCCTCCAGACAAAATGACAACTAAGGGTGAAGGTGACCTTGACCCCAACATAGGTTGTGCAGAGTCTTTTGGAAAGATGGTCACGCAGCTGCGTATATTGGTTGACATAGCTCCGATGACCAGTATCTTCTTCGGCTATGAAGCCAAACCTTTCTGCTGGATTGCCACCACCTTGCCTCAGGTACATTGTTCATCAGTCATTGGCTTTAAGCCCATGCAACCACTCTCGGCCGATGGCATCCGCAAGACAAATCTCAAGGAATGAGACAGGACGGAGTGGTTCATGCCATATAGGTTAGTTGCTTGGAGGTGGTAGGGGTCCCCACATGGCATTCTTCCAGTCAAAGAACTCTGACAGGGTGCTACACAAGGCTGGGAAACGGGGCCTTATGCCATCATTCTTCTCGGTCTCCTCATCATGCTCTTGGTCCTGAAGTTGCTGATACAGCAGCTTTGGCACCAGCTACAGGTGTAATAATTCCAGGCATGCTGCAAAATCTTCCTCAGTGTGATATCTGCTGTTTCTTGCTGGCATGGGGAATGGCTCACCTCCTGACTGTGAGCTCCCTAGGACCTCCTATGGCATCTGAGCCCAGCGCTGGATCCTTGTAAAATAGAAGTATTTACCGGCTAGTATTTCTCCTCGCTAGATCTTGACCTCGCTGCATTTGAGGTCCAATGCGGGTAGAACAATAGCGATGGAGCTCCAGGTGACACATGTGTCCTGTACAGGGTGCTCCAGTTCCGATGCTATAGCGCCCTCTGCCCCTGGGGTGTTGAGGAAGATGACATCTTCCAGAGTTGGCATATCTTGTGGTGGATCCATCATTAATATCACTCACTGGCTGCATACTGCAGGCACACAGTAGCAAAGTGTACCATGGTGTAGCCGATTTGTACTGCACTGCTAAGATGGCGCCTGGCTCCGCGGGGATGCCTCTTTGCTTTGCCTGGGGTTTCTGTGTCTTCCAGTGCCAGAACACAGTAGCTTACAGGATATTATTCTTTGCAAAATCTTGTTGCCTAGCTCCTTATTAATCCCTCCATGGGGTGAGATGCAGAAGGCACCTGATTTACAAATCCCATTCCTCATGTCACAGGTAACACCTGAACTTGCAGTTGGATGGAGTGATTATTAAACTTGACAATTTTGGAGTAGATATTAGGGTGCATCCTCACGATCAGGATATGCAGCGTTTTGGACACAGCATCTTTGCGCTGCTTCCAAAACGTTGCGTCGTACAGTACTAGCATAGTGGATATTATTTCAAGAAATCCCATCTTCACTATGTGTAACCCGCTCGCAGCGTCTTTGGAGCTGCGGTGAAATGAAATGAACATGCTGCGGAGTCGGAAGCGGCTCTCATCGGGTGACTGCATGGAGAAGCCGACCTGCACCCGCCGCACACGGTGAGTACAGGGCAGCTGCAGTCTCCCTGCGGCCACCCACGGCTTCCCTCAGGTCCAGAGGAGCTGCTTCCAACACGCAGCTCCTCCAGACCGTGTGCACGCACCCTAAGGGAAAAAAAATACGTTTATTCAGCTCACCAATAATTACGGTAATCTGAAAGGTTAAATAAGACTAGTGGGCAACAATGCAAGTTTAATATTAATAATACACATAACAAACTTGTTCACATGCCAAAAATCTGTATTGTAAACATATGAAATTAAATAAAATGACTGCACATTTTTAAGATCCAATATTCATAGTATAGTGTTTCATGAGTGGGAACAGACCTATAAGACCATATACGTGAAGCATATAATGGCCATATGCTATTTTTATATGAATTGCTATCACATAAGTGTAGAAGAGATGGCGTTACATGCTGCAGACCCTCTGCAATAATAATGCTAAGTGCCAACTGTGCATTTGTGCTGCATTACTTTTGCTGCCTTTCTACACCAAAAACACAGCACTCACAGCTTTGAAATGAAAGTCAATGTGTACCCACATGTGCGTTTTTGGGTGCTGCGTTTTTGTTGCAGAATTCGCCTGCGTTTTTGTTTATGTCCCTGCAATTAACTTGCCCATTTTTTGGCTGTGTTTTCCCATAGACTTCATTCTAATTCCCCCCCAAAACAGCATTACAAACGCATGGGTATTCTCACAGTGCATTTGGGATGCTTTTTTAAAGTGATTTCAACAGCATAAATGCTGCAATACTCACCCTCCTCAGCAAACCCACGGTGATCCCTGGTGAAATCTTCATTCTCAGCACCAAGAGAAGTGATTTGAGAACCAACACCGCCCCATGTGACCGGTCATGTGACGCAGCCTGTCACATGGCCAGTCTCTGGACGAAATCTATGAGTCCTTCTATTGCCCGGGAAGAAGACATCACCATGCGCTCGCCGGATGGTGAGAAAGTGTGCCTGTCTTTGCATTTGTCTGTCTCTGTGTGTGTCTCTTTGTCTTTGTATGTCACCTTATTTGTGCTGCGTTTTTGTGCTTCATTTGTATGTTCACAAATGCAATAGCTTTGTGCTGCATTTGTTGCATTTGTGCACATACAAATGCAGCACAAAAATGCAGCACAAAAAATAAGCATAGTGAGCACAAAACCTTAATAATAATAATTAATAATAATAAAAAATAATAAAATTAATAAATAAATTAAATAAATAATAATAATAAAAAAAGTATTCCCAAAAAATGTAAAAAATATATTTATATATACGGTAAGCTCTCTTAAACGGATGTTTTAAGGACATTCTAAGGTTCCTGAACTACACATCTGCTGTCACATCTGGCACTGTTTCCAAAATTCACACCCTGCAGGTGTCAAAAACACCTGAAAGCTCCAGGAAGCTTTAAAAATTATTTTAAAGTGTAAATGTCATTTCACTGAAAAAAAAACAAAAAACAATACTGCACTGGTTGTTAATGATGGGTCGCATAGCAGCTAAGATAATGATTTTGTATGCTATATGACTGATTTTCACACATTTTTCAGTGTTTTTTTTAAAAGCTGCATTTTCTGTCTTTGTAGGAGTAGCCAGCAGCTGATGGCACCGTGTGTGAGAGCAGGCTGGTAGCGAGCTGTTATTACCCAGCGTGCCACCCGCCACCAGGTCCGCTAGAAGAGCTGGGTATGGTGCCTGGAAAAGGCGCTTATTATTAATGCTGCATTTTCAGGGGTGACTGTGGGCTGCTATTCTTTAGCGTGGGAGGCCCTAAAATAATGGGCCTTCACCCTGCTGAGAATACCAGCCCTCAGCTGCCTTGTTTTACCTTGGCTGGCAATTAAAAATAGGGTGGAGCCCATGCACCTTTTTTTTTTGCCAGCCAATGGTAAATTAGGCAGCTGAGGGTGGCAGCTCACAGTTTGTCTACTTTAATCAGGCTGGATTTACAATTGCTGCGAATCCCCATGCATTTTTTTTTTAATTATTTATTTAATTAACACCCTATGATGGCAAGTTGCTTGCCATACACTAATGTTTTATGGTAATCAAGCAGAATCACTATCCAGATTGAGGAAATCCAGTCTGACTACAACAGCCAATCACAGAGGCTCTCACAGAGTTTGACCTTCTGTGATTGGCTGTTTGTTTGAAAGTGCAGTGAATATGCAATTAGCTTAAAGGGAACCTGTCACCCGATTTTAAGCCCCTACACTATCTCTAGCTGTCCCTACACCTTCCTAGCAGCTCCCTATCTATCCCTTTCTTAACTAAAGTGTCCCTATGAAAGAAGTGTAAAATAAGTCTAAACTTACTGCAGTCCCCATGGTTGGGGGACTGGGTAGGCGTGGCCATGCTGCGTTCCTCACACCTCCTAGCTGTAATGCACGCCCCGCTGGGCGGCATTATTCTGGGTCCACTCAGCCCCGTTAATTGGAATCTCCCACCCTCTACACCTCTTTGCACCGGCCGGGCGTCACATCCGGCGCGGTGCATTATGGGCCGTCACGTGATCGGCCCTAGTGCATTATGGGCTTGATCACGTGATCGGCCCCGGCTTCAATAAGCGCATTGCGCATGCGCGGAGCCGGGGCCGATCACGTGATCAAGCCCATAATGCACTGGGGCCAATCACGTGATCGGACCCAGAATGCACTAGGGCCGATCATGTGACGGCCCATAATGCACCGCGCCGGATGTGACGCCCGGCCGGTGCAAAGAGGTGTAGAGGGTGGGAGATTCCAATTAATGGGGCTCAGTGGACCCAGAATAATGCCGCCCAGCGGGGCGTGCATTACAGCCAGGAGGTGTGAGGAACGCAGCGTGGCCACGCCTACCCAGTCCCCCAACCACAGGGACTGCAGTAAGTTTAGACTTATTTTACACTTCTTTCATATTGACACTTTAGTTAAGAAAGGGATAGATAGGGAGCTGCTAGGAAGGTGTAGGGACAGCTAGAGATAGTGTAGGGGCTTAAAATTGGGTGACAGGTTCCCTTTAATAGGCGGCCCTGGAAGTAGCAGTGGGAGACTGCTAAAACCTATCTAGCTATTCAATCTAGCTACTCTTTTCACAGGTAAGGCTGGGGTCACACTTGTGTTTTTTCCATGAGTTTTTGGAGACCTGCGTTTTCAAAAAAGTATGTAAAAACGCACCCATAGGCCCCCATGTTAAAAAACGCATGCCCTAATAGCAAAAACGCATGTGTTAATAGCAAAAACGCATGTGTGACAGTACCATGCGTTTTTGTGTGTGTTTTTGCTATTATGTGATTAGCTGACATCAAAAACGCATGCAAAAACGCATGGTACATTAGTACCATTTAGTACCATTCAAAAACGCATGCGTTTTCCATAGGGGCCCATGTTAAAAAAACGCATGCGTTTTTAAAACAGCACCAAAAAATAGTGCATGCACTATTTTTTGGTGTGGATTTAAAAACGCATGCAAAAACGCAGGGTGCCATCACACACCTTAAAAAACTCATGCTGACATGGAAAAACGCATTTCCAAAACGCATGAATTTTTTTAAGTCCCTAAAAAAACTCATGCCAAGTGTGACCCCAGCCTAATACAGCATAAGAAAGACCATGTTAAAAACGAATTGCACACGGACTTCATTCGTACCACAGTCACACCACACTCTTGCATCACACTCGCATGAAAATACGGAAAGCACTGGCATGATTGTCATGCATCAAAAATGGTCAACATTGTTGGTCCTGAAAAGGAATCGGGTCTGACTCTAAAACGCGTTGGAGAATAAAGAAGCCATTTGTGATGTACATCTTCTGACTGTCTCCTTTGTGAAGCAGCGCAGGTCTGTATAACACAGTCCATATCATCACCCTAGGATTGTAAAAGTGGACACGCTGTCCAAACTCTGATGGTAAAAACATATACATTGACCAAACTGTGATGGTAAAAATGGACACACTGACCAAACTCTGATGGTAAAAACGTACACACTGACCAAACTCTAATAGTAAAAATGGACACACTGACCAAACTGTGATGGTAAAAATGTACACACTGACCAAACTGTGATGGTAAAAATATACACACTGACCAAACTCTAAAGGTAAAAATGGACACACTGACCAAACTCTAATGGTAAAAACATACACACTGACCAAACTCTAATGGTGAAAACACACACTGACCAAACTGTGATGGTAAAAATGGACACACTGACCAAACTCTAATGGTAAAAACATACATACTGACCAAACTGTGATGGTAAAAACGTACACACTGGAGGGGCGTGGCTTGCCGATGCAGTGGTGGGACGCTGATGTGAGTCGCTCCGCTCCTGAAGCAACCAGTACAGCCATTTCTACCTCCTCACCACCGGATTGCAGTCTATGGGCAAGTCGGGGAGATCGCAGGGAAGCTCCGGTACCTCTTCCCAGGGCTCTGGCGGCACCATAGTACGCTATCTGCGCTCATCTCAAACTCCCATCAGGGAGCACAGCGGACCTAAGATGGCGGCGTCCTCTCAGCCCCGAGGACAAGGAGCGCGGGAAAGGAGAGAACAGGGCAGCCGCTTTGCTCCACTGCAGCTAGACTCAGAGGGGGAGACCGCGCACATGGAGGATATCGCAAACCTCCCAACTCCTGAGATAAGTAGAATACTTAAACTTCTCCCAACCAAAAAAGATCTAGACAGGCTGGCCAGCAGGATGGAGGGCAACTATAGAAAGGAACTACAGTCCCTGAAAGCAGAATTCACTGCAAGAGTGGAGGATGTTGAGAATGTGCAGGAATCCATACTGAATGAGCTACAGGCTCACAGAGAAATGCTGCAGCTGCACTCAGACATGATGGAAGATTTTATGTATAGCCAAGAAGACATTGAAAACCGCAATAGGAGAAACAATGTCCGCATAAGGGGCCTCCCTGAGTCAGTGTCCCCTGTAAATTTGAGAAAAGCAGTGCAGGACTTGTTTAATACCATACTGGGCAACCCCCTGGACTCTGAGATAATTATGGACAGGGTTCATAGAGCCCTGGCTCCGAAACCATCTGGAGACCTTAGACCCAGAGATGTGATCTGCCGTGTACACTACTACACGGTAAAAGAGGCTATCATGCTGGAGGCAAGGCAGCGGGGCCCTATTCAGTTTATGGAGACTGAGATCACTCTGTTCTCTGACTTGGCCAGACGCACCCTGCAGCAAAGACGAGGCCTAAGACCCCTGTTGTCTCTTCTTAAAGCGAATGATATAAACTATAGATGGGGCTTCCCTTTCCAGCTGGTGGCCCATAAGGATGGCAGGTCTGCGACATTCCGCAGGCTCGGAGATCTGGACGCTCTGCTGAATGCCTTTGACTTACCTCATGTTGACCTACCGGAGTGGCCTGAACTCCGCCATTTACCACCACCCCCAGCGAGATGGCAGGAGACACGCCGTGGTAGAAACTCATCGGCCTGAACACTTGATCACAAGACACAGTGTCTTCCGGTTCCCGTCAGACCAGAGGTCTTTGAAAGACTTCAAAGGATTGAAAAAGCTGAGGAAAACGGCTATAGTTCCTGTTGGGGATTCTTATTCCCCCTTTCCCGCCCTTTCTTCCCTTCCCTCACCCTATCAGACTCCTTTACCCCCCCCCCTCATTCCCTCCCCCCCTACTCAAGCAAAAACCCTAACCCTTTCCCTTTAAATACCTTGTGGGATTGATGTTTCTCCCACAAATTTCTATGACCGGTGGTGTAGGTCATTATTCTAGATATTATGATACTGGGAGTCTTTAGGAGCCGGAGTGGCTACCTCCTGGCTTTCACAGTTTCCCACGAGTGCTGGACGGTATGCTTACTGTCCACGGTTGCACACAAACTGGAATGGTCATAAATGTATACTGTATGCCATTTTCTTTTCTCTTGTTCTCCCTCTCTCCTATCTATTTCCTCTCCCTCTCCCTCTCTTGTTTTCCCTCTCCCTCTGGTCGAGATGGTTAAAGTTCACAGTCGAATGAAACGTTACTAGTTGTGAATGGCTGACCTAATCTTTTGCTCTTTCAATGTCCGTGGTTTAAATGTTCCCGCTAAACGTCGTCAGGTTTTATATACGGCCCATAAGAGAAAGTGCACAGGTCTTAATGCTTCAGGAAACCCACTTCAGACATGATTCCATTCCCAAATGCGAATCCCCCTATACCACCAGTGGTATCATTGCCCTAATCCTGAGTCAAAGTCCAAGGGAGTTTCAATTGGGTTTCATAAGTCATTCAGCCCAACGATCCTGAAACAGCATATAGACCCAGAGGGCAGATTTATATTCCTTATGGTGTCTTTTTCCACAAGACAGTATGTATTTGCTAATGTGTATTTTCCCAACAGGGCTATGCGGCAGTTTGGGGTGAAAATAAGATCGCTCCTGCAAGACTTTGCAGGCACAACACCAATTATCCTAGGGGGGGACCTCAACTATCCGGCTGATTCTGTGATGGATGTCTCAATGGGTAAGTCCAGCCGACCTGTGCCATCCTTGCGCCACCTGAATAGACAGTGGAGGCAATATCCCTAGTGGATGCCTGGCGCATACTCAATCCAGATGGAAGAGACTATACTTACTTCTCCTCTGTTCACTCTAATTACTCTAGGATAGATAGATTCTATGTGTCTCACTCTCTCTTGAACTCCCGCCTGCGGACAGAGATAGGTAACATCTTGATTTCAAACCACGCCCCAATATATCTGTCTTTGGGGATGGATCCTGATATTCCCAAAGAGTTCTCCTGGCGCCTGAACGATAATTTTTTGAGGAATCCCATTTGTAAATCAGATGTGGAAAACGCTATATCTGAATTTACATCAAATCACGAAGCTGACCCTACACCTGCTCCCATCAAATGGGAAGCTCTTAAATGCGTCCTGAGGGGGGTACTTATCTCCCATGGAACTCGTATCAAGAGAGCCCGAGCTCTAGAGGTAGCCTCACTCCTCCGGCAGATCTTGACTCTGGAATCTAGACATAAGAGGTCCGCATCCCCAGATATTTTCTCCGCGCTCTCTACGGCTAGACATAAACTCCTCTCATTTCTGGACGACAAGGATAGAACCTTCATGAATAAGCTCAACTCAAAATTTTTCTACCTGGGAAATAAAAAGGGTAGACTACTAGCCAGAGCTCTTCATCGTAGAGAGACTAGACCTAACATTATGCACATGAGGGGTTCAGACGGAAAGGTGATCCACAGGACCAAGGATATTTTATCCGGATTCCGACAATTCTACACTGACTTGTATAACTTGAAAGGTCATTACCATGATTTGCCCATACCCCACTTGGAATCTAAAATTAGAACCTACCTGGGGAGGAGTGGGATCCCTACCCTATCGCCCTCAGTTACAGACACCCTAAATAGGGAATTTTCTATTTTAGAATTTTAAGACTGCATAACATCTTTGACCTCTGGAAAATGCCCTGGTCCAGATAGCTTCTCTGTCAGCTTCTATAAGCTTTTCCAAAAAATGCTGTGCCCTAGTTTATTAGGCATGTGTAATGCGGTGGCGGGGGGGGTTCCTTTCCTCCTCAGGCATTGATGGCCCATATTGTAGTCTTACCCAAGCCGGGCAAGGATGCCTCGCTATATGGAAGTTACCGTCCCATCTCTCTTATCAATGTTGACATAAAAATATATTCCAAATTAATAGCTAACAGATTAAAAATCTACCTCCCTGATGCAGTGCATCCTGATCAAGTTGGTTTTGTCCCGGGGCGGGAGGCTAGAGACAACACCATCCGAACATTAGCCCTTGTGGATGGGGCGAGGAGGCGCGGGACACCCATGTGCATCCTGTCCCTTGATGCTGAAAAAGCTTTCGACAGGGTGCACTGGGTGTTTATGCAAGAAACCCTAAAATATCTGGGATTGTCAGCCTCAACAATACATAGCATCTTGGCTCTATATTCGAGCCCAACTGCTCGAATACGGATCAACGGCTCCCTGTCTGAACCGTTCGCCATTAGCAACGGAACACGCCAGGGATGTCCGTTGTCCCCCTTTCTATATATCTTATGCATGGAACCTCTGGCCTCTTCGCTCCGGGGCAACCCATCTATCCGGGGTTTGGGAGAGGGAGTGAAAGAGCATAAATTGGCTCTATTTGCTGATGATCTTCTCCTATATATCACCAATCCATTGATTAGCATCCCAAATATACTTTCTGAATTACAGAAATATGGAGCCCTTAGTAACTTAAAGATCAATTTATCCAAGTCAGTGTTGCTGGATGTCTCTCTCCCCAGGGTGGTTTCCCGATTGCTAAGGGAAGACTACTCCTTTAAATGGTCTGAAGACTCCATATCTTATCTGGGCATCCAACTGCCCCGCAAGACAATAGACCTGTATAAAACTAACTTTCTTCCTTTGTTGAACCGAGTGGAGAGGGATTTGGCCAAATGGGCGAAGCTAAATATCTCTTGGCTGGGCAGAGTGCATGCGGTGGGTATGAACCTCCTATCAAGAATATTGTACTACTTTCAAACAATTCCCATTATGCTCCCAGCCTCATTCTTTTCTAGACTTAAATCTCAATTGCTAAAATTCATCTGGTCCTATAACTACCCTAGAATTTCATACCGCACCTTATGCAATTCTGTAGACAGGGGGGGATTGGGTTTGCCAGACTTCCGAACATACCACTCAGCCAGCTTGGGGAGTTGTATTTTATCCATGTTTAGCTCCAAGAACAGGAAAAGATGGGTGGATGCAGAGTCATTACACACGGTGGACCCACCCCTGACTGCCTTATGGGAGGTAAAACAGATGGTACTCGGGACGTGCCGTTTATATCCTCCCAACTTCAATCCTTTTTACGTCATCGGAACCCTCATCTAAAAATCACCTCAGTTCCGGGCCCCTTGACCCCCATCTACGGGAACCCTCGATTTCCAGTGGAGCCGGGCAGAGAATCTTATTTGGGTATCCCGAAGAATTCCCATCCCACCATATCAGACTATATAACCCCTACTGGCATAAAAGCTCTTCCTGAATTGTTTCGTGAGGTAGATATCCCACCTGATTCTTGGCTGTTACACGCCAGACTAGCAAGCTATATCAACTCCCTCAATCAGACCCAGGTATCTCGACCATTAACAGTCTTTGAACAAAGATGCAAGAAAGGTGAACCCCTAGAGCACTCAATCTCTGTCTTATATAAATGGTTCTCTGTCCCCCCGGAGACCGCCTCGGGGACACCCTCTTTTGTCCGCAGGTGGGAACAGGAGTTAGATAAGACATTTAGCTTGGAAGAGTGGGAAAATATATACCTATTCTCCAGCAGGGCATCTCATTCAGCGGATGCGCAAGATCGAAACTATAGGGTGGTGGCAAGGTGGTACAGGTGCCCGGTGGACCTCAGTAGAATTTACCCATCAGCTTCAACCTTATGTTGGAGAGAATGTGGAGCAGAAGGAACCTATTTACACATCTGGTGGTGTTGCCCACTTGTAGCGGCCTTCTGGAGGGGGGTGGAGGACCTATATCGGAGAGTAGAGCCGGAGGGGGAACCGTTCACCCCTGAAGTAGCCTTACTAAACTGCTCGCATATGTCCATGTCTAAATTTAAAAGAAGTATGTTGAGACATTGTCTTACAGCGGCAAGACACTTGATCACGAGACATTGGAAGAGCCCCATCATCCCGACACGTCAAGAATTGGTTGCAGAGTTAAACCGGATCTGCAGATTAGAGGAATTGATGACCTTCTCGGTACTGGACCCAGATTCAATGGAAAGACACTGTAATATATGGGCCCCATGGATAATGTTTAGGGAAACCGCAGGCTTGCGGTCATGGTTATCTGAACTCACCTGAGTTTCTGCGGCTCGGACCTTTTAGTAACATTCTGACGCAGATCATTACTTGTAAAGGTACAAGGGACCTACACGACCATCTCCCCCTCTTTCCTCTCCCTCTTTCCCCTTTTCCACCCTCTTTTTCTCTCTCTTTTCAACTTGTTAAAGCATACAAACATAGCTCACATTTTATTTTAATCTTCTACCACTACGTATGTTAGTATATCTTTTTGATAGCAAACTTAGATACTGGATAGACACCCATACAAGCTGCAGTTCTTTCATTAAATGGGGCGTCAGGGAACAGAATTGTTCATAAGCTATTACAGAATTGTTATTATGTATATTGCATTCTTATCCAGACTTTCTTTAATTCTCATACATTTTTATGTTTTTTCTGTAAACGATTCACCAGTTATGCCATGTGACTTACAGGTTTACAGGTCGCAAGGTATTTTTTGTATCCAATGTCATATGCCATATCATTGTGCCGAAATTATATGTTTCTGTTGAAAATAAAAAATTCTGATTTACCAAAAAAAAAAACGTACACACTGACCAAACTTTGATGGTAAAAATGTGCACACTGACCAAACTCTAATGGTAAAAATGGACACACTGACCAAACTCTAATGGTAAAAATGGACACACTGACCAAACTCTAATGGTACCTTTACACGCCGCCACAACAGGATGGATACCAACGGCAACTTCACGTGCACGAGCACGGCCGAACGGTTACCAACGGGAACCGCACCCTCTTTACACGCCGCCACAAGGTGCACTACGCTACGCTACATCTACAGCTAGATACATCGCCGGGTGTCGCAAGTAGCCGTCTGTAGCTCAGCGTACCAGCTTTACACACCGCCACCACAGAGTGATCTGGGAGCAACAAAGGCAGGACGTAAAACAAATAGGCGTGCCACAGACCTGTACGCCGCGCCCAAACCACAACCATTGGCCAACACTACGGAGTTGTGATTGGGCACGACGGAAAGGGCGGATGGCCGAGACGTGCCGTACTAGTGAGCGGAGTGTGGCACGGAATAAGCGCTTGTGACATGGCGGAGCCTGGCGAATGCATCCAAATCGATGGTAATGGGTCACGCTAGAGCGGTGGCCAGTCACATATCCCGTGTGTATTAAAGTAGCGGTCCGGGGCTATGTGTGCGTAGTACAAGTGTTTGCCTTGTCACGCACGATCAGCGCTTGTGACAGCCGCGTGTGCCGATTGAACTGAGGTGCGTTTGTGTGCCACACATTAGCGTCTTACAAAAGACAGTATGTGCGTTTTCTGTCAAAAATCTGTGACAACTGTTGCGAAGTATGTGTATGTATACAGGCTGAATGGGGTTTAATATATGTGCTGACAGATGTGAATGTAGTGGAACAGCTTCCAAGGCACCAAGTCAAAGATCTGTGTGACAGTGTATTAGCAAACACCTGACAAGAATATGTCCTGCATCAATGTGCTGTGTGCAGGGGACCCTCTGCCTACAACAAAATAAAGGATCATGTACGCACAATGGCCACAAACACTGTTGGGCAAAAGACTTTCAGAAAAACATGGCTACCCACACATATTGTGTGCACAATCCCAGCCAATAGGTGGCTATGACATCCCAGGCCCCCACCCAACCCTGCATCACATTGCCCTCCTCCACCAAGTAATCAGGCTCACACAGATTATGTTGGATCCAACAGAAAAAGGTTTAATATATTGCATGAATCTTGACCTTGTCTTGTGCAAACAAAATATACATAAAGTAAAAACATTGTAGAATTCAAGAGCAGGTGACATTAATCAGCCAAATTCAATGGATAAGCAAATCACCACACATTGCAAACTGTGCATGGAAAAAATACCAAAATAACCTAAACTAACTAACTAAATAACTACATAATGAAAACTCATGCACATAATGAAAACAAAGAAAATGGAAAAGGTCAACCAAACATTAAAGGGGTGCAGCTAACCTGCTGTCACCTTCATTGAAAACACAAAAAGCAACTCCCAGAGCCAGCCACATTATATGGCCTGGTCCTGCCAGCTCACTGCACCAGACCCATTGAAGTAGGAGCAGTAAGCTTCTCTACTGTCCCTGGCCTCCTGCCGAGTGCGGCCATGGCTCTGCGGCTGGAGTGGCACAATCACATGGGCCTCATCACGCCAAGACCCTGGACGGAGCTCCCCTGTTGTAGCGTCTGCATTATCTACATAACCTCCTGGCGTGTATGATGCCCTATCCCTACGACGCAGGAAGTTATGTAGCACACAGCAGGCCACCACTACCGCGTCAATAGACTCCGGTTTCATATGTATAGGTGTATGAAAAATCCGGAATCTATTCGCCATTATCCCAAACGCATTTTCAACTACACGGCGGGCCCGGGATAGCCGGTAGTTGAAAATGCGTCTCTCAGAAGTAAGGGCCCTCTGGGGATATGGCCGCAGTAGGTGTTCCTGAAGTGGGAATGCTTCATCCGCCACAAACGCAAAGTTGAGATGTTCGGTCGTGTGCTCATTTGAGGGTAAGTTTAGCCCACCATTCCCTAGTAGTGTTGCCAAGGAGCTTAGGGCAAACACCCCCCCATCTGAGTTGCGACCGGGCATTCCAACATCCACATAGAGGAACTCATAGTTGGCATCTACTACAGCCATGAGGATTATACTACAATACCCTTTGTAATTGTAATACGAAGAGCCAGAGTGGGCAGGTTTGGTAATCCTCACGTGCTTACCATCCAATGCCCCGCCACAGTTGGGGAAGTTCCACCGGGTTTCAAACCCTCGGGCCACTTCCAGCCATTCTGCGGCGGTTAATGGCATTTTCATGTAGGCTGGCTGCAGAGCTCTCCAGATGGCCCAACACGTTTCAGGGATCAGGCGGCTCAGCAGGGGCAGGGAGACACGTGACACGTATGTGAGGGATGTCATGGACTGCCCTGTAGCCAGGAACCGCAAAGTGATCGCCAACCGCTCAGCAGCTGATACTGATGGGCGCATTATAGTGTCCTGACGCGCTATCATTGGCCCTACACGCTCCAATAGGAAGGTGAAACAGTCCTCGGGCATACGGAGATAGTTTCGGTAATCATCAGGACAGTTAAGCTCCAGCTCCCGCAACAGCTGCATGTGGCCCCGGGTTTCCCGCCTCAGAAGCCAATCACGGGTCCACATCCGCCGCTGTCTGCGCCTCATCAACCTTTCATACCGATCCTGATACCACATTTGCTCTTCCACCAACGCAAGAGCCACGATAACATTGCGGTCATGGATATTCTGCATCCTCAATATCAGCACCTGTAGATGAGAAAGCACAACATGAGTACATAGACCAAAATGTGTGCAAGTCAGCAGGTTCAGCAAGCCACACCTCTTTTCCATTACACACTATAGCCAAGAGGATGGGATCTCTTGTGTGGGCCCAAAACACAACCCTGAAGCAAGGACGGCAAACACCCAGTAGTCACCCCAAACAACATGGCACACGGCGATTGAGAGTGGCCTCCTCTACATCAACGTCAATGGGAGCTCCCAAAATTCACACATCTGCACCTAGGTGAGTTAGAAAGGGACATGTGTCACCAATAATGTTGGTCAAACAGGTCCCATAATCCATTACACAGCCCATAATGTCAATTGATTACAGTAAAAATGAGAAGAATAACGAATGTGACGTACCCCGATATGGAAGGTTGAGGAAGGCTACATGAACCAAACAACATTGCACATGACTGCGGATGGTTACCCATGGTGTAATTGGTTTTTGAAGGTGTCATTTTAAATACACATGTATGCCATGTCTGGCGCCCAACACCTCAAAGCCCTGTGTCATCCCATTCCCGTTGAACACAGTCTCCATTGGCCACAACCAGTATGCAGAAATCGATCCAGTCGACATGAGTGACACAGTTCCGTCTACAGTCATGCATCCATTCTCCTGTATGTTGTCTGCAAACAAACACAGCAATGTATCTCAACAAAAGTGTCAAGGCCCACACAAAATGCCGTATCCTAACCCACACACTACACTATATGTCGTCCCCAAAAATACAAACCCCTATATCGGCCGCTACACCAGTCTCCGGCGCTCTCCAAGAACATCAACATATGCACCCCACCCTGCGCTAATTCCATGTGTGTCCACAAAAACTTACCTAATGGGTCTGGCCAGCAAGCGTAATGTTTGGCGGGATGGGCAACTTTTAAAGGGCCGCCAACCTATCACGATTCAGCGATCTCCACCAATTAGCGGAAGGCAAATCCGCACCCAGGTGCCCCATCAGGATGTGCATTATTGTGTCCGCTGTGATTGGTGTCCCGGACTATAAAGGCAGGTCAATGGCCACTGCTCCGTGTCCAGACGTCGATGTGCATTGAGCTACTAGTGTCCTGTTTTACTTTTGTTGCTCTGACGGTAAGCCTCTTTAGCGGTTTGTAAGAAAATGTAATGAACGCAGCTGGTTCTGGCACAGGCAGCTTAGGCGATGTGTGTATGGCCATGTTTGAAGCGGCATGCAAATATTGAACACGTAATATTAAATATGTGAACCTTATTCTGTGTCGCCCAGTAGCCAGGTAGTGCCTCTACTTATATAGTGTAAGTATGTATTGCACCTTCTGCTTTTTGGCAATGGTAAAAGAGCACGGTGTTATTTCTTTGGCTGGTACTTCACATCAACATTTCAGGGGTGGTAGAATTGTGGCGGACATTCCAGGGATGTTGGGTACATGGGTTAAAATGGGACTTCCACGTCTGGAGGAACACCTACATGATCATGTGGGTGCACATTACATGTAGTATGTGCAGTGTTGGCACACACCCAGCCCGCCTTTCTCATATAGTGACCCCTTACCATTGTGGACACTGGCCAGGTACTAGTTTTAGCACACAACGTGTTAGGTCACATGTTGCCCTCTACAGGTATGTACGCACACACCGTGTCAAGGTGTGTTGCAATAGGTACATTGGGGACTGAAATCATGTTTGAAACATCTGTAGGTGGACACCGATATCCGGGGCTTGATATTGGCAGCATACATGTGTTTGAGTTAGTACCGGTCTGAGATTGAGAAAATGGGCCACTCATGCCCAGTTTCACTCCACAAAATAGCTGCATAGATGATCACTGTAGAAAGTTAATGATTATGTGTATGATTGTGGCAAGTTTTGAAATGTCGGTATGCCTTGTGTTGTGACTGTGTTTTTTTTGTTTATTTTTTCATCGGCAGATGCCGACGGGTACTGTGGAATTGGAATCCCAGCTTCTCACGGAGTATCAGCGGCACGAATGTTTGTGGCGCAGCTCGCTGCCCGAATATAAAAATCGGGCAGCGAGGGCCGAGGCCTACAGGAGTCTTGTGGCTCTGGCAAATCGCTTGGAGCCAAGGGTAGGCAAGACGTGGGACCAGCATATGGTGGCACTTAAGATCAAAAACATGAGGTCGGCGTTCATGCGGGCTCACATTCAGTACCAGCGTCGTCGCTCAGGGGCTGGAGCAGAGGAGGTACCATCACCTACCCTATGGTACTATCCCCTGTTCACCTTCATCCTGGGCGAGGTTCGCCCGCATCGAACGACCACCAACTGCCCCGTTGCTGCGTCCCATGTAGGCCCGGCTGCATCACCATCTGCGCCACAGGAGGTGGGTAATTGTGTGACAGTGGTGGGCCACAATGTTTCCTTCACATGTGTGCTTCGATAAATCCTTCACACCAAATGTGTTGGCATATTTACCTCCTTGCTGCGGCACACCTTGGGGTGTCAATCTATCTGCCCTCCTTCCATGACTTGCCAGACTTTTCTATTCTATGCTTCCAGCCGTATTGCAATGTTGCTTCTTCCACAACATCTTGGTATGTTTAGGTTAGTTATTTAAGGGTTTCAAGATAGCAGGTGGTTTGTTTTCAAACAGCCACATAGTACCATGTAGTAAATGGTGCTGGCTCACATGTGTGTTGGCTTTGTTGCCAGTGGGTTAAAGGTAATTGAGTGAGGGGTGGATTCTCACCATAAAGGAGTCCTAATGGGAAGGTGCCCAATATGTGTCATTGGCCAGCACAGCCCCCAGTATCAAGGTGTTGTGGTGACATGTCCTAATATTGGATTACGGCTACGTGACAAACAACTAATTATGTATTTAGCTGAGCTCCTGGAATGGTCGAGGTGAGTGTACAGGAGAACCACTGGTGTTGGGGTCTTGAACCTTATTTGCTTTACTGTGTTATTCCTCATTTTCCATTCTGGTAGTTGGCCTTGGTGTGTGTGGGAGTGGTATATAGAGTCCTGTTGTCAATGTATACAGTTGATATTGCCTCCACTAATGGTTTTTTTTTTTTTCCCCACCCACAGGCCCCAGAAGAGGACGGCTCCATTGCCGAGGATTCTGTTGCTGATGATGCTCAGCCCATGACATCTGGGGCTGAGCAGGAGGGCGGGGCGAGTGATGTGGGTCCAGGCCCAGGTCCCAGCTCTGGGATCCGTCGCCGCCGACGTCCTGCACCACCTGAGACGGAGCTGGGCGCCTGGGCCCGACGCGTGCTGTTGGATGAACAGCGGACCCACATGGACAGCGACGCCCTCTACATGAGCAACAGAATGCGAGGGATGGAGCCGCTCCAGAAAAAGATCCTTCTGAGGGTCTTCCACAATGCCGCTGATGCTGCCGATGATGGGGCCCTTCAATGGGGCTGCCACGTCCCCCCCCCCATGCAACACACCTTGTGGCCCCTTTCACCAGCTGCCCCATCTCGGCCCGTGAGAAGACCGGCCCCGCCACAGTCACCCCATCCCCCCTCAACACATCGTCGTTCAACCAGACGTTCTGGGGCAGGTCGGGGCTGCCCTCAGAGGAGGGGGGATGCGGCATTGTCAGAGCCGACAGAAGAGGAGTAATTTGGACACTAGTAGCCAATGCACAGAATTGGCAGTCTGGACTTTATAATTTCAGGAATCGCCTTTTATATGTATATTTTGTTGATTGAGTATTGGCCAAAATTTGTGGTTTTTTATATTTTTTTTCCACAAAAATTCTATTCTTTGTAATTTTTTTTAAATTCCAGCCTGGATTAAAATTTTATTTATTAACACAATTGTGTATTCATTTCAGAATAAGGATTGTGGGGGTTTTTGGGGTGAATGTAATTGTGGCCAATAATAGGTTTCCCCAAGCCACACAATATGGGCCAGTGCTCGCTCAGCAGGATCACCATCGGTTCATTTGGAATGTCTTAGCACATTCACAAAGGGATGTTGTGATGTGCCTCACATAGTTAGGTTATGGTGAGGTTTGGTCACCAAATATTAGTAAGGTCACATGAAGGAGCGTATAACAAAGTTAGAACAGCATTGTATTGTAAACATACATGTGTCACAGACATTTGCCATCATACAAGGAAGGCTTAGGCCAGATGGGGCTAGCCAGTCCACACTTGTGATGGTCCCAATGTGGGACAGTATAGGGATTGTAGGCCAGATGGGGCTAGCCAGTCCACACTTGTGATGGTCCCAATGTGGGACAGTATAGGGATTGTAGGCCAGATGGGGCTAGCCAGTCCACACTTGTGATGGTCCCAATGTGGGACAGTATAGGGATTGTAGGCCAGATGGGGCTAGCCAGTCCACACTTGTGATGGTCCCAATGTGGGACACTATAAGAAAAGAGCCCAACGGGGGCAAAAAAAAAAACAACAATATTTTCACTTTTGCAAGGCAACAAGCCAACGTGTGAAAATTTTAGGGTCCAACAAGGACAACTGTTTGTGGGGCCATGTTTGGCCAGGATACAATGCATCCCTCAAATTCATGGGTGTGATCCATGGTGTGGGTGTAGGTCCGCCAGCATTTGAGCCATGCGGCCAAGGTCCTGCAGGCCACGCTGTAGAGCCGTGGTCAAACGGGCCACAAATGCCTGATGGGCCTGGATGAATTCCTCCATGGTAGGGGCACCTGTATTGGGAGTAAACACAAACTTTAGTACACAGTCGTCACTGCTGATGGTTAGTCATGACTGGCCGCAACCATCCACTTACCCTGTTCCTCCAAATCCAGTTCACCATCAGACGGGGAGGGAGATGGGGTCAAGCTCCATCCATATGAGCCCGCACGTTCACCATCTGGAAAAAGGGTGAACCAACATGGTTTACTTTGTTTACATAAATTGTTTGGCCCCAGATGAAATTTAAGCAACAGTGTGCAGGGTGTCTGTGGCAACATAACCCACTTACCACCATAGTCACTGTGTGGGGACATGGTCACCCCAGGACTCGCCACTGAGCTGGAGACAGTGGGAGGTGGTGTTACTCCCGGGCTGGGGCTCCGTGGCCACATTATGTGGTTCAGGGGTAACAGTGGTCCTGGGCTACGGGGCAAAGACTCCTCTGGGCCGCCAGGTACTTGCTGCTCCTCGCCCTCCTGTGGGGAGTTGATGTGTTCCTCCAGCAGCCAGGCAGATGGGGACAGCTGGTCACACTCCAGCGGGCTGCCAGGTGCGGACTGGTCCTCCACGTCCTCTGTCCCGGTGGGTGACGGGACGTCTGGCTCCTGAGGCCCGGGGGAAGGTGTTGACCCTGGGGACAAGGGTGCCACTTGAGCCTGATGTGGTGGGGTTCTTGATGGGCCACCTGGGGGTGGGGCATGGGGCCCTTCTTCTGATGAGGATTCAGCATCTAGTTTGAAATTTGAACATAAAAGACGTAATAAGATCATGCCTACACATTGTTGTCCTACAAAGAGCTTGTGTGGGTATGTATTTGACGGCTAAGCCTGGGGTCACACACACACAGATATGTGGCCAGATATTGTTGACAGATCTCTGGTTGCAGTGAAAGCATGGACACATTGTTCCATTTTGAGGCTGTCTCCAAATGTCAACATGTGACCATGATTTGACTGCAAACAGAGATCAGCAAACAATATGTGGGCAGATATCTGTGTGTGTGACCCCAGCCTTACTTAGCATCAACCAGGTGATGCTGGATGCATACACTCATGTTGTATGCATGGACTGTGCGTGTGAGACATTTTTAGGCCTGACTGGATGAGCACAACACTGTGAAGATGTGTTTGATTGTGTAGGCCACACTGTCCCTTGTCATATGTTTCCATCATTTTTTGTGTATTGTGGGACATGCACATGTGGCGGTGTGTGTTTTGGGGCAACAATTACTCACCACGCAGCCTGGCAATCCTGGCACGGATGTCCAGTATGCGACCTGGGCACTTATGCTTCAAGTCAGCGATCTTTTTTTGGATCGCTTTGACTGTCCTCTGTACCCCCAGTTGGCAGAGCAGGGCCCGCTGGATCCGCCGCACGGTGCACCGATTGCGCAGCCTGGGGTGGCGGTGGTGATGGTGGCCCCAATAGTCCCGACGGTCGCACTGATCAATGAGGATGATCAGCTCCGCCATCCCCCATGTTGCGGCGCGGTGCACGGCTGCCATGACTGCTATGGTGTGTGCAGAGGCGGGGCTGGCACCTTGCAGGCAGAGTGAAAATGAAACCAACGTCATGACGTCATTACGACCGCTGTGGGGGTGACGCACCTTTATAAGTAGCCCAACACGCAGTGACTCGCCCGACACACTTATGCGGCCCCTACTGCAGAAGACCCACAGTGCAGTCCGTACAACACGGCTCTGATCTGTCTACTGGGTAATCTCCTCCGATGTGCTATGGGATTGTGTGCATCTGTGTGCGCGCTGCGCGCACTGCCAGACCCGGAACACTTCTACGGCAGCTGCTGTGCAATAAGCCAGAGCGGTACGTAACACACACTTGTGCGCTGTGTCCCGCATTATTCGTTATCATGTTGATAGGATGTGCACACTGTATGTAGATCATGGGCCATTTATGATTTTACGTTCAAGTGTGTGTCCGCGTAATTGTACTACTATCTGATCGTGCATACGGCGCGTATGTGTAGTGCTGAAGGGACAGCTCATCCAAGATGGAGGGCTGTGAGGCAAGGGCCAATCGTAACGCAGCATCTTCCACCAATGATCGCTGAAGGGGCGCGGTATCACGGAGCATGGGTGACGCCTTAGCCACATTGCAGCTACATCGCCGGGTGTCCCGAGTTCACTTCTGTAGCTTCTTTACACGCCGATACAGCTCGCTACAATCGGCGATGTAGCCATCTGTTTATGGGCAGTGCACGGATGCAGAGGTATCTGTAGCCGGCTGTGTCGTCCCGTCTTCAGACGCCGCTACTACGGGCGATATTGGCGCGACAAGCTACTTTTGTAGCCTGTAGCGGGTTGTATCCATCCTGTTGTGGCTGCGTGTAAAGGTACCATAAAGGTACCTTTACACGCCGCTACAACAGGATGGATACAATCCGCTACTTCACGTGCACGAGCACGCACAAACGGTTACAAACGGTAAACGCACCTCCTTTACACGCCGCCACAAGGTGCGCTACGCTACGCTACATCTATAGCTAGATACATCTCCGGGTGTCTCAAGTAGCCATCTGTAGCTCATCTTACCTCATTTACACACCGCTACAACAAGCTAATATGGGCGGACCTGGTGCAGCAGGGACAGCACATAGGCGTGCCACAATTGTGGATTACGAGTCGTCCGTACGGTGATAGGACAATGCAATAACATCATGATTGGGCAGGCATCGCAGGAGGCTGTTTAATACATGACGCTCGAGCAATTGTGTAGTGTGACTGGGCAGCTCCTTAAATATGCCGCCCTGTGCAGCGACAACCAATCGCAACGCAGGAGCTTCCTCCAATGATCGCTGAAGGGGCGCGGTAACACGGAGCCTGTGTCACGCCTTAGCTACATTGCAGCTACATCGCCGGGTGTCCAGAGTTCCCTTCTGTAGCTTCTTTACACGCCGATACAGGTCGCCGCAATCGGCTTTGTAGCCATCTGTTTTCGAGCAGTGCTCGGAAAAAGATTTATCTGTTGCCGGTTGTCACGTCCCGTCTTCACACGCCGCTACTACGGGCTATATTGGCGCTACAAGCTACATTTGTAGCCTGTAGCGGATTGTATCCATCCTGTTGTAGCGGCGTGTAAAGGTACCATAAGGGTACCTTTACACACGGCTACATTTGTAGCTTGTCACCAGGTAACTTACTGGTTGCAGTAAAATCATGGATACATGGTTCTATCTTGTTGCTGTGTACAAATGGAATCATGTATCCATGATTTCACTGCAACCAGTAAGTTACCTGGTGACAAGCTACAAATGTAGCCGTGTGTAAAGGTACCCTTATGGTACCGTCACATGGGGAGATATCGCCGGCGATGTTGCGGCGATCTCATGAACGCGCACATCGCTTCAGCATCGCTCGTGAGACGTCACACGTAGCAATATCGCGGGCAACCCAGGGCGATCAGGCGATTCCGGAATCGCCTGAAACAACCTTGAAGCGATGTTGGCTTTTCAGATCGCCGTGTCACACAGCACCACCTCACTGTCAATGTGGCATACAGAATGGATCGCCTGAACACAGACATCGCCTGTGCCATTGCTATCGCCGCGTGACACGGCAGTAGGCATACAGATCGCTCAAGCTAGATTTCCCGACACTGTTGGGAAATCTCTGAACTCAGAAACAGAGATTTATCGCCGTTCAGTCGCCTCGTTACACGCGGCGACGCACAGGCGATGTCGCTTCAACATCGCCTGAACAGGCAGATCTCGGCGACATCGCCGGCGATATCTCCCCGTGTGACGGTACCTTAATGGTAAAAATGGACACACTGACCAAACTGATGGTAAAACTGACACACTGACCAAGCACCGATCGTACTCTGATCAAAAACGCTGATGAAACTTGGACTGTGTTTTGAGCATGAATACAATCACTGACGTCTGAATGAGCCCTCAGAGTTTTCTAAGGGCTCCAGGTGCAGGCAGGTGTAATATTGCCGAGGGAATTCTATGGGTACACTGTTACGAATGCACATGTATCCATGTTACAGCTATGTATTGCCAAACTATTGATATTTCCACATTATTAACTGTATAATATAAGAGCATTTTGTTCCTTGCTATACAAGAAGATGCAGATCTATGCCTTATGAGACACACCATTCCAATGTCTTGCAATATGTGCTTCTTAAATACCAACGTCCCAAAATATTGAGACATTGGTTGCCTGTGGGGGAGGACTTGTACTGTGGATGGCCAGCTGTACTGTGCTTTGCATTGCCTCCTCATCCTCCCCCCAGACCCTGAGTGTGGAGCCAGCCTTCCTCCTCTCATGCCTGGGAGCTGGAGGAATGTTCTGACACAGAAATGGCTTTAGAGGGCGATGTGGACGAGCAGATTGTGCAGCTTCTGTATCAGCAGGAAAAAAGCCTATATTCCTTCTCCAGTATGTGGATGTTGTCATAGACCAGACACAGACTTAACCATTTCCTTGCTGAAGCTCCCTGGTTTATTATTACTAGACCATGATTGCTGTCCTTCCTTTTTCAATTCTTTTTAACCTATTTCTTAATGTATTTTGCTGTTGAGATGTAACAACCCTAAATGCTAAAATGCCTATCGGCTGGAATACTAAGACATTTGTGATTTTTTCCCCGTTGCTTCCACATCCACGAGAAAAAAAGCTACTTGAGACTGAACACCCATACTTACCAGATCAATTGCATAGGATTATTATTTCATGTAATGCTATAACATTCTATGGCGGTTTATATGGTCATGTCATTTTGTTTTGCAACCTAATGCTCCATACTGTTGTTTTATGAGACTATAACATTTTTAGTAATATTGCAGTTTTATGAGTGATGATATAACTGTTAGATTAGAAAACTGGGATGAAGCGGATGTAACGTGAGGCCTATGGACACCAATACAACAATTCTAAGTGCATCCCCAAATGGCACGAGTCATTAAAGTATTGTTCTCAGATGGACCAATGGTACTGTACCTTTTGGACCCCTTTAAGGGTGCGTGCACACGATCAGTATACGCAGCGTCTTGCCGCTGCGTACAAAACGCTGCGTAGTACCGTATAAGCATAGTGGATGGGATTGTAAGACATCCCATCCTCACTATGCTTAACCCGCCCGCAGCGTGTTTGGAGCTGCGGTGCAGGTTGCCGCCATTCCGCTCCTACACAGCCTTGTTCACACATATTAGTTTTTTTGACCATCTCTGCGTTTTTAGGACTGTTAAAAAAACCGCAGGTGCGTTAACGCAGGGT
The DNA here is from genome assembly GCA_033576535.1 of Allobates femoralis. NCBI lineage: Eukaryota > Metazoa > Chordata > Amphibia > Anura > Aromobatidae > Allobates > Allobates femoralis. The sequence continues at coordinate 58,948,826 of JARQOC010000001.1, forward strand.
GCATTTTAGTGTACATGCGTTTTTCAGCTCCACTTGCGTTTTTTTCCCCCAGTCCAAAAAACGCTGCATGTGTTTTTTTAACATGGGGCCCTATGGGAAACGCATGCGTTAACACAGGACACATATAGGCACCTGCGTTAACGCATGCGTTAACGCTAGCGTTTTTTAAAAGGCTCATTGAGGCACCCTGCGTTAACGCTAGCGTTTTTGCCTGCGCTTTTGGTGAAAAAATGACTAAGTCCAAAAAGGATTCTAATCCTTTCAGACAAACAAGGGACATTTTTTGGCACTCTTAAAAAAACGCATGTGGTTTTAGGAGTGCTAAAAAAACGCAAATTGTGTGTGAACAATGCCAATCTCATGCTGCGGAGTCAAAAGCGGCTCCCATCGGGTGACTGCAGGGAGAAGCCGCCCCGCACCCGCCGCACATGGTGAGTATAGGGCGGCTGCGGTTTTGGAAGTGAGACTATACAGATATTTGTCACCTATAGCAATAACAGGACCAAGAAGGACTGATCACACTCTCTTCAAGGGCCCTATATAAACTATATGTTGGAGGGTATAGTATATACATAGCTAAGAGTCGCCTATTGGGTAGTTTTCAATAGGACTTCTGTAAAGTCAAGGTAAAATCGGAAAAATGCCAGTAAGTGGGTCCAAGGCAATAAATTCATACACAAGCATGGAAAAGTGACAGATTCCCTGGAGTCCCCACCTCTATCTACTTCTTGGCTTCGGTACTCCAGATTTGTTATTTATGAATTCTATGTTGGTATTATTAGGTACTATATCTCTGTTACTCAGGCGTGAGATTCATTTTTTTAATATCAGATTCCCAGTTTGTGTCAGAAAACCAAACCCAGTTAAAGCCTTGTCCATTTGAATACGACAACCATTTTGTTAGCCTCACCTATTTTCACACACTTTCCTTAACCATTGTATACTAGATGTGGGCCTGATGCTATCGCATTGGGAGGACATTCTCTGTGTGCTGTGTCTCCTCTCTCTGTGCCTGTCTCTCCCCTGTACACTGTCTCTCCTCTCTGTGCCTGTCTCTTCTCTCTGTGCTAGTCTCTCCTCTCTGTGCCTGTCTCCTCCTGTGTGCTGTCTCTACCCTGTGCCTGTCTCCCCCTTGTGCATTGTTTCTCCTCTCTGTGCCTGTCTCTCCTTTCTGTGCCTGTTGCTCCCATCTGCATTGTCTATCCTCTCTGTGCTCGTCTTTCTGGCTGTGTCTCCCCTCTGTTGCTGTCTCTCTGGTGTGCCTGTCTCTCCTCTCTGTGCACTGTCTCTCCCCTGTGCTTTTTTTGTCACCTCTGTGGCTGTCTCTCCCCTCTGTGACCATCTGTCCCCTGCACCTGTCTGTCCCCTTTGTGACTCTCTCCTCTTTGTGGCTGTCTGTGCTCTCTGTGACTGTCTGTCCCCTCTATGTTCGGTCTTTCCTCTATGCCTGTCAGTCCTCTCTATGGCTATCTGTCCCTTCTCTGTGACTGTCTGTCCCTTCTGCGTGCTATCTCTCCCCTCAATGTGTTGTCTCTCCCCAGTACTTTTCCATTCCCGCTGTGGCTGTCTGTCTCCTCTGTGCGATGCCTCTCCCCTGCACTTGTCTCTCCCCTCTGAGGTACTCTCCTGCGCTTGTCTATTCCCTCTGTGGCTGTCTGTCCACTCTGTGGCTGACTCTCCCTCTATGGCTGTCTGTCCCCACTGTGTGCAGTCTCACCCTTCTGTGTGTTGACTCTCCCTTGTGCTTGTCTGTCCCCTCTTTGGCTGTTTCTCCCCTCGGTGGCTGTATGTCCCCTCTGTCTGTCTCTTCTGAGCGCTGTCTCTTCCCTGTGCCTGTCTGACCCCTCTGTGGCTGTCTTCTCTTTGTGGCTGTCTCTCCTCTCTGTGGCTGTTTGTCCCCTCTATGGCTATCTCTCTACTGCACTTATTTGTCCCCTCTGTGGCTGTCTGTCCCCTCAGTGGCTGTCTGTTCCCTCTGTGGCTCTGCCCTGTGCTTTTCTATTCCCTCTATGGCTGTCTCTCCCCTCTGTGGCTGTCTCACCCCTGTGCCTGTCTGTCCACTCTGGCTGTCTCCCCTCTGTGGCTGTCTCTCCCCCTGTGTGCTGTCACTCCTCTGTGGCTATCTGCTCCCTCTGTGGCTGTCTGTCCCCCTAATGCTGTCTCTACCCCCTGTGATTGCCTGTCCCCCCTGGAGCTGTCTCTCCCCTCTGTACCTGTCTGTCCCCTCTGTGGCAGTCTCTCTCATGCACCTGTCTGTCCACTCTGTGGCTGTCTCTCCCCTCCATGGCTGTCTCTCCCCTCTGTGGCTGTTTCTCTGTGGCTGTCTGTCCCCCCTGCAGCTGTCTCTCCCTTCTGTGCTTGTTTGTCCCCTCTGTGGCTGTCTCTCTCATGCGCCTGTCTGTCCCCTCTGTTGCTATCTTTCCTATGCACCGGTCTCTCCCCTCTGTGGCTGTCTTTCTGTGGCTGTCTGTCCCCTCTGTGGCTGTCTGTTCCCTCTGTGGCTGTTGACACTTCTCACCCCTCTCCCCCTCCTACCCCGTGCGAGGCTGAGCGCAGTGAGACTGTCACATTGTGATCAGTCATGTGAATCTGGCTCTGGCCAGTCGGGTTACTGATCACATGATCGGGTGTTTGTGCCACTGGCAGTGGGTGCCATATTAGCTTACTTATTAGAGCGGCCTACCTTGCTCCCCAATCGAAGACACTTAGACATAGCCTATTCACTCCACCAGACCCAAAAACATGACAAAGAAAGGCTGATGACCACTCATGCAGCTGTTATCTATTCCCCATCTCCTCAAGTTGGCTGGGCCATCATTGTAAATAAGCCCATGTAATTTGTGTCATCCCTACCTCATTGTTAGATTGTAAGCACTTATGAGCTGGGCCGTCATTACTTTGCTTTATTTATTGTATTCTTTGATAATTGTTACCTATGACTGTTTGTATATGAACCTTTGAATTGTAAAGAGCTGCGGAATATATTGACGCTATATAAATAAAGATTGTTGTTGTTGTTATTACTTGGGTGTGCTAATATGGTGTGACTTCCGGGGTGCAGTGAATTCTGGGATTCATGGATATCACCTCGGAAGTCAATGGCGGACACCACTAGGTAAGTATACAATGGATAATGTCAGTGTACAGGTAATACAAGGTTCACTGGTGACATTTTACACAGGAGCTCAGTATATAGTGTATAGTGTACATTGAATACACTGATCACCAGTAACATTATGCAAAGTAGCTCTGTACATAGTAAATAATAAACAAGTAATACAGTGATCACCAGTGACATTAGACACAGGAGCTCTGTATGTAGTATTTAGTGCCAGTGTACAGGTAATACAGTGCTCACCAGTGAATTCATTCATCAGTGCTCTGTATATAGTGTATGTATAGTATACAGGCAATACACAAAATATATAATGTACAGGTAATACAGTGATCACTGGTGACATAACAAAGGAGCTCTGTATATAGTATACAGTGTAAAGGTAATACATTGATCACCATGACATTATGCACAGGAGCTCTGCACAAAGTATATAATGTACAAGTAATACAATGATCACTGGTGACATTACACAGAAGCTATAGTATATAGTGTCAGTGCACAGTTAATATATTGATCACTATATATACAGGACTGCTGTATGTACTATATAGTGTATAGAGCACAGGTAATACAGTGATCATCAGTAACATTATACACAGGACCAATGAATATAGCAGGTGGTGTATAAAGTGTAATATAATGATCACTTGTGATATTATGCACAAGATCACTGTATTTAGTGTAAGTGTATTAGGTAAAATAGTGACTTACCAGTGATATCTCTGGTTGAAGTAATTCATCTTCACCTTTCTTCATTAAGTGCAGGCTGCTATCACTTCTAGCCAGGACTTGTCTGCAGAAAGTAACACACCAACATCTATAGTTGATCATTTCTAGAACACATTCCTTACTTTGTCTCCGACTTTTACACTATACCAGGTTAAGAAAAAAAGCGACATAGTGACACCCTGCACAGTATCATGACCTCCCTCCCCCCCCTCCCAATTGAATTCAGTATTCTCAAACATAAAATATATTACAGCAGTATACATTTCCTTAATAGACTCCTACAGTAGTTATGCCCCCCTGCCACTTACCATCATAAACTAATAATGTATGTTTATCATTTTGACCCCCAAACAGAAATTATGTTACCAATCCGGGACACTTTTTGTAATAACATCCTCTTTCCTGGACCCTTTCTGTAAAAATGTCCTGCATCCTGGTCCTCAAATGTCTTCCATGCTGGTCCCCTTGTGTCCCTCATACTGGTCCCCTTATGTTCTCTAGCCTAGTCCCCCACATTGTTCCCCATCCTGTTTTTCCGTATGCCCCCTATCCTGGTCTCCGTATGTCCTCTATTCTGATCCACATATGTCCCCCATCTTGGTCCATATGTGTCCCCCATCCTGGTTCCCATATGTCCTCCATCCTGAACTCCATATGTGGGGCATCCTTATACCCATATGTCCCCCATCCCGGTCCACATATGTCCTCCTTTCTGGTCCACATATGGCACCCTCAAATTAATATTTTGTTGCATACCCTTTGGAATAAATAACTTCGATCAATCATTTCCTATAGCCATCAACACGTTTCTTAGACCTCTCACCTGGATTTTTGGACCACTCTTCTCCTGAAAACTGCTGCAGTTCTCTCATATTTGAGGGATGCCTTTTCCCCATGAGCAATTTTAATATCTGCCCAGAGGTGTTCAATGACTCATTGCTGCCTACGTCTAAACTCTCCAGCTATTTGTTTCCACCAATTTCTTTGTGCTTCTTGAAGTATGTTTGAGATCATTATCATGCTGGAAGACCCATGATCTAGGTTGCAAACCCAGCTTTCTGACACTGGGCACCACATTGTGACCCAAAATCCTTTTGTAATCTTCAGATTTCATGATGCCTTGCACAAAGTCAAAAAACCCAGTGATGATAGCAGCAAAACAACCCCAACATATATTTGAACTTCCACCATAGTTGAGTGTAGGTACTGTGCGGTTATGTTTGTAGGCATCATTAATTTTTGGTAAACAATAGAAAGATGCGCTTCACAAAAAAAGCTCTCTCTTGGTCTCATCTGTTCACAAGATGCTTTCCCTGAAGAATTGTGGCTTTCATATACATTTTGACAAACCATAGTCTAGATTTTTTATGTTTTTGTGTCAGTAGTGGTGTGCTCTTGCGTCTCCTGCTATAGTCTTTCATTCAACATTTTCATTCAAATGTTGACAGTTCGCACTGACACTGATGCAACTTGAGTTTGCAGGGCAGCTTGAATTTCTTGGGAACTTGATTTGGGCTGCTTATCCACCATCAGGAATATCCTGCATTGCAACCTTTCATCAATTTTTCTCTGCTGCTCACGTCCAGGGAGATTAGCTACAGTGCCATGGGTTGTAATCGTCTTGATTATGTTGTGCAGTGTTGTTAAGGGAATATAAGGATCTCTGAAGATGGACTCACTCCTCTTTCTTTCCACAGGTGAGTATGAATGAACATCACATGCTTGAAACACATTTGTTTACCCACAATTTTGAAAAGGTGCCAACAATTTGGTCCAGACCATTTTGGGGTTTTGTATAAAATCAAGTCTAATTTGCCTTTTTCCCACTGTTTTTTTTTTGTTGTGTCCATACACACAAAGCAGGTAAACATATATAACATAACATGTGTAATTGCAATAATTTTCTGGGAGAAATACTTTCTGGAACAATTTCAAGGCTGCCCACACTTTCAGCCATAACTAGAACAGGTAAATTTGTGAATGAGAGAGATGTAAAATTCACATGTAGCTGGACAGTGGGCCCCGAAGGCTATGTTACTGGTGGGCCCTCGGCACCTCTGTCTATAATGCGTAATGTATATGTATAATGCCAGTGTCAATAGCAGTTTGCATTTAACTATATACTGAGACTGCGGGCACTGATGTCACATGTTGTGATCTAGAACGTTTCTTATTTTCAATGTTCCGTACAGGAATGTTTGGCTGTCAGAGGAGATAAAACGAGCACTGACGAGAAGCACGTCATACCAGCAGCTTGTCTTACAAATCAAAACTTGTGTACGATAAGGGTTACTGTAGGCAATAATCGAATTGAGGCCCCCTACATACAACAGGATGGATTACCGACACATCTATGCAATGCTTATATATATGTTGTGAAAACCTGAGCTAAATTAGCTCTTGGAGTCACCATCTTCGAGGTTAGATTGTTGGCACATGTAGAGCTTCACTCCAACACAGTATATTTTCATTTAAAACTAGCCGTAAATAGCACAGCCATTACAGCGTTATAACAAGGGAAATCCCACACAATCTGGCTACTAGCTACACATTACAGCTTCTTGGTTTTCCAGGTTTAAAGGGAATTTGTCAGCAGATTTTTGACACCTAGTCTGAGAGCAGCATGATATAGAGACATAGACCCTGATTACAGCAATTTGTTCCTTACTGGGCCTCTTAGTGTAGTTTTGATAAAATCACTGTTTTATTAGCAGTAGATTATCACTAGAGGACTAGTAAAACTGCTGTCATGTAGTCTTCCACATTCATCATCTCTGTGTAGCCCAACTCCAATGTCTGATTACTAGCTTTCTGCCCAAGCAGAATGTACACAGGAAGCTGTCAGTCAGTGGTGTGAGTGATGTTATAGAAAGCTCAGCATTCAGAGAACTGCTAGATCTGCTGCAGATAAAATACAGATTTTATCATAACTGCAGCAAGCAGCTCAGTGAGTGATGAATAAAGTAAATCAGGGAATTTGCCGCTGCATCATGTTACTTTTTGATACTGTAGCAAAAACCTGTGACAGATTCCCCTTATGACATACTCTCGGCTTATGAAGCTGCAAACTTAAAAGGTATTAAAGAGCCTCTGTCAGCACAGAATGATTGTTCAAAGTACGGGCATGCGGTGCATCATGTCATGCCCAAACAATAAAATACACCTTTCCACCTGCTTGTTTGCCCGTTTCGGGATCTTTAAACCCAGATCTGTCAACCAAAGGAGAGGTGGGGTGGAGATGGAGGTATTCCTAAATGTTTGACCACACTCAAGGTGCATGAGTGCCTGAACTTGGTTATAACTGTCACTCTGTGCCGACAGAGTCCTACCCCTTCACAACAAAGGGTATAATTGTTCATCCATGGCCGTGATCCCTCCCTTTGATGCGAGCTCACATGCTGAGCTCACATCATCCCCTGCACATCTCAGCTGATCTGATCATCTTAAAAATGTAGCTAACAGCACCGACTGAATCTGATCGGCACTGTTAACCCTTTAGATTGTGCTGTCAATCACTGACAGCATGATCTAAAGCACTGTGGTGGGGATTATGCTGTTCCCCACCAGCATTGGCAGCCCCATGATGCAATCACAGGGCATCGATGCATTGCTATGACAGTGTGGGATCAGCTGATGACCCCGGATGCCGTGGTGAATCACTTCCCGCCAGCGATACCTGAGTGACGTCACCGGCAGACAGTGATCATTTGTGCTGTGCTGAGGGATGGTGAAGCATCTCTCTGCATAACACAAGCAATCACACTGTGCAGTACTGAGATGTTCTAAGGGGTCATGTAAAATAAAGGATAAGGTAAAAAAAAAAGCAAAGTTTTAAAAAATATGAAAAAAACTAAGAATAAAAAAAAACATAAGTTCAAATCACCCTCCCTTTTGTCCCATTGAAATGAAAACTATTAAAAATAATACACATATTTGGTATCGCTGTGTTCAGAAATGCCTGAGGTATCAAGATACAAAATCAATTAATCAGATCAGTAAACTACGAAATGGAAAAAAAGCCCAAACACCAAAATTCCTTTTTTTTTTGTTCACCGCAACATTGCAATAAAATGCCATAATGGGCGATCAAAACAGCGCATCCACCCAAAAGTGGTATCATTAGAAATGTCAGCTCACGATGCAAAAAGTAAGCATTAACATAGCCCCTGATCCCGAAAAATGAGAATGCTACGGGTCTCAGAAAATGGTAACAAAAGCGTAATTCTTTTTCATTAAAGGGAACCTGTCACCTGATTCTAAGTCTCTACACTATCACTAGCTGTCCCTACACCTTCCTAGCTGCTCCCTATCTATCCCTTTCTCATCTAAAGTGGCCATATGAAGCATCTCAAAAATTAGTTTAAACTTACTGCAGTCCTCGAGGTTGGGGGACTGGGTAGGCGTGGTCACGCTCCATTCATCACTCCTCCGTGGTGTAGTGTACGCCCCGCTGGGCGGCATTATTCTTTGTCCTCTCTGCCCCCAGCATTTGGAATCTCCCGCCCTCTGTGTCATTCTATGCACCGGCCGGACGTCACATCTGGTGTGGTGCATTATGGGGCCGGTCACGTGATCGGCCTTAGTGCATTATGGGCTTGATCACGTGATCGGCCCGGCTTCAATAAGCGCACTGCGCATGCGTGGAGCCGGGCCGATCACGTGATCAAGCCCATAATGCATTAAGGCCGATCACGTGACCGGTCCCATAATGTACCGCGCCGTATGTGACGTCCGGCCGGTGCATAGAATGATACACAGGGCGGGAGATTTGAAATGCTGAGGGCATAGAGGACACAGAATAATGCTGCCCAGCGGGGCGTGCACTACACCACGGAGGAGTGGTGAATGGAGCGTGGCCACGCCTACCCAGTCCCCCAACCTCGAGGACTGCAGTAAGTTTAAACAAATTTTTGAGATGTTTCATATGGCCACTTTAGATGAGAAAGGGACAGATAGGGAGCAGCTAGGAAGGTGTAGGGACAGCTAGTGATAGTGTAGGGACTTAAAATCAGGTGACAGGTTCCCTTTAAAAAAATTCTGAATTTATTTCACCACTTAGATAACAGGAAAAGTATACATGTGTGGTATCTATGAACTTGTACCGACCTGAGGCATCACTCTGACATGTCAGGTCTACCATATAGTGAACAGGATGAATAAAGAAGAACAATAATATTATTGTTTTTTGGGTTTTTTTTGCATTTCACCGCACTTGTTTTTTTTTCCCATTTTCCAGTACACAATATGGTGAAATAAATTTTCCAAAGTACAACTCATCCTGCAAAAAACAAGCCCTCCAATGTCTATGTTGGGGTCATTCCATGTCAAGTGAACCAATGATTATTACCTCTATATTTTTAATTCTTTTGAGATTTTGTTATTTGATAATAGCATGTCAGACAATGCAAAATGTGAAGAGAAAAATTTTTTAAAAAATTTATTTTTTTTTTAAATGATTTTCAAAGTTCGGAAAAAGTGTGAATTTCGCTGTTGCCTGCCTTTACGTTTCTCCTCATAACTAAGGCTAGGAATAAGATAGAGAGACAAAATAAACACCATTCTACTCAGAACTATACAGGCTTTCACCAGATATGTCACAAGAGGTTCTTTGTTAATATTTTACCCATGTGATCGCAAGCGCAAAACTTTAAAACGTATTTCCGAAAAATCGGCGCGCTTTAAATATTTCAAAAACTGCCCATGTGTCTGCTTTGCTCTTAGCCACATCTGTACCAAATTTCAAGTTGGGATCGCAATGGGATCATATTTTAACATATTTTACTATTAATAGCGTCAATGGGTCATTCCATATCAAGTGATCTAAATATGAATATTTTTTTTTACCTGACGTCTTTAGATTTTTTTTTTTTTTTTCCTTTATGAAGTACTACTTTAGTTAATTACAAATTAAAAGTTTGGAATTTTTTTCTTCATCAGTTAATTTTTTACAGATTTTTAAAGTTTAAAAAAAGGGTGAATTTTGGCCTGGTACGACTTTAAATTTTTTTATCTCGGGCTAGAAATAAGATAGAGAAACAAAATAAACACCATTCTACTCAGAACTGTCCAGGCTTTCACCAGATATGTCACAAGAGTATATTTGTTAATTTTAATTTTTTACCTATGCGAATGCAAACGCAACATTTTGAAACGCATTTCCGAAAAAAACATTTTAATAAAAATTTTCCAAAACTGCCCATGTGTCTTTTATGCTCTTAGCCACATCTGTACCAAATTTCAAGTTGGGATCGTGATGGGATCATATTTTAAAATATTTAACTATGGTTAATCTCATTTTTATTAAATTTTGAAAAAACATATGAAAGACATACATTCAATCTTTTAACAAAATCTTGAGACATATAAAATATACAAAAAGAGAATTCACAAAGTTATTAGTAACTTTAAGATAAGCTGCAAATTTACTTTTGCGCTTATCTCTGGTGCAATATATACTACAATCTAAATATAATTCCAAACACTCAAGTATACAACCTTTCTCAGGGTTTTGAGATGTTCTGATGTCAAGGGGACAAGCAGCCCCAGCAGAATGATTTTTATTACTTGGCCCCTTCTAACAGGTTGACCACGTAAGTGGGTCATTACCCGTTGAGGCCTAGTTGGAATAGTCTATCGACTGGTGTACCGGAAAGGAAGGCCGAAATATTAATGATCTACTCACAGCTCAGAGTTTTCGATACCTGTCTAATGTTCACTAGAATTCTGAAGGTATAGGCGTAGAAAGGAAATACCTAGACTGAATGTATCAGATGGGAAGAAAAGAGAGATAGAAAAGAAGAGAGAGAGAGAAGAGAAACAAAAACCATTAGAAAAAGTTATACTGGGAAAGAAAAGCCACGTAAGAAAAAAGAAAAAAAAGGAGGGGGGGGGACGGGTGAGGTATGGGAAGGAGAAAGGGTACTCATCCCACTGGCTCCCCATCAGCCAGAGGTCGAGCCATATTATCTGTGCTGGAAAAGATACTCCTAAATTCTGCAGAGTTGTGAAAAAGAATCCATTCAACCCAAATCCCTAAGAATTTGTTCCGAGATCCCGACGCATCAGCTGCGAGCTCCTCCATTCGATATGTGTCCATCAATTCTTTGAACCAATCAAGTAGAGATGGAACCCGGCTTGATTTCCAGAACCTCGGGATCACAGCACGAGCAGCCGAGATGCAAAAGCGGAGAATATCCCTCTTCTGTAGCCCAATAGGACCTGGAAAAATGGATAACATTGCCGATTCTGGGCAGCATTCGGCTTGTTTACCTGTTATCCGGGCGTATGCATTGAAAACCTCAGACCAGAACCGCCGGATTTCCCCACAACTCCACCAAATGTGTATCATTGTACCTTTCTCTTCCCCACAGCGCCAGCAGGTATCAGGGGTTCCAGGGAACATGTTCCGGAGTGTCGTCGGGCACAAGTACCATCTAGTGAGCAGCTTATAGCTTCTTTCTTGTGCAGAACAAGCGCTAGCTAGTGAGTGAGTAAATATAAAGCATTTCTGCCAATTAGCTTCTGAAATGCTACACCCCAATTCCCTCTCCCAAGCACGTTGGAAGTAAAGGGTGCCCTGCTCTCTCATGGACCCTAAGGCCTGGTATAGAAATGATATTTTGCGCCTCGGTGGAGCCTCCAGTTGGAATAACCTCTCCAATACGTTGGGCGTCAATCTTACCCTGCAAGAGTGGTCAGCTGAATATAAGTATGCTCTGTATTGGAGAAATTCGAATCACTTAAGAGGTCTCGTAGGTTCTTTGAGTTGTAGCTCTGCCATCGGGGGCAAACCACCACTGGACAGAGTCTGTCCTACTCGGGTGTCATCCACAATCCGCCAACATAAAAATCTCTGCCTGTCAAATCTGGGTGGGAAAGATGGGTTGGAAAAAAGGGGAGTCAAAGGGCTAAGTCTGTCGTTTAAGCGGAGGGTTTTCGTCACTAGGTGCCATACCTTCAAGGTGTTTCTGGTCATGTCTGTCAAAGGTACTAGGTCTGTGGAGTCTTTAGGGGAAATCCAAAGCAGGTGTTTCAGCGGAATCCCCAAACCCTCTTGCTCCACCCCTACCCATTTCTTGGAGGACGCATGATAATGCCAATCTAGAGCTCTAACAAGAGAGGAAGCCTCAAAGTACGCTCGTATGTTGGGTAGTCCAACCCCTCCTCTGGTCTCGGGCAAGGATAGGATATTCATTCGCAATCTGGACCTCTTGCCCCCCCAGACAAATCTAAGGATCATAGATTACATTTTGGAGAGGAAACCTCTATCCAATAGAACAGGAACTGTCTGAAAAGTATATAAGAGTCGGGGCAAGACATCCATCTTGACTACGTTTATTCTCCCGAACCAGGATAGCTTTAATTGTCTATAGGAGGTAAATGCCGATTCCGCGTTAGTCAAAAGGGGTTGATAATTTAAATTGAATATTTGTTTAAGATCTTTTGGTATAAGGACTCCCAAGTACTTAATGGCTTCTACTTTCCATTTAAATGGGAACTGTTTAGATAGATGAGAAACCAATTCTCCAGGCAAAGAAATATTGAGTGCCTCGGTTTTGGAGCAATTCACTTTAAAGTTGCTCAATTGTCCGAACCGTTCAAACTCCATTAAGACCGAAGGGATGGAGACCAGGGGCTGGGAGATGTAAAGTAGCAGGTCATCTGCAAATAAGGCTAATTTGTGATGACTCTGTCCCAGCTTGACCCCATGGACGCATTCATTGGACCTAAGTGCAAAATATTTAACTATTATAGTGTCAATTCAAAAGTCACCAAGAACACAATCAGTCATTTTTTCACAATTGCCCGTCAATAGTTTGAATTTGATATAAAGAAACATAGTCTTGTAACATCTCAAATGAAAGCTGTTACCGTTCTGAGTAAAATGATGCCTCTCCCACTTCATTATCTTATTTCTAGCCTGAGATAAAAAAATTTAAAGTCGTACCAGGCCAAAATTCACACTTTTTTTAAACTTTAAAAATCTGTAAAAAATTAACTGATGAAGAAAAAAATGCCAAACTTTTAATTTGTAATTAACTAAAGGAGTACTTCATAAAGGAAAAAAAAAAAAAAAATCTAAAGACATCAGGTAAAAAAAATATTCATATTTAGATCACTTGATATGGAATGACCCATTGACGCTCTTACTAGTAAAATATGTTAAAATATGATCCCATTGCGATCCCAACTTGAAATTTGGTACAGATGTGGCTAAGAGCATAGCAGACACATGGGCAGTTTTTGAAATATTTAAAGCGCGCCAATTTTTCGGAAATGCGTTTTAAAGTTTTGTGCTTGCGATCACATGGGTAAAATATTAACAAATATCCTCTTGCGACATATCTGATGAAAGCCTGGACAGTTCTGAGTAGATTGGTGTTTATTTTGTTTCTCTATCTTATTTCTAGCCCGAGATATGATAGAAAATGTAAAGCCATACCAGGCCAAAATTCACACTTTTTTAAAACTTTAAAAATCTGTAAAAAATTAACAGATAAAGAAAAAAATTCAAAACTTTTTTTTTGTAATTAGATAAAGTTGTTCTTCAGATAGAAACATTTTTTTAAAAATCTGAGGACGTCAGGGAAAAAAAATATTCATTTTTGGATCACTTGACATGGAATGACCCGTTGATGGAAAAATAAAATAGTTATTACACTTGGAAGAAGGGGAGGAAAAAAAGTAAACTGGAAAACGTAAAATTGCCCCGGGGAGCGGGGGGAAGGTGTTAAAAGGCGGTCAATTTTCAATCGTTTGTCAGATTTATTGTATAGGTGATAATATTATTATAGCTTCATTTAGTCCATTTGTTACTTTCACCCACTGATATAAACCAGAAGACACATGATGTTTCTCAAATGCTAATGAGCCCATCCATGTGCTAGCTGGTCAACCGTAGAGTGGAATGGGCCTCATATAATACCACCATTGTAATCATCTCCTTTAATAACATGGGGGCTCAATACCCAGACATATCGTCAGGGACGGCTTTAGTATTGAATGGCCTCTTTAAAAAAGAAAAAAAAAACAGAACTATTGTTGGGAAAAGCAAGCGAATACACCATGGGATACAAAGAAATGTGTGTTCTTACTGGCAGCCGGACACTGAGTGGACATCATACTGAATTTTATAAAACTAGGACTGATAGACTGTACTGCATCTAATGGAATTAACAGCGGTATCCATAATAAATGTCCGGCTCTATAAATCAACTTTGGAACTTCAAAATGGCTTTTACCTTTGGTCTATGTATCTCGCTTATTTGAAAAATGACCCCCCGCAATACATAATCAATAGGTTCATTGTATTCCTGTAAATGGTTACCCAGCATTTTATTAAGTTGTAGCCAGTGTGTGATGCATAGCCAATCGTGGGGAATATAAATGATCATAAATAGACAAAGGACACGTTACATTCTGATACAATCTGATCTGCTCAATTACTTTATTTAAAGATGGAAACATTTTATAGAATGCAACTGTCTCATTGGAAAAATAGAAATATGGGATATTATAGCAGTGAATATTGTAACTTTTAGACAGTCTGGTAACCTTGAAAAGGAGCAGGATCACTGTACATTTTGGGCCATATACTGCAAAGAAGTATTTACTTATCTAATTGCTGAAAAACTAATAAATAGAGTTATATTTTTACATATACTTAAAGAGAACCTGTCACCCGGTCAACACTGAGCAGTTTTGGCTCTTACATTTTTTGTACGGCTCACCCCAGTATTACTTTTTATTTTTAAATCCACCATACTGTTCCAGATATATCAGCCTTTTAATTTAGGGTCATTCTGTATGTCTTTTACAAGGGGGTGGTGCTAAAGACCCACCTCAAAAACATGGTGGCTCAGTGGTTAGCACTGTATGGTGGCTCAGTGGTTAGCACTGTATATGGTGGCTCTGTGGTTAGCACTGTATATGGTGGCTCAGTGGTTAGCACTGTATATGGTGGTCAGTGGTTAGCACTGTATGGTGGCTCAGTGGTTAGCACTGTATGGTGGCTCAGTGGTTAGCACTGTATATGGTGGCTCAGTGGTTAGCACTGTATGGTGGCTCAGTGGTTAGCACTGTATGGTGGCTCAGTGGTTAGCACTGTATATGGTGGCTCAGTGGTTAGCACTGTATGGTGGCTCAGTGGTTAGCACTGTATGGTGGCTCAGTGGTTAGCACTGTATGGTGGCTCAGTGGTTAGCATTGTATGGTGGCTCAATGGTTAGCACTGTATGGTGTCTCAGTGGTTAGCACTGTATGGTGGCTCAGTGGTTAGCACTGTATGGTGGCTCAGTGGTTAGCACTGTATATGGTGGCTCAGTGGTTAGCATTGTATGGTGGCTCAATGGTTAGCACTGTATGGTGTCTCAGTGGTTAGCACTGTATGGTGGCTCCGTGGTTAGCACTGTACAGTGGTTCAGTGATTAGTACTGTATAGTGGCTCAGTGGTTAGCACTGTATGGTGGCTCAGTGGTTAGCACTGTATGGTGGCTCAGTGGTTAGCACTGTATATAGTGGCTCAGTGGTTAGCACTGTATAGTGGCTCAGTGGTTAGCACTGTATGGTGGCTCAGTGGTTAGCACTGTATGGTGGCTCAGTGGTTAGCACTGTATGGTGGCTCAGTGGTTAGCACTGTATGGTGGCTCAGTGGTTAGCACTGTATATGGTGGCTCAGTGGTTAGCACTGTCTGGTGGTCAGTGGTTAGCACTGTATGGTGGCTCAGTGGTTAGCATTGTACGGTGTCTCAGTGATTAACATTGTACGGTGGCTTAGTTGTTAGCACTTTACGGTAACTCAGTGGTTAGCACTTTACGGTGGTCAGTGGTTAGCACAGTATGGTGGCTCAGTGGTTAGCACTGTATACGGTGGCTCAGTGGTTAGCACTATACGGTGGCTCAGTGGTTAGCACTGTATGGTGGCTCAGTGGTTAGCACTGTATGGTGGCTCAGTGGTTAGCACAGTATGGTGGCTCAGTGGTTAATATTGCAGTCTAGCTGGGGTCCTTGGTTCAAATCCTCACCAAGGACAACATCTGCAAGGAGTTTGTATGTTCTCCTCGTGTTTGCGTGGGTTTCCTCCAGGTTCTCCAGTTTCCTCCCACACTCCAAAAACATAGTGAAAGGGAATGTAGATTGTGAGCCCCAATGTGGACAGTGATGGGGATGTCTGTAAGAAGCTACAGAATTAATGGCGCTATATAGGTGAATACACATTATTATTCTAAATAAATCTGAACCACTCCTTCTTGCAAAAAACATTACATTAGCACTGTGTATAAAGGTCCATTTCTAAGTAACTATAGAAGATTTAAAAATATAAAAATTGAATACTCAAGGGATCAACATGAATAAAATCAGAATAAAAGCTGTCCATTTTCGATTCAGTGATAGGGTCTCAATATTCTTTACGGTGTTATACACACAGCATTTTTTAAAAACATGTAACTGCAGTTTTTAATGCATTTTTCTAGATAAAAACCAAAATTTGAGTAAAAAAAATGTCCAATATAAAGAAATAACTTATTCTTCTCCATGATGGATCCACTTCTGATTTTGACTTTAACCTGTTGTCCACTACTGGACAATCCCTTCTTGAATGTTCAGTCTGGTGCATAAAATGAAAAGAAGTCCATAATTACCAGTGCCTCTCCTGTAATCTCCTCACTATGTCTCCCACCAGCCATGTGACTTTGTTATATTTTAGAAACTGGATACAAGGAATGAAAATAATCTGTGGTACGCGCTTTGTAGAAACTCACCAATCAGAAGAAGTGTGGATAACACTTGCAGACGCATAAAATAAAATCCCCTGCATTGGAAGTTGCTTTCTCCGAGTCCTTTCATCTGGCCCATGGCAGCGGGGATTATTTCCACTCCTTATATCCAGTTCTTGTGTATCTTTGCATTTCACACATAGATTCTTCATCAGACGGCCTATAATTTAATAACTGGTTGTGTGTAGCACAACCACACAAGGTGTGCAAGCAGCTCTGTTGTATTATTCATGAATTGCTTGGATTAAACCCTATTGCATGTCACTATTAGCTACAGCTTTTCCATTGTTATATCTTGTGACCAAGGGCGTAACGACTGGGGTCACAGGAGTAGTGGCTGCGACCGGGTCTGGGGCTGGATGGGCTCGGGGACCCCAGTGGCTTCTTCAGCTGGTCCTATTACCTCACTTAGGACGCTGTTCCAGCTGAAGTGCATCGCTGTGCAAAGACACATCGGGACCCTGCACTCTGATACAGACTGCTGGCACACGCACAGTATCTGTGAGCAGTAAGAGGGCCCCGCAAATGAGAGTGACGTCACTGTCATGCGTGGGCCCCTGTCCCAGCACTCTGATATCATCTGCTGGGCCAGCCACTGAGTGCTGGCTATGATAGGATACCAAGCGACATGGGAGCGGAGGAAAGGTGAGTGGAATGTTGTTGTTTTCCCTTATGAATTAGGCTCAGAATGGGGATAGATATGCAAGGATGGAGACCATTTAAACCAAGATGGGGACATATATACAAGGAGGAGAACCATATATTCCAGGAATGGGACACAAGGAGGACCAAATATACCATGAATGGATACAAGGAAAACCATCCATACCAAGAAGAATACACAGGGAGGATTACAGTGCAAATTAATTGTGACAAAGCAAGTCTTTACTTGTTTTTCTTGTATTAGTTTTACTATTTCTGATAAGTGTTTTATCAGTTCTTGGTGTCGTTTTTCTTTTTCTTCCACATTTCCCTTTTCGTTTTGGAGAAAACGATCCACTTTCATTGTGTGTGCGAATTATTCTTGAAACGGTAGATTTTCTAATACCAACGGTGAAAACAATTTCTCTTAGGGTACTGTCACACATGGCCTGTGCGTCGCCTAATGTAAATAGGTGATGGCAACCTCCTTTGAGTGGTCACCTGGTTTCTCAGCAGTGCTTTGAAACCAGGCGAGCACTCTGGGGCGATGTGCACACACATCCCCCCATGTAACAGGGGACAGCTATCTTACAGGCGATGGGAGCCATAGGCTCCCATGTTACAGAATCGCCGCTGGGGTTTTTGGACACCCCAGCGGCGATGGCGCCTGTAAGATCGCCGGTGCGTCGTCGGAGGTATCGCCGCATGTAAACATGCGACAGCGATGCTGGCGGGGTGCCAAAAACATGCGCGCATCTGCCCGTCACCACCTATATCTTCGGCGACGTCACCTCAACCCTTATAGTCAGACTTGTATGATCACTAAGAGTAATAATTCTAGACCTCTTCCGTGGAGGAACATCCATTTTTACAGGCACAAATCACACAGGGAGAAAAAGTACACTAAACCACTCCTCACAGAAACAAGCTCTCACCTGAAGCTGAGGGGGCAGCTAGCTGTTATTTTGTGACTAAAACCAGTCAAATCACATTTTGTTACTCAAGATTGTACACTCACACCTGTTCAAAGCAGTTAAAACTGGTTTGAATCACTGACTGGTAACCCCAACTTACGATTTTACTTAAAAATGCTTTATCCCAATTAATTTGCACAGTACTGTATATATGCCAGGAAGGGGATACACAGAGGACTATACATGCTAGAAAGGAGACACAAGGAGGACCATATATACCAGGAAGGGGAAAAATTACACTAAACTCTGCATGGTAATCAATACAGAGGAGGACAATTTTTTATATTACAGGAGGATTTATGTAAACTAGAAGCTTAGGCTGATAAATGGCAAATGAGCTTTAATGGGGATAAATGTAAAGTCATGCACTTGGGCAGAGGAAACAAAAGGTATAATTATGTGCTTAATTGTAAAACACTGGGCAAAACTATCAAAAAGACCTGGGTGTATGGGTAGATGACAAACTCACATTTAGTGGCCAGTGTCAGGCAGCTGCTGCAAAGGCAAATAAAATAATGGGATGCATTAAAAGAGGCATAGATGCTCATGAGGAGAACATAATTTTACCTCTATACAAGTCACTAGTGCGACCACACTTATGGTGGGTTTACACACACCAATCATTGTATCCAATATCTGAACCAATCTCTGGTTGCAGTGAAATCATGGACACATTGCTCCATGTTGTACACAGCCACAAAATGGAACTATGTGTCCATGATTTCACTGCAACCAGAGATCTGTTCAGATATTGGATACAATGATTGGTGTGTGTAAACCCACCATCAGAATACTGTGTACAATTCTGGTCTCCGGTGTATAAGAAAGACATAGCTGAACTAGAGCGGGTCCAGAGAAGAGCGACAAAAGTCATTAGAGGACTGAGGTTTCTGCAATACCAAGACAGGTTATTAAACTTGGGGTTATTTAGTTTGAAAAACGAAGGCTTAGGGGTGATCTTATAATAATGTATAAATATATGAGGGGACAGTACAGAGAACTTTTTAATGATCTTTTTACTCTTATGCCTGAGACTGGGACAAGGGGGCATCCTCTACGTCTGGAGGAAGGAAGGTTTAATCATAATCACAGACGTGGATTCTTTACTGTAAGAGCAGTGAGACTATGGAACTCTCTGCCACATGATGTTGTAATGAGTGACTCACTACTAAAATTTAAGAGTGGCCTGGATGCCTTCTTGAAATATATAATAATACTGGTTGTATATACTAGATTCTTTGATAGGGCGTTGATCCAGGGAACTAGTCTGATTGCCGTATCTGGAGTCAGGAAGGAATTATTTCCCCAATGTGGAGCTTAGTGTTGCCACATGGGTTTTTTTTTTGCCTTCCTCTAGATCAACATGTTAGACTATGGGTTGAACTAGATGGACTTAAGGTCTTCCTTCAACCTTAAAAACTACGTTACTATGTATATATACACAAGGAGGGCTGTATATACCAGGAAGGGGACACGAGGAGGACCATGTGTACCAGGAAGGGAACACACATACACAAGGAGGACCATATATACCAGGAAGGGGACACAATGAGAACCATATATACCCAGAAGGGGACACGAGGAGGACCATATATACCAGGAAGGGGACACAAGGATGACTATATATACCAGGATGGGTACACAAGGAGAACCATATATACCAAGAAGGGGACACAAGGAGGACCATATATACCAGGAAGGAGACACACGTGGACCATATATACTAGAAAGAGGAGACAAGGAGGACCATATATACACAAGGAGGACTGTAAATACCAGGAAGGGGACACAAGGAATACCATATATACCAGAAAGGGGACACAAGGAAGACCATATATACCAGGAAGGGGACAAAAGGAGGACCATATATACCAGGAAGGGGACAGATATACATAAGGAGGACAATATATACAAGGAGAAGCACCATATATACCAGGAAGGGGAGATATATACCAGCAGGAGGAGCATATATATATCAGGAGAAGGACCATATATACCAGGAAAGGGATCATATATACCAGGAGATATATAAGGGCCCATACATCTGACCATCTGTGTGTAGGAAGGGGGGGGCCAAGGTCCAAATGCGCTTTGGGACCCATCAGACTCTAGTTACGCCACTGCCTGTGACAGTTGTAGCCAAATAGCGGTCCCAGAAGTCCGTTCTGATTGGATAGAGTAGGCTACAGTCAATCAATGGTCGCATATTGTCTGCAGTTGTTTAGTAGTGGGTACCTGTTTTTTTTAAACAAACTTAAATGAAAACTATAAGCATATTTTAAAAAATGCAGTTTGTAAGTGTAATTAAAGCAAACTTATTTTGTATTATATTTTTCTTGCTTTGCTTGTAGAAAATGGTATGATATTCATACATTTTGTAGACTTTTTTTTTGCCTTTTTCAATACACTGTTTTTTTCATTAGCGAAGCTATTGGGAAATTGCATGAAAAAGCCACACCTAAAGTATGCTGGTTGCAGACAAGCATAAAATGGAAACATTTTTATTTCTGCATTATGACTAAAGTCCTTTTTTAGCTGCGTGTCTAATGCCATAATTTAGGACCATCATATTTATGGATAGGTAGAAAAGTGATTGACTTGTGATCCATTGCCATATCACTAGCTAAGGCATTACACTTGTTGGAAATCAGCCTTTAAGGGAATCTGTCAGTAGGGTGAACCAACTACATAGACATGGAACGTTGAATAAGAGATGATGCCTTAATATCTGTGATCCAATATCTTATATCAGAAAAATCTAAATTTTTCTTAATATGTAAATGAACATGAATGATTTATGAGCCAGAAATGCAGTGCTGTGAAAAAGTCTTTGCCCCTTCCTGATTTCTTATTCTTTTGCATGTGCATCACACTTACGGTAAATGTTTCAGTCCCCTGAAAAATAGCCACAAGCTAAAATGCCCACAGGCAACCCTAACACCTAACCCTAACACCTAACCCTAACAACTAACACCTAGCCCTAACACCTAACCCTAACACCTACCCCTAACACCTAACCCGAACAACTAACACCTAGCCCTAACACCTAACTACTTAACCTAACCCTGAACCTAACCCTAACCCCAACCCAGTGGGCATCTTTCTTTTGGGCATTTTTCTGATCCCCAAACGTTTCAGATCACCAATTTAAATATTAGTTAAAGATAGCACAAGTAAACACAGAATCCAGTATTTAAATGAAGGTCTTTATTATTAAGGGGAAAAGTAATCCAAACCTACAGGGGCCTGTGTGAAAAAGTGATTGCCCCTAAACCTAATTACTTTTGGGGCAGCTCTTAGCAGCAACAACTGCAATCAAGCATTTGCAATAACTGGCAATGAGTGTTTTACAACACTCTGTGGCAATTTTGTCCACTAAACTTTGCAGAATTGTAGCAATTCAGCCACATTGAAAGTTTTGAGAATGAACCACCTTTTTAAGGTCATGCCACAGCACAGCAGTTCAATTGGATTAAGGCCACATGTGACTATGCCACACCAAAGTCTTTATTTGGTCTTTCTTAAGCCATTCAGAGGTTGACTTGCTGGTGTGTTTTGGCCATGACCAGATGGCCGGAAATTCTCCTTCAGGATTTTTTGGTAAACATCAGAATTCATGGTTCCATTTTCCACAGAAAGTGTTCCAGGTCCTAAAACAGCAAAACAGCCAGAGACATCACTCTATCACCACCATATTTTACTGTTGGTATGATGTTCTTTTTCTGAAATGCTGCATTACTTCTATGCCAGATGTAATGGGACATACACCTTCCAAAAAGTTCAACTTTTGTCTTCTCAAGCCACAGAGTATTCTCCCAAAAGTCTTGGGGATCATAAAGATATTTTCTGTCATAACTGAAATGAGCCTTTATGTTTTTTTTGCTCAGCAGTTTTCATCTGGGATCTTCGCCGTTTTTGCTCTCTCTTCCTTATGGTGGAGTCATAAACACTGACCTTAACTGAGGCAAGTGAGGCCTGCTGTTTTTGGATGTTGTTGCTGGGTCTTTTGTGACCTTTTGGATGAGTCGATGCTACAGTCTTGAGGTAATTTTGGTTGTCTGGCCACTCCTGGGAAGGTTCACCACTGTTCAATGTTTTCGCCATTTGTGGATAATGGCTTTTACTGTAGTTTGCTGGAGTCTCAAAGCTTTAGAAATGGTTTTACTTTACTTTGTCATGTGTTCCTGAAATTCTTTGGTTCACGGGATGATGTCTAGCTTTTGAGGATGTTTTGGTCTACTTCACTTTGTCAGGCAGATCCTATTTAAGTGATTTCTTGATTGAGAACAGGTGTGGCAGTGAAATGTAACACTGCTTCTCAAAGAAGTTCATTTATATTTTAATGGGGGGCAATCATTTTTCACATAGGGCCCTGTAGGTTTGGATTTCTCTTTTCCCTTAATAATAAAGACCTTCATTTACAAACCTCATTTTTATGTTTACTTGTGTTATCTTTGTCCAATATTTAAATTTAGTGATCTGACGCATTTAAGTTTGACAAACACGCAAAAGAAGAAGAAATCATGAAAGGAACAACCATATTTTGATACCACTGTGGATATGCATGAGAGTCTTCCT
Organism: Allobates femoralis; assembly: GCA_033576535.1. Classification (NCBI taxonomy): domain Eukaryota; kingdom Metazoa; phylum Chordata; class Amphibia; order Anura; family Aromobatidae; genus Allobates; species Allobates femoralis. Next base: position 58,971,643 of record JARQOC010000001.1, read on the forward strand.
TCAGAGAGTATTTTAAAGGGGTGTTACCAGTGTGAGACATGTAATGACTGATGGTCTGTTTTTCTGATATCACTGTAGATCAGTGTGTGATTGTAACTAAATCAGCACAGCAGAATATAATTTAGTCTCATTGTTCATGTACCTGCTGTTGTTTTATCCTTCTGTTTTCAGGTGAGATAAGACACTGCCTGTAATGTCTGGCAACATCTTTATTCTTTTTCCTCATTGAAAACACATACGTGCTCAGCTGGGCCGAGTTTATGGTGGAGTCTGGAGAGATAGCTGTCAACCAAACAACAGGTTGTCAACAATAATCCATACATCTGCAACCATGACAATCAATATTCCATTCATATGAGATCTATGTATTACATGACGTTTGAGTAAATTGCTCCATTCATGATATATCCCAAATTTCTCTTTGTTGCAGCACATTAACAGTAAGCAGTAGTGATGTGTTTGCCTTTGACATGGCATGAACTCACTGCTATTTTGCCCAGAGGAGCTTGGTACTTCTGGCGACTGCCCTTATTTCTTCAATATCATCTAGTTATTAGTATAGCCAATAAATATAAGGTAAAATTGCAAACATGAGATCTATGACTAATAGCGGTGTGTTCACTGGAACGTTATGATGGGGTTGAATAAGCCAACGTAGTATTGCTGGTAAATTTTCTCAGATCATACATACGAACAGAAGTCAATATGTCCAATCGATTATTTCTAATGAGTGTGGGATGCAGACCACCACTAATGACGCTGTGACTTTGAACTCATTCTCCAAAGCTTGTTTATATCTTATATAGACACATTGTATGTATTGATCACCGATGTAGTTAGTGATGGAAGGTTCAATTGACATTCTCATGTGTGACAATTAGAAATATGGATGATTGATGGCCTGGGCTTTGTTGCATTAACAATTCACTTTCTAAAATAATTGTATTTTTTTTTAATTAGGGATGGAAAATTGTGCTAGAAATCAGATAGCATTATCAGCTCGTGACTTTACTTTAGAATTTTTTTTACATAGTTTTTTTTCTTCATAGGACCATAGTCTTGTATCCATGGCTTCTTTATAACTAGCAAGGGCATATATAAAACATATAAGATGTGGATGCTCTGGGACCCTTGGAGATATGGAATGCATGTCTCTTTGATATTAATGGTGAATACCTATGGTGGACTCGCCACAAAAGAAACAAAGATGGTGGTGAACGCTTATGCAAAATAGTAGGGAGTGTGTCTCCTTGATATTGCGGCGAGTACCTATGGTGGACTCAACACAAAAGAAGCAAAAATGATGTTGCTTAAAATTTAAGGAAAAATAGTACGGAGTGATACAAAGAGCAAATCCTTCTGCCCTTGGTGGTCAAAAGTTGCAATATAATAATAATATAATAATATTTATTCATTTATATAGCGCTATTAATTCCATAGCACTTGACATACATCAGTAATGCTGTCTCTCTTGGAGCTCCCAATCTAAACATCCTATCAGTATGTCTTTACAATGTGGGAGGAAACCGGAGTGCCCGGAGGAAACCCACGCAAACACGGGGAGAACATGCAAACTCCTTAGGGATTATTATGTCCCTTCTGCTACAAATAACCCTGATATGATAAATGTATCATGGTTAGTGGGGGAAGGCTGCTACAGGTTTGGCATTTATGACCAAGTCAATACATGGCAAAATTCTTCCTATTTTGTCTCGCATTATACATGCAGCAGAAATTTGTACCATATGCATAGGCTAAAAATTCTCATTTTTTGGATCTAGTCTATGTTTTGTTTAAAATAAAATAGTAAATAAAGCACAAAATAAATAAAAATAATTGTCTCCATGAACCAGGTTTAACAATCTGTCTACATTACCGTCATGGTTTCCTTTTTATTGTTTCACCATGAGAACTGTCCTATTTAAGTGAAGCAGGTCATGCGATCAGCTGATAGCTACATGGCTGCCTTCACATCTATTATTGCTGGAGACAGAGGGCTCCTGCCATCCATTTAAAAAAAAATTGTGACTTTGTAGCTAATGAAAGAGTCCTAAATAGGAGATTCTCCTGTAGATTTTTATTTAGAAGTTGGGAACCCATTCCCTGCTTTACCACATTATTGTCATTGAAAACAGAGAGTGCTATTGCTGGTTAGTTTTTCTTTAGATATGGCCTCTGTGGAGACACGGGGGTCAGTGGGTGCTCCCGTCCGCTGTCCCGGCCGCCTTTCAAAAGACCGCATAGACCAAGGCTCATCCCAACTGAACACCAGAATTCCTTAACCGTGGGTGAAACTCTACTCAGACAACACAGGGTGAGGAAACCACACAATAGTAAGACTTTATTGAATTCCCAACAGTCAAAGGCACATAACACTTACCAAGCAAATCACACAATGTAACAGGCAACAGAGTCTCACTCTTCTGCAGGCTCACAAGGGATTAGAATGTTCGTACCTTCAGAGCTTTCAGGGCCAATTAGTACAATCCAGCAGCACCCCGCTTTCTTTGGACACCCACTGAAAAAGGAATAGCAGCAAGCTTAGGAAGCTGACCAAGCCCAGAAAAGTCTATAGCCAGGTGATCAAATTGTCACAACCTGGGTATCTCCTTAAGTAGTCTCTGATATTCCAGACAAATCATAGGCTGAGTTCCTTCAGAATATAATCCAGTTTTGGTGCATGTCTAGTTGGGGCTGAATTTACTAGACTGACGCCATGCAGACTGTGAAAATATGATGTTATCCTGACAGATGGAAAGGAAATTCCTAGTCTGAGGTTGTGGGCTTATAATCGGAACTTGAGCCCCTAGATCGGAACCATGTAGCATATGAAATACTGGTAAATTAAGCAGGCCCTTTTTATATCCTAAACTTACACCTCAGGGTATATTGTGTTCTTCCATGATTGGTGGAATAGGGCTGTTCGTTCTCTTATTGGTTGGCATTTCTATCTAATATCTGCATAATTCTTCTTTGAGTGATGTAGACACAGGAGGTGAGGTGATTTACATTAAATTAGCAACACACATACTCAGACAATGAAATGCTCAGAATAGTCTGGCAAGAAACAATGACTTAGCAAACATGAGATAACAAACAACCAATTTCATCTTGCCAAATTAAGAAGATTAACCCCCGACATACACTGAGAAAAGCTGTGTCATCACATTCCTCCCCCTTCTTAATTTGCCACAGAAAACTGCTGAATCTTGATATTTACTGTTGCAGACAGGGTGGCTAGATGTGATACGCCTCTGATCATCCTCCACTCAGCAGCATTGTTCTTTGTGGTGAGGTCAGCAATAGAGGCTTACATCTATACACCTCCGCCTGATTACCACCCCCAGGTTGGGCAGACATATTGGTCATGAGTTGGGCTTCCCTAAACTCCTTACAATATATGTCTTTCCCCTGTCAATGGCCACAGTATAGTTAGATTTACTCACTTTTGTTGGCTCAGAGGAAGATGATGGAGGCTGGGAATGTGACTTATCCTTGGAAAAGATGGTAGAAGGATTCATATCAGGGTCCTGCTTGGCTTAGACAAGGGTGATGGCTGTGACAAACTGGCTGGATAGTCCTTGTCTTAGGTCAGTTTGCGAAATAACTGGTGTGGAGGTGCCATTCATGAGCCCCACTTCAACCCATCCCTTGTCATTAACCCAAAATAACAGGTATAGGGAGGCTGTCCACAAGTCCCATATCAACCTCTTCCTGGTCAGTCCCCAAACTAACAGGCATGGGGATGCTGTCCATACGCTCCACATCGACTTCTTTCTGGTCAGACCCCAAAATAACAGGTGTAGGAATGCTGTACAAAATTCCCATTTCAAACTCTTCCTGCTCAGTCACCAAAATAACAGATGTGGGGATGCTGTCTATAAGCCCCACATTGGCCTCTCCCTGGTTGGTTCCCCAGTCAAACTGCACACATGCCAGAGAGATGTCCAAGTACTGACCCTGAACCAGGTAGATGATTACTTGGCAACGTGGTAAATGGTCTTCTGGGAGAACAATATCTGGGATTAGCTGGGTGATGGCTAGACCAGTGTCTTGTAGTGCCTGGGCCTGTATGTCATTGACCTTGATGGGCTGGATGTGGCAATCGAGGTTGGCTGGTGTATGGTGTCTGACCCGCCATAGGGTGTGGACAGAACAGAGTATATCACTTTCTTGACTACTGGTGTATCTCGGAGGTAGCTTTCCCCAGACCCTGATTATTCATCTTGGCAGATGTCGACCGGTTGGATTGGCAGACAGGCTCTATGCATGGAGTCACGGATTTGGAGAAAATCTTTATCCATATGTTCAAGGTGCCCATACAAATAACAATGTCAAGCATTGGGCAAATCTCATGCTTTTGTTTTTGTCCTAGTGGGGCTTCTGCTGGGTAGTGGGATAATCCTTCTCGAGCGGCTGGTGCTGGCCATAAGTTAATTGGAACTCTCAAAACTAGTTGCAGAATGCAATCACTCTCTTCACTTGAGGCTTTGGGCCCCAATGTGGCAAACAACTCCTTGATTCGGTCTGCTTGGGACCAGATTGTTTCCACATTGTTACTGGATCCATGATGTGGCACACAGTTTAAATACTCTGGGTAAATCTTGGCAGGGTCCTCATAATCCATCCATTTTGGGCATGCCAATGGACCAAATTTTGGATTAAATCTGACCGGGTGTCAGTGTCCCTGAATTTTATCTGTCGAAACTGATACTCCACCTGTAGTTGAAGTTTCTTGTAGGGCTGTATTTCCACTCCAGTCCTCTTCCCAAAGCTGAGATGGTGTGGTTGGTCATGGCGGTGTCTGAAACTTGTATGCCTAATCTATAGCTTGCTGGGTATGCTTATATGCCTCTCTAGTTGTTGAGCCCTTGGACGATCTCCACAAACACCAGACCCCTGCAGCTCCCATGGATGAATCAGACTGAGCAGTATCCCACTGCTGCCACTAATTGTGGAGACATGGGGCTCAGTAGGTGCTCTCGTCCACTGGCCTGGCCACCTTTAGAAAAACTGCATGGACCAGGGCTCATCCCAACTGAACACCCAAACTTCTTAAACGTGGGCGAAACACTAATCAGACAACACACGGTGAGGGAACCACACAATGGTAAGACTTTATTGAATCCTAAACCGTCAAAGTTATATAACACATACCACGCAAAACACACAATGTAACAGGCAACAGAATCTCACCCTTCCACTGGCTCACCAGGGATTAGAATATTCATGCGTTTGGGGCTTCTAGGGCCCTTTACTTTAATCCAGCAGCTCCCCACTTTCGTCGGGCACCTACTAAAAAAGGAATAGCAACAAGTTTAGGATGCTGACCAAGCACAGCAAAATTTGTAGCCAGGTGACCGAATTGCCTCAACCTTGGTACCATCCTCAAGTAGTCCCTGATATTCCAGCCGAACATTAGGTTGAGCTCCTGCAGGTGGGGCTGAAGTCTCTAGACTGTGGCTATGCAGAGTGTGAAGACATGATGTTATCCTGGCAGCTGGAAGCGAAATTCCTAGGCTGAGGTTGTGGGCTTCCAATTGGGACTGGAGTCCCTAAATTAAAGCCATGTAGCATATGAACTACTTGTGAATGAAGCAGGCCCATTTCTACACCTGAGGGTATAGTGTGTTCTTCCTGGATTGGTGGGATAAAACTGTTCTCTTACTGGTTGGCATTTCAATCTGGTATCTGCCTAATTCTCCTTTAAGTGATGTAGATAGAGGGGGTGAGGTGATTTACATTAAATTAGCAATACACATGCTCAGGCAATGAAAGGCTCTGAATTGTCTGGCAAGAAACAATGAACTAGCAAACATGGGATACCAAGCAAATGACCAAAACGTCTGGCCAAATTAAGAACATTAATCCCTGACATACACTGAGTAAAGCTGTGTTGTCACAGGCTCCTCTTCATTGATCTAGTTTTTTAGACAAAAAAGCATAGTCCCCATCTTTTCTCTATGGATGTCATGTAGAGGTTCACAATCAGTTGGCTTATATATAGAGAAGATTGGGTCATAGCTAAGAAAATGTTGAATTCTCACTCTCCTATTCTTCTGTGCCCCAAAATCTGCCATCAGGAAGGAATTTGGACACCAAGTATACACACTACATGGTTAGCCAGACCGACTCAAATAATTCCGGGCTCATAGTTTACTTTTGTGAGTACAATCATATATGGCACCAGCCCTTGAAAGTGTGACATGCTCCCTGCTATAGAAAAGAGCAGTTTTTCAGTCAGGGATTGAACAGTTTTGAGAAGAAAAACCTGCTGACTATATTATTACTGCTGATAAAAACACAACCCGTAAACTTAGAATATTTTTCCATTCAATGAACAGCATTTACATTTAAAATGCATTAGACAAACATGCTGTACCTTTCCCGAACTGCCGCACTCAAAGTATTCCAAAATTTCCTCTACCAAAATAATTGAGCTAAAATAATTATTTCAGTGAGCTCCGCTTAAGGCATATTAAATGGAACCTGCCAGGTCCTCTGTGCACCCAGAACCATGAGCAGTTCTGGGTGAATATCTATAATCCCTGCCTAACAGTCCCAACAATTAGTAGCATACATAAACCGATCTTTAGAAAATGTGTTTCGAAAGTGTGTTTATTAGTTGCTATTAGGCTTTGATTAGTTCAGGGGGCGTTAGTTTCCCTGACTAGTCAGCCCCATAGCATTCATAGCATAGCATTCCATCCCTGTCAGCATGATAACGTGCTTTACACCACGCAGCATCACCTGCATCACTGTACAAAGTTGCGCTTGCACGCGGCTTTGTATCCCTCGCCATCGAGCTTCTCTGATGCCAGGTGTATGCAGCCCAGGCTTCAGTGAGGCTCACTGCGCATGATTAGAAGTCCTAAAACGTCCGATCATGTACACTACTCTGATGATGTCAGGTGCATGCGTCCCAGTTTCAAGAGAAGCATAGTGCGCATGACCAAAAGTGTAGACGACTTCCATTGATGCTCAGTGATCCTCTCTGAAGCTGGGGGTGCATACACCTGGTGTCAGAGAAGCTCAAGCTTTTTTTATGGATTGATATGGGTTCTGATGGTGTATGCACTGATGATGGTTCTAGGGCTTATTTCATGTACTGTTGGTGGTTTTTTGCTGCATTTTTTCCTGATGGTTTTTTGGGTGCTGTATTCTAGTAAGGATGGTGTTTCTGTTTCTGTATTCATCAAATGAGGGGCTGTGTGGGAACATCAAATGAGGGACTGTGGGTGTACAATAAATCAGGGTTGTTTGGTGAAATACAATGAGGGGCTGTTTGAGGACATCAAATGAGGGGCTGTGGGGACATCAAATGTGGAGCTGTGGGGTACATCACATGGGGGACTGTGGGGGACATTGCATGAGGGGCTGTGATGACATAATAGTAGAGATAATAGAGGCTTTGAATATCCTACTGTATATGAGGCTTGAGGGACATTATACTGGGAGCTGTAGTACCCATATTGTATAGTGAGAGAAATTAGCATTTGATTCCTTGCTCCCAATCAACTTGTTACCTGCATTAAAGACAACTGTCTTAAATTGTCAACGGTATAAAAGACTCCTGTCCATACACTCAATTAATAAGTCAGACTCTAACTTCTACAACATGAGCAAGACCAAAGAGCTTTTTTGTGTGCCAAAACCAGGAGAGGAACTTGCAGAGAAAAATTATAATTGAAAGACTGACACCTATTCTGAGTTTTAGAGACACTCCTGGTTTTGGCACACAAACTGGATAGAACCTGATCAGGGAAAAACTGCAGTGTGAAACCAGCTTGAGGATGTCAGGGAAAAGATCCTAGACCTGCACAAGGCTGGAATGGGCTACAAAACTATAAGACGCTGGGTGAAAAGGAGACAAAAATGGAAGAAATACAAAATGAGTGTCAAATCAACCTCGATTTGGAGCTCCATTCAAAATTTCACCTTTTGGTGTACGTATCCTGGATCATGAGGAAGGTGAGAGATCAGACTAAAACTACATGGGGGATCTTTTTAATGATGTCAAGTCAGCTGGAACCACTGTCACCAAAAAAACATTGGTAACACATTATGTTGTAATAGATTAAAAACGTGCAGTGCCTGCAAACTCTCACTGCTCAAGAGGGAACATGTGCAGGCCGGTCTGAAATTTGCCAATTAACACCTTGGTGATTCTTAGAGTGATTGGGAGAAGGTGCTTTAGTCAGATGAGACAAAAATTGAGCTCTTTGGCATTAACTCAACTCGCCGCGTTTGGAGGAAAAGAAATGCTGCCTTTGACGCAATGAACATTATCTCCACAGTCAAGCATGGTGGTGAATACACTATATTTTGGGAGTGTTTCTCTGCTAAGGGCAAAGGACTACTTTACTGCGTCAATGGGACAATAGATGAAGCCATGTATTGTAAAATTCTGAGTGACAACCTCCTTCCCTCTGCCAGGACATAAAAATGGGTCGTGGTTGAATCTTCTAGCAAAACATACAGCCAAGGCAAAAAAGGAGTGGTTCAGAAAGAAGCACATGAAGGTCATAGAGTGGCCTAGCCAGTCCCCAGACCTTAATCCCATAGAAAACATACGGAGGGAGCTGGAGCTCCAAGTTGCCAAGCAACAGCCTCTAAATCTTAATGATTTAGAGATGATCTGCAAAGAGGAGTGGACCAAAATTCCTCTTGATATGTGCGCAAACCTCATTATCAACTACAAAAAATGTCTGACTGCTGTGCTTGCCAACAAGGGTTTTGCCATGAAATATTAAGTCTTGTTTGCCAGGGGGATCAAATACTTATTTCTCTCTACAAAATGCAAATAACTTTATATCATTAAGGGTGCTTTCACATCAGCGTTTTTCGTAATTCGCGGCAGATGCGGTGAAAAAAACGCATCTGCCGCGTTTGCCGCATAACCGTTCCACTTGCGGCGCGGTTGCGGTTTTTTCTATGCAAATTATAGGGGGACTTGCGGCAGATGCGGCAAGTGCGGTTTTGCACTTGCGGCAGGTGCGGCCGCGAAAAAAACCGCGGCTTACTGCGCTTTTTTTCGCGGCCGCACCTGCCGCAAGTGCAAAACCGCACTTGCCGCAAGTATGCCTATACTTTGCATAGAAAAAACCGCAACCGCGCCGCAAGTGGAACGGTTATGCGGCAAACACGGCAGATGCGTTTTTTTCACCGCATCTGCCGCGAATTACGAAAAACGCTGATGTGAAAGGGCCCTAAGACAATGTGATTTTCTGGATTTATTTTTGATATTCTATCTCTCACTGTTAAGATTAACCTACCCTTAAAATTATAGATTGTTTATGTCTTCATTAGTGGGTAAACTTACAAAATCAGCAAGGGATCCAATACTTTTTTCCCCACTGTATATAGCACTGTGACTGACATTATACTTGTGTGCTGTGGTGGCTATACTGGATAGGGGGCTATGGGTCTATGGTAGATATCATACTGTGTGAGGTGCTGTGGGGGAAATTATACTGTGTAAGGGGTGTTGGGGACATTATATTGTATTTTGAACTGGGGGACCATGGAGACCATAATACTGTATGGGGTACTGTGGAGGGATCAGTCAATCACAAGTTCACATTAAGGGGTGTAAGTAATAATAAATAAATTTTGTAAAGGAAAAACCCAAAAAACAATGATGGAATTTAATTTGTTTGCTGCAGCTCACAACCTTACATTCCCTATCTATATCTTTTGGCAGTGTAGGAGGAAACTGAAGAACCCGGAGGAAACTCATGTAAAGATGGGGAGAACATACAAACTCCTTGCAGATGTTGTCCTTGATTGGATTGAGCCACTGAGTTCTATTCACCAAGTCTTCTACGTATTTGGTCATAGGAGTGTGAAAGAAACAAATGGCACAAGGCTACAATAGGAGTCATCAATACTGTTTATGTAATAAAGGATCAGTGTTTCTAAAAACTCCATGTAATAAAATCCCTGTATTATGCAAAGCTACAGAGCGGAGCGATCAGTTACATTATGTAATTTCTTATAATAAGATTGTTTTTCCTAATCGCCATAAGGAGGGATCTGTATAGATATCTGCTGTCTGAAGTGGTGCAGACATTCAGCTCCTCCAGTCACGTAGACTTGTCTGTCTCTCTTACTGTGCAACCAATTGACCATTATCTCTACAGTGAAGAATTTATAATCTAACTTTTAACAGGAGACATAAGCCCCAGTGTAGTAAACAGCAGTAAATCTCAGCATCTCCAATAGACCGGCCTTTTGACTGGATGTGTGGGACTTTTCACTGCTTAAGGAAGCTAGGCCTTAAATCTTTCTGAAGAAGGCTTAAATGACTTAAAGTCTTAGGGCTATTAGGTAAATCAGGATAAAGATACTAACTCTGGGCCTGTAAGGAATACACTCAGTTGTCAACTGGGTCATCCCAAGCTTCTATTTGTCTGGTTATACATTAATTGTTGGCATTGATGACTTGCAGAACTGAATTTTTTGCTTCTAAGCAGGAGAAGTAGTAATATGCATTTGTTTGGTTGTACCTGCACAGGTTAGTCCATGTTTTTTCTGTTACTTAAATAGCATAAACATATCCTACAGCACTGTACAGAACTGCTAGGGTCACACTTAAATCTGGAATTGCATTCACCGCATCCAGATCCGGATGCAGTGAACGCAATTGTCTTCTAACATTCAGCAATCCGGGAACCGGATTGCTGAAGCCGCAATCCGGTAACCGGATTGCTCAGGATGTGTAATCCTGAGCAATCCGGTTACCGGATAGTTTGCTCATCCTTGCTGCCGCAGGGATGAGCAAACTGTTCTGTGTTTAGTTAAACTATTTATTTTATTAATAAATGTTTGTCTAATGTCTCTAGGGGGTGCCCAGTCCCCCTAGAGACCTTCCACTCACTCAGGTGGGCATATAATGGTCTAATCACCTCTGTACAGCAGCTGCCTCCTGACAGTTGCTATACAGTTTTATGAATGAAAGTGCCGGGCTCCTCAGAGCAGGGTGCATACTATTGCTATTGCTATTGCTATAGCATGTGCGCCGCTCTGTGAGGTCCTGAAGCCTTATACAGTAGAACTATGGGCAGCGCTGCCCATAGATCTTACTGTAAGTGGCTTCAGGACCTCAGACAGCGGCGCACATACTATACCAGTAGCAGTAATATGCGCGCTGCTCTGAGGAGCCTGGCGCTTTCATTCATAAAACTGTACAGCAGCTGTCAGGAGGCAACTGCTGTACAGAGGTGATTAGACCGTTATATGCCCACCTGAGTGGGTGGAAGGTCTCTAGGGGGACTGGGCACCCCCTAGAGACATTAAACAAACATTTATTAATAAAATTTACAGTTTAACAAACCACAGAGCACTTTGCTTATCCCGGCGGCAACTGGGATAAGCAAAGTATATGAGGGAACCGCATTGCTCAGGATTACACATCCTGAGCAATCCGGATCCCGCATTGCAGATAACAGAACTGCTCCGCAAACTGCAGCCTGCATGATTTTTCACGCAGGCTGCAGAGCCGGAGATGAAATCGGATTGCTTGTGAAGCAATCCGGTTTTTATCATAGGCTCCTATGAGGAGTGTTTCCTGATCCGGTTTTGAGCTTTTTAAAAGCTCAAAACCGGATTAGGTTTTGTAAAAAAAAACCTGAAGTGTGACCCTAGCCAACATCATCAAAATTAGTCTCATCTCCCATACAATTCACAATCTAATTTCTCTGATGCTCACTTCGCAGCCGATTTTACTAGCAATTGCTTGGTTGAAGAGAATTGGAGAACTCTTGTGTTTCATTCAGATGAGTGTATATTTGGTCCATGTGAAGACCATACATATGTTCCACAGACCTTGCATAGTCAGCAGTCAGTCCTATGATAGCCAGTGTATTTGTGTACATATAGCAGTATTCCACAGTGACCGATGGACAGTATGGAAAAAAATTGAAGCATGCATCACTCATTTTATTGCCCAAATTGTGCGTGCAAAGGAGTGCAGCGTCAGCACAAGCACACGGAGATGCACACCTCACATACTGCCCCATTTACGATAGGCTTACAAATTTCAGTCATGTGTCACTTATTAGGCTGTGTTCTGTTGTTTGCTTTTAATTATTGATTTATCACTAGGAAATTATCAATGACTATAGCTCACTTGTCTCCTAGACTGTCCATGCACTCTTCTGGAATAAGCAATTCATTGTCAATAGACAATATACACAGAATGCTGTGGAATTGGTGGGGTTAGCTTTATGAGCTTTGCAATCTGCGCATGTGCTGCCTTCGGTGGGATAGACTTTGGGAAAATGGCTGTGGAGACTTTGCATTTGCAGATTGAGATATTGGATTTCCAAAACCTCAATCTGCACGTCCATATTCTTGAAGACCGTAGCGTCAATCACCGGCATATCATTGGCGCTGGAAGATCATCTCATGCATCGTGTCACTGCAACACCCCATCCTTTCAACCACTGGGTTGTATCATCACCGACCCTATCCTGTGACCCTCCGAAGCCGCTCCCCCTGGTAAACTACACTGGGAATATAAAACGAACACTGGGATTATAAAACAGACCACCTTTTTAACATTAAAAATTATTTTTCCCTATTTTCTTCCTCTAAATATGAGGTATGTTATAATCTGGTGCATTTTATAATCCACAAAATATGGTAGTTGCTTTAATCAGAATAGTAGTAGGCTTAAATTAGCAAATACAATTATAGGACCTGATTACACTTTATGTTTGTACTATTATCAAACTAAGAAATGCAATAGTTATATATCAAAGGGAATTACTTTTATTAAAGTCATTATTGATTTTTTCTTTTTTATATATTTCATGTAATTGAATAAAGAAGGGTCACTACCTACCGGTTACATTTGAAAAAATATTACCATGGCATTAGTTGACTTATATAATTCAGTATATAGGGGGCAGATCTTACCCCCATAGATATAATAGTAAATCACAGGACTGAATTGGATCTTCTTTGCGCAATCTCACCTCTATCATATTGAGGACGATCCCCTTAGGACCTAAAACATGTTTCCTAGGTTATTGTAGCCATATCATAATATTCCATAATTAAATCTAGAAAATCCTTGTGGCTGGCTCAAAGGAATAATAACATTTATTATACTGTATAATATGGAATGCATTCAATATAAAATTGTATAGCTTGAGTTTAAGTGACCTAAATTGCATACAATCTAAAATGACAAGAATATTGACCCTGAAAAATGAAAATAAATAATAAATTGAATTGAATAAAAAACAAAATCCGAAATAATAATATAAAATGTTTATATTTTTCCTGTTTGCATCTTTTGTCTTATTACTTGAACCAAAAGAAAATTAAGAATTTATGAAAAAACTAACTATAAAATGCAAAACCTCACTGTACACAAACTAAGAAAATAGAATAATGTTAATGTCTTTTATTTCTTAAAATACTTTTAAAGAAAGTCCCAAATTTAGAAAATGTTTTTTGTTTTACTTAATTTTTTTTTTAGAGAAATGAAGTAAGGAAATAGGTTTAAATCGAGAGCAATGTTAGAGGTTTGTCTGACCATTTTCATTATCTGAGGATGAAATAGACATAGAAAGGATAGATTATGGGAAAGGATAGAGAACAAGCATGAATAGAGATAGAGAAATTAATGGGACTCTTGTTAATGGCTTTCCTGGTGGGTCTCAGCTGTACCATAAAGGCCCTTTATATTTATCTTGATATTGGTTTAATTCTTGGTTCTATAAGACTTTATCAGCTGCACCCTGATACACCCTGATGCAACCAGAATGTCACAGAACCTTAATAATCATATCAATTAATCATTGTAAACGGTCTAACCTTCAAAGCATGAGCTAATCTGATCTGTTTTATATTGCTGAGGTTTGTGAGTCACTTGATTATATATTTTTCCTGGCAAGATATTACATAGTGATTAGAACATTTTAGCATGACTAACTTAACTTTATCATCGAATGCTTTTTATTCCTGCACTGAGAAGTGAGGTCTACACCAAATAATAAAAATGTACAAAAAAAAAATAATAATAATAAAAAGAACATGGATGAGGCCTGTATCACGCCTGCAGACATTCTGCACATCTACTAATTATTTATGCAATTCTTCTGAGACCCAGCCTTATTTGAAATTTCTCAACCGTTGAATAGAGAATATTAAGTCAGTCCGGGCAATGGATGGCAGGTGTTCATTAAAGCAGAGATGATATTTTCATTTCAGCAAATTGTCAGATAGCTTGCACATCACAAAAATTGAAGACTGCTCTCCTTCCGATAAACAAGAATAGCTTTTTAGTTTAAGGTTTATGCTCGTTTCTGAGCTTTGGATGAAAAATAATAATGTTGTAGGGAAAAAGCAATTATATATTTACACGTACACCTACATAAAACATACATGTGTGTTTTTAGATATTGGATTTAAGTGATTTATAATGGAAAAATAAAAGAGCCGAAATAAAAGCCATTTTACATGGTAGTAAATGAAATAAATATATATAATAAATACATTTAAAACATAATGATGAAAATTGAGAAAATAAGATTTGCAGGACCCCAGTCCAGCAGCCACATTGATAGCCCATGGCCACCGAATCGGTATTCTGCAAACCCCCTACTGCCAGTGGCATCCTTGATGCCTTTTGCTGACCAGTGGCCTCTGCAATGTGACAAAATTTCAGCCAGAAAAGGGGGATAACAAATGTAAATATATTTAATCAGAAAGGAATTATATAAAAATACATGGTAATCCCCAAAAATGGAGGATGTAAAAGGCTTATACTGATCCGGAAAAAGCACCTCCAGCTCACACACTGCAGTGCCCGGCCAGAAGCAAAGGTAAGTATACAGAAAAGTAGGACTGGCACCCAGGAAATCCCAGGTAAGAAAAATTCATTGCCAGTAAAATACACCAAGTGGCATAGGCAAAGAACACAATAATGAGAGCCCCTCCCCTTTCCCCATTTTTCCCTTTCCTTGCTTGTTGTGCCTCCTTTTTTCTGCCCTCATTATTATGTTTTTGCCTATGCCGCTTGGGGTATTTGACTTGCAATAAATTTTTCTTAGGGCCCTTTCACATTAGTGGTTTACTTTGATGTGCGGCAGATGCGGCAGGTGGCGCTGCATCTGCCAGATCTGCTGCCTAACGGCTGACTTGCGGCCTGGATCCGGCAAGCCCACCGGACCGCAAGCCCCATAGACAATGCATGAGGCTTGCTGGATCTGGGCCGCAAGTTGGCTGTTAGGCGGCAGGTCCAGCAGATGCAATGCTACCTGCCGGATCTGTCGCACATCAGCGTACACTGCCGATGTGAAAGGAGCCTTACCTGGGATCTCCTGAGTGCTGGTCCTACTCTTTTAGATAAAAGTCTTATAGTTGAAGAAGACTAACAAAACCCATAAGAAAGGACTATAACCAAAATATATGAAAAATTAAAACATAATTTTAATAATTAATAATTTAAATAAATCAAAGGTAAATAATAACAATGGGGTCACTATGAAAAAGGTGCACCCAACCAGCAAGAGGACAGACAATAATAAACCCAAAGTGGTCAGCTCACAGAATAACTAACTAGAATAAAATTAATGCACAATATTATAAAGTCTGAGATCCAAAAAACTGACCTGGTAGCATTCTCTCCTACCGCTTGAAAGGTGCCAGGTCGGGACGCGCGTTTCGTTACATATGCATTTCTCAGATGCCTTACAATATTGTGCACTGGTCTTATTATATGTAGTTATTCTGTGATCTGACCACTTTGGGTTTAATATTGCCTTTCCTCCCGCCGGTTGTGTGACCCCATTGTTATTAGCTTTGATTTCTTTTTACTATTAATGCTATGTTTTTGTTGCACTGCAACATTATAACATTACCAGGTTTACTAATCAGAATAGGTGCCATTGATGCTTCAGGTAGTGGGAGGTTTACAGTGTTCGGGTCAGGCAGCTACTGACTACAGACGTGAATTTTGCTCAACCCTGATAATCATGTATTAAAATATATTTGTTGTTAACTTTTGTATTTTCATATAGTTTAATAAAAATTTAAGGTAAGTTAGATTAGTGAAATAATTGTACCCTACACTTTCTTTATAATCCTAATTACAAATTTATAATGGGTGATTCATTCACCCTGAGTAATTAGAAAAGATTATTAGGCCGTGTAGAAATGTTTTGGGGAAAAAGATGTTTGTGATTATATAAATGTTGTTTATATTACAAATCAGATCATAATTTTAACACAGGTTGTAAGTGGCATGACACCTTAGTCAAAATGGACCGGATGGACAAAGTTCGTGTGATCCGTGCTGCTGCAGAAATGACCAGACCCACGAGGTCTTTGGCAATGATGTAGCTTTTATTTATCCTACGTGTTTCGGAGCAAGGTTTGCACCGAAACGTGTAGGATAAATAAAAGCTACATCATTGCCAAAGACCTTGTGGGTCTGGTCATTTCTGCAGCAGCACGGATCACCAGCACTTTGGCTGCCTTCAGACTTGCAGATGCATCTGCAGCGTTTTGCAGATGTATCTGCAAGCATCTGCATGCAGACCGCGGCCCCTATGTTTATAATGGAGCGCACGGCGGTCTGCAGATGCTTGCAGACCGCCGTGCGCTCTCATTGCCCGCCATTAGTGATCTGTGCGCACGCGGATGCCTGCGCACAAATCACACACTCCCGCCCGCACCAGGGACGCAACATCTCGCATCCATGGTGCGGGCGGGAGTGTGTGATTTGTGCGCAGGCATCCGCGTGCGCACAGATCACTAATGGCGGGCAATGAGAGCGCACGGCGGTCTGCAAGCATCTGCAGACCGCCGTGCGCTCCATTATAAACATAGGGGCCGCGGTCTGCATGCAGATGCTTGCAGATGCATCTGCAAAACGCTGCAGATGCATCTGCAAGTCTGAAGCCAGCCTTTGTCCATCCGGTCCAGTTCTTGCCACGTTGCACGTGAAAGTGTTGATCCTGCAGCAGCTGTATACGCGCAGATACTGGTTGTGGGTCACACAACCATATCAGGTGACCACTTTTTAAAAAGGGATTTGTACCCTATTTCATCATAAGATAAGACCCTATGCACCCTTGTCTCTCATTACTATAGATATTGAAGCAACCTTACTCAAAATAACCAGAAACCACCCATGGACAGATGTCGTTATGTTTCTAGAAGAAAGCAACCATGTTTTTCAAGTCTCTGACCACCACACCTTTAAATAATGGTTAAATAGGCCAATTATTATGACAACTACTTCTTTCTGAGAGATAGTACCCATAATTTAATAAAGTATTTGCAAAAAAATAAACAAATTTTCTTTATTAATAATTTTGACTGATCCTGCTGCTTTAAGGATCATTGTTATTGGTGACATGAGCTATAAATGTAAATTATAATTATATTCATTTTTGCATGCAACAATGGTCATTCTAACTGGACTATGAGAAAACTTATGCACCAAAGGCTAGAAACAGAGAGGGAAATTTTCATTTGAAACATCATTACATGTAATAGGGCCTTTACTTCTTGATCTCCACATGGGGTCAACGTATTGTATTCTATTTTGTCCTATGTTTGAAATTCTGATGAAGAAAATGAGTGGTAAAGCAGCATTAAACCTTCTACATGCATCCTCTGTTATACCTGTAGTTACACAACTATAAAAGAGGCTGTTATGATTGTCCATTATGTCATATTTCTGTAATTTATATTCTTACAGATGTCCCCTTCCTGCCCTTGTTGAAAAAAAATAAAATTTTGGGATACTGTGTGAGTAGATGTTCTTGTTATAATGTGTCACAGACTGCTCCTGCCAGTGATTCAGCAGTTCTCATTGATGTCACATTGACTTAGCGATGACTTCTTTTCCGCTCTGCTCTATTGACAGGAAGTAACAGCCAACATCATGTCAATTGAAAGCTGGCTCCTTGCTGCCCAACTGTCAGAGACCGGTTGTCAATCAGCATGATGCTGGCAGACACACCATGTCGTAAGACCAGCTCTGAAGCATATGAGGTACTCTGTCGATGTAGAGCAACTGAATCGCCGATAGGTGCAGTCTATGACTGTGCTGTGCCAACGCCTAGTACACAGTTGTCTCCTACCCATAAGACAAATTAAAAAAGTCCTAGACAACCTCTGTAATATAATCAATTCATTAGAACTTTGTGCCATGTGCAAGTTCTACAATTTTCAAATTTGTTATAAAAACTAAAACATGACTATAATGATTATCTATTATGTAAAGTTTCGGTAATACATATTCTTATGGATGTCTCATTCCTTCCCTATTTGAACAAAAATATTATTTTGTGACATGCTGTCAGTAGATGCTAAAAAGGCTGCCGGCGACACCTCCATATGTGAAAGGTGCTGGCTAGTGATGAGCGAGCATTAAAATGCTCAGGTGCTCGGTGCTCTGGCCGAGCATCTCTAGATACTCGTGTACTCGGCCAGAGCATCGAGCCCAATGTAAGTCAATGAGTGACAGGCTCCGCCCACAGACTTCCGGTTATAAAATTAGTATTTCTGGGAAAGGGTGGGAGGGGGGGCTTTTTCAAATCGCTGCAACTATAACACCTTACTGTGGCCCCCAGAGGGATCCTAACAATCAATCTGCTCCCTGTGTGGTGCCAGCTCACTGTGTGTACTGAAGGGAGCTGTGTATGTGTGTCGGATAGCTAATTATTAGTGAAGAGTCCGAGCATCTCGGCGGTACTCGGTGCTCGCCGAGCATCCCGAGTACCGGGATACTCGTGCGAGTAACGAGTAGCGCCGAGCATACTCACTCATCCCTAGTGCTGGCCAGCAAAAAAAACATCATCAAGAAAGAATATCGGCTGCAACACTAACAGTGTTCTCATGTTGACTGAGCGATGGCTTCTTTTCCACTCTGCTCTGTTGATGGGGTGTGACTGCCAACAGCATGCCAATTGACAGCTGGATCCCTGCTGCCTACTTGCAGGAAGCTAGTTGTCTATCAGCATGACTTCGACAATCGCGACCCGTCGAAATAGCAGCCCAGAAGAACACAAGTGGCTCTGTTGACGTGGAACATCTGAATCACCGACAGGAGCAGTCAGTGACCGCTCCATCCCAACACAGAGTATAAAAGGCAGGTAGTTGCCTCTATTAGTAACTACTTGCCCATAAGAGAAAGAAAAAAATGTCCTAGACAACCTCTTCAGTATAATATTCAAATCATTTTAATTTTGTGCTGTGTGTAATTTCTACAATTTTCAAAAATTTAAAGAAAATATTCATATTCAAGTACCGTACTTTTACGCATTGCTAACGTTGAGTGTATTGGTAAGATGGGTTACTGCTCTAGAAATGATTCTCTGGCCTCCCTTGAGTTTTTTTTTTTGTACAACAGAAACATAAAATGTCCTGCTGTGTGTCATGTTACTTATGCGATTTAATGATATTCTGGTCTGAGAGAAAAAGAGCAGCTGCCCTGCAGGTTGTGGAGCAAAAAAATGCTCCCAGGCTCTCAGCAGGATCTCACATAAGTTCAATACAGTGAAGCAAATGTAATCATTTGGCCCTATTTAAAAAGAAACCTAAATAAAATAAATAGAAAAAAAAATCTTTTACCGGAATATATGTTATCATAGAACCTTGCACTATATCTAATTATTCCCAACAATTTAATTGCCCTAATTGTGTTTTTGTTATTTGTTTTACCTTTTATTTATACTGTTATATAATGATTTCTCATTTTTTGCTATGATTTGTTTGCTATGATCAGACTTTCTTTTGCTATTATTTAATAAGATTTTTTTTAAATATATTTCTGCTTTTATTTAGTAGACGTTTTTCAGTAATTGCGAGCATTAGACACAGAGGAAAGACAATTTGTTAGACATGTTCCCTGAAAGAAAGCGGGGCAGAGGGAGAAAAAAAAAATCCTTTCTTCTTGCAGGGTGTGTAATCTTTAACCTAATTATAAGCAGTTCCATTTCATTACATATGAATACAGTTATGGATTTTCAATTTATGTTGGGCTTTTTTCTACAGACAATCGCCTACAAATGAAAGCAGCAGCAAACCTGCCAAGCCAGAAACCTCTTTAATACCCATTATTGTGTTAGTGCAAAAGATTCATGGTTATCTTTCAAAATCACCATCAAAATTTACAACCTGTTTTATGGGCAAAGTCCTTCATAAATCAGGAGAAAGCAGGGCCATTGTTATTAATATGTGCTATTCCAGTTTATAAAATGGACTGAATATAATGAGGAAGACATGTTTCTATTCTAGGAAAAGGCTAAGTCAATTTCATTTTTTCCCTTTCTTCCAAATTTACCTTAATTTTCTTCGTTAGTTGAATTTTTTTGTAAAATTTTATCCAAAGTGTAAACATCAATTCCGAATAAATTCATTTATTTCTCTTTTGAGGTTTCTTAAATATTGGCTTTTTTGCCGTTCACAATATATGAATTATCATAAGGTAAAGAATATTTATACAGTGTTAGCCAGTAGATAGAGAAATATTGGAATCATAGAGTCCTCAGTGGTTGATACCTTTTAATGGCGAACTGAAAAAATGGTAAGCATAGCAAGCTTTTGGGACACTGTGGCCCCTTCATCAGGCTGATAATGACACAAATTCTGAAGACACACATATATTTTTAAGCAGTGTTAGATGATGTAGTAAATACGACAGGTGACGTAAAGCAGAGTCAGGCTAGGAAGGGGGAGAGGAGCTGGGAAGATAAAGTCAAAATTCTAAGATAAGAGGAACAGATTGTGTGGCGCCCCTGCGGCTGGGCGCCACAGGGAGGTATTACAGTATGACAACAAAATGTGATATCTTTGTAAGTTGCTAGTTCAGGGTTAAACCTGTGGAGTCTGTGCTTGCACACACTTAGGACTAGGCCACTTAGAATAAGGGGGACTGGTTATTTAGTATGTCCCAAAAGGGGGTGGAGCCCAGGCTAGAGTGAGAGAAGCCGGAAGTTAGTGAGAGAAGATAGTGGAGATGTTGCTGGGAAGGCAGTCAGGAAGGTCAGGCCTGACAGCACAGCCAACAGGAGGGAGTCCCATCTACAAGTGGGGGTGCAGGACAGCAGGCAACGGGCCAGGACTGGTTGGAGCCAGCTGGTCGTGTTGAGGGAACACCAGCAATGCAGGAAGCCGAGGCAGATAGATGTTCAGCTCTATCTGCAGGCTGATGAGCTGCAGGCCCATAGAAACCAGGTTGCTGACAGCGCCACAAGATATCTCGCCCCTCAGGACCATATTAGATCCAAGATCACAGGGGTAACGGCCCAAGTATCGACATCGAGGGAGTGCACAGTCTCCTCTTAAATCCAGGAAAGGACACCCGTGCCCCACCGTGGGAGATCAAGGGACTGGCAGGAGAGCTCTGCAAGGGTGGTAGAAGTTAGGAAGATGAAAGGAGACCCTGAAGGACAAAGAACGCAAACATCTAGAGAATCCATAAGGGGGACCCTGAGCTGGCAACATCCACCCTGTAAACCAAACTGTACCGGCTCATCCACTGCGCTGCGAGGTCCGTGGTTAGCCAGCCAGGAGATGACCGGCATCAGCCGGTTATCTCCCGGCTGCTCACCATGGTAGTACCCCAACTTCCATTGGAACATCCACGGTATGGGTATTCCTGTATGGCAGCATTCAAATTTTGCGGCAAACTCGTGCCGCATCTCTAATTGGTTGCCACCTGCCGTGGCGACCAATCAGAGACGCGGCATTCAAACCGCGCGTCAAGTCTCTGATTGGTCGCCACAGCTGGGGGCGACCAATCAGAGATTTGGCACGTGTTTGAAAACTGCGTGGCATTGAAATCACGCACCAAACCGCGCTCCGCATCTCTGATTGGTCGCCGCCAGCCGTGGCGACCAATCAGAGACTTGGCGCGCAGTTTGAATGCCACGTCTCTGATTGGTCGTTACGGCTGGCGGCGACCAATCAGAGGCACGGCATTCAAATCGCGCTCCAAACTTCGCGCCGCATCTCTGATTGGACACCGCCAGCCGTGGCGACAAATCAGAGACGCGGCACGCAGTTTGGCGCGCTATTTGAATGCCGCGCGGTTTTCAAATTAAACTATATACATATTCTAGAATACCCAATGAGAATTGGCCACAATCTAGTATAACAATAATTGTGTCACAGTTAAAGGCTGAGGATCACACTATCACATCATAGAAATAATTTTAAAACTGTAAGATTTGTAATTTAGTATTAACATACATAAAATAGTGTACATCATTTTGGACCAATCAGGCAGCTATGACCCTAAGTTTAGTGGTGAAATAACATTCAAAGATATGTGGAAAATATTTTGGTTTCTGTCACCATTTTACGAGATTCTTCATAGTTTTTTTCAAATTAAACAGTGGTTTGATTGTTTTGCATTGCAAGGTGACATTTTAATTAACACAAATTTTCTTTTACGGGATTTTTTGCAAAGGTGTATTGACCAAAGAATGGGTATTCTGTTTTGCATGTGATGATTTTTTATATTACAATGTTTACCATATGGGTCAAATATTTGTATTTTTTTTTAGATCAGACTTTCCTAGATGAAACTGTGACAACCCCAGAGTCTGCTCCTGTGACTTCTGCTTCTAGCACCAGGTGCTGCTGTGATCACTCTGAAGGTGGGTCTGGTGATAGAGCAGTCTTACTGTGTGAATGTGGTTGTATGGCTGCCCAGCTGGGGACATGAACTCCTGGCTTCAGCCAAGTAGGAAGTACTGAAACCTATTTGTTTCTTTAGTGTGTTGCTGCTAGTTGCCATAAATACTCCCTGGTTCACTAGTTGTTATCCTGCTTAGAATTATTGATTTTTTGGATTTTGCTCTCCTCTGGATCAACATGTTAGGCTATGGGTTGAACTAGATGGACTTAAAGTCTTCCTTCAACCTTAAAAACTATGTTACTATGTTCCTATGTTAATATTTTACCTTTGCTTGATTTTGTACTATTCTCCAGCCTGACGATTTTGTACTTTTCTGACGGCTTTCACCCTGTTTGGCAACGTTACTATTCCTGGACTTCAACTCATCTATAGGCAACAACCCCCTGGACCTTGCAGTAAAGCCAGATCCTTGTATAGGGGTTAAAGGATATTGGGGTATTTTGGGGTTCTTCCTGATTGTGCGTTTTGCATTTAGTCTGTCCAGGATTCCCCTTTTTACCTATAACTTGGACAGAAGTGATTCCAGGCAGGTTTATTTTTAAGACAATTATTGTGAAAGAATGAAAAGAGGATAATTCCAATTTTACAGATTGTATTATTTTTTGCTTGATTGTTTGCCCTTTACACTGCAGAACGTAACTAAGATGACAGTCTCCTATGAAGCTCAGCTATTGGCATAGGAATATTAACATGGTAGCTATAGGGGAGGTCTTCAGGAGATCCATGGCTGTCATAACAATTCTTCAGCACCCCACAATCATTTTGTTGGTGGGTTTATGGGTGCCCAGAGTAGGACCAGTTGCAAAAAGATACAAAATCGCATTTATGGTTTTATCTTTGTGACACACTGCTATTATGTGAATGATGTCACTGCTCACCTGAAATGGTTGTGTGACACACATCCAGTATATAGTGCATGGAACGACTGCTACGGGATCCATATTCAACGTGTACTATGGTAGCCAAATGAACCCAAAGAAAAATTGTGTATATTATCCGTGCCTCCGTAAGATGAAAAGGACCACTGGTGTAAATCAAGCAAAGGTGGCTTTATTCATTCTACTTGTTTTGGAGCATTATCCTTGCTCCTTCATTGGGAAACCAACCAATACTTCACAATCTCCAGATGCCCGTCAAAGCAGGCCGCTCTTAAGGGAGTAGAATTAGTAAGGGTTGTGTTATTCACAGAGGTGCCGTGATCCAAAAGTGACTGGACAACGTTCAAGTGACACTTTTTAATGGCTTGAAAAAGGCCTTGCAGTGGCTCCAACATTGCATGTTTTGTATTCTGTCTGCTGTATGCTGGGACCAATAAAATGTATCTTCTAAAGAGGAGGAGTCTCGATGCTTTGGACCTCGCTGCCTTTTGCACTATTTTGCAACCAATTGAAGGGTTGTTGCAAATAGCACAAACGAGAGTGGTGCATGGAATACAGCTACACATATGGAAATCTTATACCTTTTTTACTTTTCCTCTTGGGTTTCATTGATAAACAATACAATTGTATTATATATTTTCCTACAATCTGAGAAAAACACCTGAGGGGAATTTCACGGGTGAATTACTTCACATGCAATGAAGAGCTGTGACATTTTTTTCATGTATGTCTTTTTCCTGACAAGTGCTAAAAAGCAAACAAACATCTAACGACTCGGGATCAGAGGGGAATCCATAAATCCATGGCTAGCTTTAAGGTCTTCACATTTTATTGGCTCTTGCACTGATACTGGGAGGTAATGTGATCTTGAAATTGGCTTATGAAAAATCGGAACATTTTATTGCAGCTAACTTTATTTCTTTTTTTTTTAATTTGAGATAAACAGATCTGATGATATTCAACTTCTCCAAATCTGCTGAATTTTACCTTGCGATGCAGTTTTCAGCAAATGTATGTGTCCCTTATTCTTATTATGTTCTAAGGTGTGGGATGCGACTCCCCATGCATACAATGGGCCTGCATAGAACACCATTCACACTGATACATATGATGCAGAGCGTCTGAAAGCTTCCCAACCGCTCAGCTGCCTGAGCATTGGGCCGCATTGTACAATACTTCTGCACCACTAGATGAATGGCGCCCCTAGGGGTCCAACTGCACCCTGGATAGATAAAAAAGTGCAAAACCTTTATAAATGGGATATTGGTTCATGTATTGGCCAAGACATTTAAGCTGATGATCCACGTCACGGCTTCCCAAGCTCATCAGTCCTATCAAAATTGTACAAAAAACTACTAGAAAAAGCAGCATCAAAAAACCTTACCATCAATGCCAAAAACAGAAACCAAGTGCACTTACAGGATGCAGTCAGAGCCCATATGTGAAGCAAGCCCAGGTGCAGGCTAATAAATCACCTTCAACCAGCAAGGTGTGGGAGGCGACTTGCCATGCATACAATGGGCCTGCATAGAACACCATCTGATACATATGATACAGAGTGTCTGAAAGCTACCAAACCGCTTTGCTGCCTGAGCATTGGGCTGCACAGTACAATGCTTCTGCACCACTAGATGAATGGCGCTTGCTTCACATTTGGGCTCTGACTGCATCCTGTAAGTGCATTTGGTTTCTGTCTTTGGCATAGATGGTAAGGTTTTTTGATGATGCATTTTCTAGTAGTTTATGTACAATTTTGATAGGACTGATGAGCATGGGAATCCGTGACGTGGATCATCAGCTTAAATGTCTTGGCCAATACATGAACCTATATCCCATTTATAAAGGTTTTTTGTTGATCATATAAAAAACTTTTTGCACTTTTTTATCTATCCAGGGTGCAGTTGGGCCCCTAGGGGCGCCATTCATCTAGTGGTGCAGAAGTATTGTACTGTGCAGCCCAATGCTCAGACAGCAGAGCGGTTGGGAAGCTTTCAGACACTCTGCATCATATGTATCAGTGTGAATGGTGCTTTATGCAGGCCCATTGTATGCATGGCAAGTCGCCTCCCACACCTTGCTGGTTGAAGGTGATTTTTTAGCCTGCACCTGGGCTTGCTTCACATATGGGCTCTGACAGCATCCTGTAAGTGCACTTGGTTTCTATTTTTGGCATAGATGGTAAGGTTTTTTGATGCTGCTTTTTCTAAACATTTCATCCCCACTCAAATTTTGTCCAGCCATTTTGTCCACGGCTCATGTACCGCTTAGGGTACCGTCACACTTGGTGACGCTCCAGTAATCTCGACAATGATACGACCTGGTAGGGATTAATGGTGCGTCGCTAGGTGGTCGCTGGTGAGATGTCAAACAGTCAGATGTCACCAGCGATGCAGCAATGATACGGAATGATACAGCGGTCATTGGGACCCTGTCTCTCAGACCTGTAGTATTGAGGTCGTTGGTCGTTGTCCATGTCAAACACAACGATGCATGCTGGTCAGCAGGAGACCGATGATCAAAAAATGGTCCAGGCCATTCCGACACAACCTGCGATCTCACAGCTGGGGCCTGGTTGCTGCTACATGTCAAACGTAGCGAGATCACTGCTGAGGTCATTGTTGCATCACAAAACTTGTAATTCAGCAGCGATTTCGCTAGCGATCTCTCTTAGTGTGACAGGAGCTTAAGTCATAAATTTACTGAAGTAAAATGTGAACATCAGGCTTTTTATCACCATTATGATACAATAATCAAACTATTTAGGTAGAACAAAAATACATTTATTGGAATACAATTTTAGAACACAAAAAAACTTTAATAAACTGTAAATATGTGATACACTATGCAATAGGTGGAAACTATCTGTACCCTATATATTATATATTTCTGGAGTAGGAGTTGGTCCACTTCATAATGACTGAGACTATACCAAAATGAACACCGACTCCGACTTCACAACTCGGACTCCAACCCCACAGCCATGGGGTCCCCTGATCCCCTAGTCATATCTGTTAGTGTAGAGATTACCATGCATGGTTATCACTCTCTGTTTACTCATAATATTTAATAATTTCAGTATCTTCAAGGATTGCAAGTATAGTTGTCACAGTCACGTGCACGGGGGTACTCAGTAGTTGGGCAGACAGACAATCTGATTATCACTGTGGCAGTTGCCCAGCCCCGTGGGCCTGACCTGACATGTAAAAGGGAAAGTGCATACACTGGGTTACAAATTATTATGCAAATTGGTATTAAGTGTCATAGGGTTTTATTTTATTTTTTTTTCAATGAAACCCATTGATGGTATTGTGTCTCAGAGTTCTTTGGATCATTGAAATGAATCTCAGATATCTGTGATAATTAGTTTGGCAGATGAGCCCAATAAAGGGAAAACTGGGTGTTCCACAATATTGAGCAGGCCACAGTTTTCAAGTAACATGGGACAGAAAAAGGATCTTTCTGCTGCTGAAAACAAATAGTGCAATGCCTTGGACAAGGGATGAAAACATTTGATATTGCACGAAAACTTAACCGTGATCATCGTATTGTGAGGAGATTTGTGGCTGATTCTGAGCACAGATGTGTTCGTGCAGATAAAGGCAGAATGAGGAAGGTTTCTGCCAGGCAAGTTCATCAGATTGAGAGAGCAGCTGCTAAAAAGGCCTTACAAACCAGCAAACAGATACTTGAAGCTGCTGGTGCCTCTGGAGTCCCTTGAACCTCAAGGTGTAGGATCCTTCAAAGGCTTGCTGTGGTGCATAAACCTACTATTCGGCCACCCCTAAACAGTGCTCACAAGCAGAAACAGTTGCAGTGGGTCCAGATATACATGAAGACTAATTTTCATACAGTCTTGTTTACTGATGAGTGCCGAGAAACCCTGGATGGTCCAGATGAATAGAGTAGTGGATGGTTGGTGGATGCCACCATGTCCCAACAAGGCTGCGACGTCAGCAAGGAGGTGGAGGAGTCATGTATTGGGCTGGAATAATTGGGAAACACCTGGTAGGCCCCTTTAAGGTTCCTGAAGATGTGAAAATGACCTCTGCAACGTATATAGAGTTTCCAACTGAGAACTTTCTTCCATGGTACAAATAGCAAAAACGTGCCTTTTAGGTGCAAAATCATCTTCATGCATGTCAATGCACCATCTCATGCTACAAAGAATACCTCTGTGCCATTGGCTGCTATGGGCATAAAAGGAGATATGGCCACCATCTTCCCCTGACATCAACCCTATAGAGAACCTTAGGAGTATAATCAAGCAAAAGATCTATGAGGGTGGGAGTCAGTTCACATCAAAAGAGCAGCTCTGGGAAGCTATACTGACATCATACAAAGAAATACAAGCAGAAACTCTCCAGAAACTCACAATATCAATGGATGCTAGAATTGTGAAGGTGATATCAAAATAAGGTTCCTATGTTAACATGTAACTTGGCCTGTTAGGATGTTTTGGAGTTAAATAGCTTTTTATGTCAGTGAATGTGACCTGTTAATGCTGCAAATTCAACAAATGAGCATTTTCAGTTCTTTCAAGCATATCAAATGTTTACAAACTCTACTGTGCGTAATAATTTGGAACAGTACTTTTAGAGTTTTTTTTTATTTTGAAAATTATACTGTTATCATTGGGAGATTTCTTCAATAAAATTTGATGTATACTCTAACGGGTGATGACTCTTATTACACTGACTGTCATTTGCACCAACCATTTAGAAAAATCAGAAAAAAAGAACATTTGCATAATAATTTGGAACACAGTGTACAGAGAATAAAGAGTTTATAGAGTTTGTCGTGAATCCAGCTGAGGTATCTGGTCAGGGGTGACCAGTGCTGCAGGTACTGGTCCCAGGGGGTAGATGGTATAGCAGCTAGATGAAGCACTCCCCTCAGCAGAAGCAAGCCCCTGGGCTGTAGAGGAGAATGGTCGAGAGGAGAATGTTGGAGGTTGTAGTAGTGAACAGAGTTGTAGAGTAGTCACAAGAAGGATACAAGGTTACAGTATCTGTTCTTTACATTTTTTCTTGTATAGTAGACCATCAGCAGATCCAGGGTACTGGTTCACCGGGCATGCCGATCTGATCAGTGTGAGAAGAACTAAGCACTAAGTTTGCAGCCCAGCAGCCTCCAGTTTACCACCAGGCATGAAGTTCTGATAGCCTGAGCTCCTCGCACCTCTTTCACAGCAAGTGTGCTGCACAGCCGAAAGGCTGTAAGCAAGTCCACACTCATCCACCATCAGACTCTCTCTAACAAGTGTCTAAGTTACTCCTAAGGCCACCCATCCCTACAGCTCACTACAGCTAGGACCTCCCTCCAACCAGTGTCTGTCACTGCCCCAAACAGGCATTCTGTGCCCAGCCCACTGATCAGAGTTTGGGAAGTGTGTGCATGCATAGAAAGTCCATCATAAGATTCATGAATTCTCCTCAGACGTGGTATTAGGACCCATGGAGTTAACTACCACTGTGACGACCAGAACGCAGGGGCGCCACATTACTACCAAAATATAGTAATCTGTTGTGAATTCATTAAGGAGGAATTCTGTTTGTGAGCTCCCTCCGGTGGTTGTTGCTGGTAATGCTGCTGGCTGTGTGTTGGAGAGTTCCACAGCTGATCTTGATGATTGGCAGTCAGGTTCAGATTGGAGTATATAGTGGTTTGAAGCTGATCAGTCCTTGCCAGTTTTAAATGTTCCTGGAGGTGTCCACACCTTTTCTTGGTTTCTCCTGGTCTGCTGAAATCCTTGCAAGCTAAGTGGTTTTTGTTACTTTGTGGATCTGTTTTCAGTTTGTCTTGTTCTGAGTTGTGGGTTTGAAATTTAGTCTGCATATTTGTTTACCTGCTCTCAGTTAGGAAGTTTTCTTCCTGGACAGTAATTGCTATTCACTGTTATATGCTATTTCCAGTATTGTTGGTATTGTTACTTGTTTATTCTTGTTTGATTCACAGAAGTTCTGCAGATATAGAGAACGGCGTGTCTTAGTGGACTCAGGGTAATTTTTGACACTATCTGCTGTTGGTGATTTTTTGATAGTATTTTAATACTGACCACAATAGTATTCTATCCTATCTTTACTATCTAGCTAGTGTGGCCTCTTTTGCTGAACTCTATATTCTGCCTATATGTGTCTTTTCCTCTCCTGTTTCCAGTTAATATCTGTGGGGGGCTTTCTGCTCTTTTGGGATTCTGCTGTGAGGCAAGATAGCTTTTCCTATTTTCATATATAGGGGTAGCTAGTTCACCGGCCGTGTTGAGGTGTCTAGGGCATGGTTAGTTACATCCCACGGCTGTTTGTAGTTGTGATATTGAGTCAGGTGTTGCGGTCAGTATAGTTACCAACGACTTCTGTGGAATCTTCATGTTACTCCTAAGTCATCGGATCATAACAGTACAACTGGCCCAAAAGAGTTAAAATCAAGTTGCATGCATCTCAGAAAAAATGAAGAGAAGTATTGAATCTGTTGTTCTTTCCACTGTTTCCCCCAATTTACGGCTGGCTCTTCGGGAAATTCAGGCGGATAAGCCTGATCGTTGGCCTGTGGGTAAATTGTTTGTTCCTGCCTGGTGGATTACTAGAGTGATTTCTGAGGTTCACTGTTCTGTTTTGGCTGGTCATCCTGGCATCTTTGGTACCCATGATTTGGTCAGTCGATCTTTTTGGTGGCCCTCTTTGTCCCGGGATGTGCATTCCTTTGTGCAGTCTTGTGAGACTTGTGCATGGGCCAAGCCTTGTTGTTCCCGTGCTAGTGGGTTGCTGATGCCCTTGCCTATACCTGAGCGGCCATGGACGCATATTTCTATGGATTTTGCTTCTGACCTCCCTGTTTCCCGGAGGATGTATGTTATCTGGGTTATTTGTGACAGGTTTTCTAAGATGGTTCATTTGGTTCCTTTGGCTAAATTGCCTTCTTCTTCGGACTTGGTTCTATTGTTTTTCCAGCATGTGGTTCGTTTGCATGGTATTCAATAGAATATTGTGCTTGACAGGGGTGCCCAGTTTGTTTCTCGGTTTTGGAGGACCTTCTGTGATAAGCTGGTGTATTGCTTTGTCTTTTTCTTCTGCGTTTCATCCACAGTCTAATGGTCAGACTGAGAGAACTAATTAGACTTTGGAGACTTGTTTGAGATGCTTTGTGTCTGCGGATCAGGATGATTGGTTTGACTTCTTACTTTTGGAAGAGTTTGCGCTTAATAATCGGGAGAGTTCGGCTACTTTGGTTTCGCCCTTCTTTTGTAATTTTGGTTTTCATCCTCGTTTTTTTTCAGGGCAGGTTGCGCCTTCTGCCTGTCCGGGTGTGAGGATTCTGTGGTTGAGTGGCTGCGGCAGATTTGCTATTGCGTGGTTGACAATCTAACTCAGTCTCAGGAGGATGCTCAACGTTTTGCTAACCGTCGTCGGTGTGTTGGTTCTCGGCTTCGTGTTGGTGATTTAGTTTGGTTGTCGTCCCGCCATGTTCCTTTGAAGGTTTCTTCTCCTAAATTCAAGCCTCGATTTATTGGTCCTTGCAGGATTTCTGAGATTATTAATCCTGTCTCTTTCCGGTTGGCGCTTCCGGGCTCTTTTGCGATTCATAATGTTTTCCATAAATCCTTGTTGAGGAAATTTGTCGAGCCCATGGTTCCGGCTGTAGCCCCTCCAGATCTGGTCTTGATTGATGGTGAGTTGGAGTATGAGGTTGAGAAGATTTTGGATTCTCGTCTTTCAAGACGGAGGCTCCAGTACCTTGTTAAATTGTGGGAGGATAATTCTTGGATTTCTGCCTCAGATATTCATGCCCCTGACTTAGTTCGTGCTTTTCATCTGGCTCATCCTGGTAGGCCTGGGGGTTCTGGTGAGGGTTCGGTGACCCCCTCCTCAAGGGGGGTGAACTGTTGTGAATTCATTAAAGGGAACCAACCACCTCGGATGACCCTCATACACTGTTAATATGTGCCCCTGCAGCCTAGTAAACCATTTGCAGCACTGTTTTTGTGTGAAAAGTGGCTGCAGTAGAAGTGAGATAATGATTTTATACACTAACATGCCTGCGTACTTCTGGGCGTCTCCCTGTGTGTGCTGGCACTTGTGGGCTGTGCTCATCATGTCTGCTCTCCCCTCCCTTATGCACGCCCCCTCTCAGCCTGCTATACTGTGTGAGTCTGATTGCGTCATAAAGGGGCGGGGCTAAATCGCGGCATCCCGGTAGCCCCGCCCCTTTATGACGCAATCAGCCTCACATCACTATAGCAGGCTGAGAGGGGGCGTGCATAAGGGAGGGGAGAGCAGACATGATGAGCACAGCCCACAAGTGCCAGCACACACAGGGAGACGCCCTCAAGTACGCAGGCATGTAAGTTTATAAAATCATTATCTCACTTCTACTGCAGCCACTTTTCACACAAAAACAGTGCTGCAAATGGTTTACTAGGCTGCAGGGGCACATATTAACAGTGTATGAGGGTCATCCGAGGTGGTTGGTTCCCTTTAAGGAGGAATTCTGGTTGTGAGCTCCCTCCGGTGGTTGTTGCTGGTAATGCTGCTGGCTGTGTGTTGGAGAGTTCCACTGCTGATCTTGATGATTGGCAGTCAGCTTCAGATTGGAGTATATAAAAGGTTTGAAGCTGATCAGTCCTTGCCAGTTGTGAATGTTTCTGGAGGTGTACACACCTTTTCCTAGTTTCTCCTGGTCTGCTGAAATCTTTGCAAGCTAAGTGAATGGTTTTTGTTACTTTGTGGTGCACATGTGTGCTTGTGGATCTGTTTTAAGTTTGTCTTGTTCTGAGTTGTGGGATTGAAATTTAGTCTGATCATTTGTTTACCTGCCTCAGTTAGGAAGTTTTCTTCCTGGACATTAATTGCTATTCACTGTTATCTGCTATTTCCAGTATTGTTGGTATTGGTACTTATTTATTCTTGTTTGATTCACAGAAGTTGTGCAGATATAGAGGGCGGCGAGTCTTTATGGACTCAGGGTAATTTTTGACACTATCTGCTGTTGGAGATTTTTGTTAGTATTTTAATACTGACCGCAATAGTATTCTATCCTATCTTTACTATCTAGCTAGTGTGGCCTCTTTTGCTGAACTCTATATTCTGCCTTTGTGTGTCTTTTCCTCTCCTGTTTCCCAGTTAATATCTGTGGGGGGCTTGCTGCTCTTTTGGGGTTCTGCTGTGAGGCAAAATACCTTTTTCTATTTTCATCTCTAGGGGTAGCTAGTTCTCCCCCCGTGTTGAGGTGTCTAGGGCATGGTTAGTTACATCCCACGGCTACTTCTAGTTGCGATATTGAGCCAGGTGTCGCGGTCAGTATAGTTACCAATAACTTCTGTGGAATCTTCATGTTACTCCTAAGTCATCGGATCATACCAGTAATCACTCTAACAACTGATTATCAGTAAATGTCTGGGGATCTTCTGTGACTACAATCCATTTAGTCAACCATATGCATCTCATTTCATACTATTTCAGTTTTCTTACTATTGCAATTTCTGATTAAGTCAATACTTTAATACGATATACCAATTGTTCAGTTTGTTGTGTTTAGCCAATTTTCATCCTATGTGTATGGTCCACTTTAGCCTTACACAAGTTTTACCATCTATTTAGAGTAATACCGAGCATTGATACAAAGTGTGGAACAAGCACAAACTTTACACTTGGAAGCCTCTTGACAGTCAACAGCTGATCTTTACATATGCAAAATTCCAGACCTTAAGGCTGTAGATACTTTCTTCAAGAGCATTCATCTGAGAAGGAAATTAAGAGCAAGTGACAGGGTAGAAGACTGATAAAATCAGGGAAGATTTTTTTTCTCCCAAAAGATAAGGGAATGTAATTAAGTATCCCACAACAAATATGGTCTGATGAGCTCCGCTATCTCTCTGACTCTTTCCATTTGTCCCTAGAGAAGACCCAGGCGTTATCTTTGGCGGAAGAAGCTCCAGGCCTCTCAGAGATTTAATTTAAATTCAAATTTCCCTATAAATAGAGCTCTGGCCAGTGAGT
Organism: Allobates femoralis; assembly: GCA_033576535.1. Lineage (NCBI taxonomy): Eukaryota > Metazoa > Chordata > Amphibia > Anura > Aromobatidae > Allobates > Allobates femoralis. The sequence continues at coordinate 59,005,185 of JARQOC010000001.1, forward strand.
GCGAGGTGTAAACACATAATTACAATAAATAATCACTATCTATTATTCTCTTGCTTTTCCTTTGACCATTTCTGCATTTTAATTATTCAATAAACCAAGACAAGTCACTCCAAAATTAGGAAGATGGAAACTTTATATGTAACTTATTTGCAAAAGTAACAAGGTCAGGAATATGAGAAATGTGGGCAGAAAACATTCAGAAAAAAGTAAACACATTTTTCTAAGTGCAAATTAGACATGATAACGACAATCATTAGATGACCACTTATCAGCTACATGTACGCAGATTGGCGATCATATTATAAGTAGGGATGGGCGAATCTACTCGCTAGGACTCGTTACTCGGCGAGTAGTAAGGGACTCGCAGGACTCGGTACTCGGCGAGTTTCCCAGTGATGACTCGCACGAGTCCAATGCAAATCAATATCAATCCTAGTTTTGTCAGAAACGCTGACAAACTAGGATTGCCATTGTTTGCATTGGACTCGTGCGAGTCATCACTGGCTACTGTGCCAGTGATAGCAGGGAAACTCGCAAAGTAACTGCTGTTTCTTTGCGAGCCGAGTCCAGCTGTCTTCTCTGTGCAGCTCCAGGGTCCTAGAACCTGCCTGCTCACAGAGATGATGTAGCAGTGCTGAGATTATTCTCAGTCTGCTCATTCCCTGTGCATGTAGCAGAGAGGACATCGCGTTTTGGACTACGTCGGACGGAAGAGGATTTTTTTAATTAAAGATGGAGTCCCTAATGGCTTTTTTTTTTATTTCAAATAAAAAATTTTCTCTGTGTTTTTTTAACCCTTTATTGGAGATTCTTAGTGGCTGGGTCAAACGTGGCCTGACATTAAGAATCTCGGGCTTAATACCAGCTTGTATAACAAAGCTGGTATTAACCCCTTTATTACCCAGCGTGCTACCACCACCAGGGCCGCTGGAAGAGCGGGGTTCAGCGCCAGAGGATGGCGCTTCAATGAACGCGCCATCTTCTGGGGCGGCTGCGGGCTGCAATTTGCAGCGGGGGGTGCCCAGAAAGCTTGGGCATCCCTGCGCTGCGGATTCCAGCCCTCAGCTGCTTAGCTGTACCTGGCTAGACATAGAAATTGCGCGGAGCCCCACGCATTTTTTTAAAATTATTTAATGAATTTCAGAGTCAGAGTCTCAGAGTCAGAATCTCAGAATTTCATGAAATAATTTAAAAAAAATGCGTGGGGCTCCGCGCAATTTCTATGTCTAGCCAGGTACAGCTAAGCAGCTGGGGGCTGGAATCCGCAGCGCAGGGATGCCCAAGCTTTCTGGGCACCCCCCGCTGCAAATTGCAGCCCGCAGCCGCCCCAGAAGATGGCGCGTTCATTGAAGTGCCATCCTCTGACGCTGAACCCCGCTCTTCCAGCGGCCCTGGTAGCGGTGGCACGCTGGGTAATAAAGAGGTTAGGGCCAGCTTTGTATTATCAGCTGGCCCTAAGCCCGAAATTTATGGTGGTCACGCCAATATTAGACATGACCGCCATGAATTTCTATTAAATTGTTTTAAAAAAAACACAACACAAAGAAAATTTTTTATTAGAAATAAAAAAAAAAGCCATTAGGGACTCCATCTTTAATTAAAAAAATCCTCTTCCGTCCGACGCAGTCCAAAACGCGATGTCCTCTCAGCTACATCCCCTGTGTATAGATATAGATCTCTATGCACAGGGAATGAGCAGACTGAGAACAATCTCAGCTCTGCTACATCATCTCTGTGCACAGACATTCATGTCTGTACACAGGGAATGAGCAGACTGAGAACAATTTCAGCTCTGCTACATCAGGCAGCAGGCGGGCTCTAGGACCCTGGAGCTGGCAGCCAACACAGAGAAGACAGGATCTTATCTGTGCGAGTCAGCGATTACTTACAAAGTAAACGAGCAATGCAAATAAATTACACAACTAGGATTGCTTCAGGCTGAAGCTTCCGACACACATCTGCGAGTTGTAAATCTCACACTACTCGCTATTACTCGCTTCCCCATTCATTAACATTGGACTCGCTAGACTCGCAAGGAGTAGCGAGTCCTGTGCTCGGACTCGCTAGAGTCAAGCGATTCCGAGTAATTTAGGATTCGCCCATCACTAATTATAAGTTGTTTATACCGGCCAACAAATATGTTAAGTGCATAGAACAATCGTTATTGGCATCGTTCTGTGCATCAATTTGTCAACAGCACATCGCCTCTTTTGGCCGGAGACGGACTGAGCGATACACATGTGAGATACTTGCATTAGTCTCGCATGACTCCCCCGGAACGGCCGCTGACTCTTTGGATGGGAGCAAGGTGCTGCTTATGTTTCTATGCATCTCCAGCCTAACGCTGCATTCTCACGATAAGGATACGCAGTGTTTTAGCCGCTGTGTCCAAAACGCTGTGTAATACTGTAGAAATCCCATCCTCACTATGCTGTTCCCGACAGCAGTGTTTTGACAGCTGCGGTGCGGGTGTCCGCTCCTCCGTTCTTCCGCAGCATGTTCATTTCACACTGCAGAGTCGAAAGCGGCTCCCATTGGCTACATGGAGGGAGAAGACGCCCTGCACACACTGCACGTGGTAAACACAGGGTGGCTGCGATCTCCCTGCAGCCACCCGTGGGGTCCCTGAGGTCCGGAGAAGCTGCGTCCAAGACGTGAGCGCATACCCTAACACAGGATGATGCACTGCTGATAACGATGATTTTTAAAAAGAACCCGTCACTTGACTTATCAACAGCATAAATCATACAATTACAGCCAGGTTAGATTTTTCTCTGAAACATTTTTGCATTTCAGAGTAAATATAGATTGTAGAGACGGTTTTAATTTCCCAGCCTTGCTCAAGGTGATTAACACGTCTCTCTGGTGTGGTAAAACGTCATGGTTCTGGTAGATTTTTATTCAACTTGCACTAGACTGAATATGTCTATTTTTGCAACACTCGTGCAATATTCTTGTACTTTGTGCTTATTGTGAACCCTTTTTTTCACATTGACTATTTTGTGTACTGTATCACCTATTGATCTTTTTCTGCACCCTATTTTTCTCTCTGCACTTGCTCCTCTTATTAACCTATGTATGAAATGAAAGATTTTAAATTGTTTATTTTTTTTTTTCCAGTTCAGCACTGTTGTCTTTTTTAGGTCTGTAACGACATTCAGTTATAAAGGGGTTGTCTTTACAGATATTGTCATCTTGTGACATCTTCTATCGTTACACCTTTATGTAATTGATTCAATATTGATAAGTACGATAACATCTCTGCTTTCTATCGGAGAATATTAAAAATTAAACTATTGTAAAATCTCTATTTTTCCAAGACTTTTAAGACTTTTTATTGTTACTATGTCATAGAAAGCTCATTTCAAACCTCTTACCAACGTTTGACATACAAACATGTCATATGCCAGCTCCCTAAAGGTACCATCACATCATGGACACATTGTTCCATTTGTACACGGCAATAAAATAGAACAATGTGTCCATGATTTCACTGCAACCAGAAAATTGCCAGTGAAATTGCTAGCAATATTGCCGCGTGTGTTAGTACCTTAACTTTGAGGCAGGTTCACATGCTGAGCCTGCATCTTTTTGGCAGATGATGGTTGCGTTATTCAGCCATCATCTGTCTCTTACGTCGGTGTCTAGATTAGAGCTCCACCCATGACTGTTAACCTGTTATATGCTTCTGTCAATTGCTGACAGTGGCATTAACATCACACCAGTGGGGGATCATTATTCTATGTGCTCTTGTGACTTGACCAAAAGGTGCCAATGGGTTGCCATGACAGTGAGGGGTCTGCTAAAGACCCTTGTACCTGTCATGACAGTACGGCTGTAAAAAACAATCCCTTGGCTGGAATTGACAGGAAACTGTAATTGTCACAACACCCAACAGTACTGTAGTATAATTGTTGTGTATAGCTCAAGCAATTGGATGATCAAGCATCCGGAGAAGCCTAAGAAAGGAAAAAGGATAAAACAGTTCAAACCACTCCGGATAACCCACATTAAATATAAAGAAATAAAAAGGAAATACACATATTTGGTTTTGCTACATTCATACAAGTCTGATCTATCAAAATATAAAATAAATTAACCCATATAATGACACATGCTGGATTCAGACGCCTCTAATTCATTAAAGGGTGGTGCACAAATTATACCCCAGTCTGAGATTTGAGTAAGATTTGTGGCATAAGGAACAATGACGCTTATCATGAATTTGTCAAGTGTAAGTCATTTTGCCCCCATCCTGCCTAACCTCTGCCCACTCCGTTAAAGGCAGGGCAACATTTTAGCACAGTCTCATGTTGTGCCAAAATTTCACAACTTTTTTAAGCTTTTTTATGCCAAAATTCTGCTGTAAAAGCTTTGACAAAGCCGGTCCAATGCCTTAAAGCATGAGCAGATGTGAACCCAGCCTCAGCATCATCATCAACATTCTTCCTCTTTTTGACTTATCAACATATTATAATCAAAAACTAATTCCTGAAATATAGGATGACCATCAAATCAGTTTGGTAAGGATTTAATCATTAGGCAACATATTTAACATTCACTGACAGCAAGCAGCTGAAACAAGGGAAAGTGAAAGACAAAGTATATTAACATTCTCCAAATTCAATGATATGCATGAACCCCATTTACAAGCGTTCCGCTATGTTATGCATCTCATAATTGAACTCCCACTCACTGTCTTTTTTCTTGATCCAGTGGAAATGGAAGGATGAAAATAAACTCCCCAAAGTAAAATAAAAACACATAAAACATAAACCCTGTCTGCGATGTTTTCTTTTTTAGACTTTTCTCATACATTGGATGGATAATAACACAGGATATCCTCCACCCCCAGAGTAAGAATATATATGCACCAACATTACATGCATGAAAAAGGCAATTCACTAACTTTTTAATAAAACCAAAGTTTAATTTATTGTCAGTGACACAGAGAAAGTAATAATATATTGCATCTGTCTTAGGAAATGGAAAGCATAACATGACTTTCATTTCTAGAGACGATTCAAGTGGGCCATGATCTATTAGTAGGGTCATAAATGTATGCCTTTTTACGGCTGAATGGCTATGTATAGCCCTCCTTCTATATGAAGACACATTTACAATTATGATTGTCCATTATGGCAACCCGCTTATGTCATCAGATGCTTAGATTAGTGCTTTTTCTCTCCCCCATGCTTTACACTACAGTTTTCTTTATCCAGACTTGGCTATAGTGTATATGCACAAGTTCACCACTTACAGCAAGCAAATAATGTCATGGATTGCAATTTGCAACCAAATCCTTACTAAGGTGAAGAAGATTATGAAAGGCTTGTCAAAGATATACTAAATAAGGCATAAAGTACATAAATACAACATTGATGGGGTTGTCCACTATTAGTACAACCTCTTCTCATTCCACGCTTCCCCATATTGAAATAAAAAAAACCTATGCTCACCTCTGGTGGTGGCGCGGTTCCAGCGGTGTCTGGGCTTGTTTTCCTGGGGCTCACGTGAGGTTGTGATGTCACATGAACCTCGTGCCCAATTATTGCCAGCTTCTCTCTCCTTGCCTTCGGACATGAGTGCTGCGCCTCCCTTTCACTTTCCCACGATTGCTCCTACATCTGCAGGTAGGACGTCAGAAGCTGGCAGTGATTGGAAATGCAGGTCGCGTAATGTCTAATCCTCATGTGAGCCCCAAGAACGAGAAACTAGACACCTTTAGAACTGTGCCACCACCAGACGGGAGTATAGGCTTTTTATTTTAATATGGGAAAATGTGGATTGAAAAGGCGTTCTCTAGCAGTGGACAGCCTCTTTAAAGGAGCCTGCGAGGTCTAAAAATGCATTACCTGCAGATATTGAGCTAATCTGAAAGTTAAAGGCATTATGACGTTGCCTGGCAGCAGTACTGAAAGTGCAGCATGCGGGAGAAAATGAACTTTTAGTGATGACTGATGGCTTTTAGTGATGCAGGCGTGTCCAGAGCAGTTACAGTCACTGCTTACAGAACTCAGAGCAGCAACGGATGTAAGCACACTCAGTCACAGACTGACATCAGTGTATCAGTTACTGAAAATGTGTCTGTTGAGAGAAAGCTGCCGGTTTTCTTCTTTAGAGGTATCCCCAGAGGGGCGATAGTCCCTTCTCACTGCACCGCTCACTGCACTGTGAGTAGCAGCTGTAACCACACCTCAGCTCCTTGATTAAAAGCTGAATTTGCAGCCCATCTGTGCAGAGCAATTTCTGCCCCTTCAGTTACCATAGACTAAACTTCCCATAAAGCACAGCACTTTCTCCTTCAGGCCATGTCCCCTGTTTGCGTCAAAAATCTCAACCGCTCCAACCATAGCCTGTCGAGGTCAGTGGTAACATTCTGTACACTGAGATCTGCCTTGCCTTCTGCTATGATCTGTGCATGGAACATCTCAGGAACAGGAGAATAATTGATAGGGGCTGTTACCTGCCACATGCTAGATAGAGCAAGTTAATTCAAAATTATATAATTTTTACCAGACAAGTACAAAACTTAAGATAATACTGGACATCTGTTTAAAATGTTATTCCCTGGATTGAAAATTATCCTTTATCCTTGCAATATGGGATAATTAGTGATCGCCGGCAATATGAACACTGCTACCCAAGTATGAGCCTTCAGAAAAACAAAAAGAGGTGTTCTGCACCTTGAATAGAGCGTAGGTGTGTATGTGTGTCAGTCACAAGGGCTGGAGTACTCAGTAGCCGGGCAGGAAGTCTATCTCATGGTGACGATGCCAAGCAGTCGTGGCCCTAACTGACCATGGAAAGGGGTGTATTTACAGGGAGAATAGAGTTTGTAAATGTTTGTGACACCAGCTAAAATGTCCAGCCAGGGATGGCCAGCGCTGCATGTAGTGGGCTCCCAGGGGATAGATGTTGTTGCAGAAAGATGTTATACTCCCCTCAGCAGGAGAAGGCCCCTGGTGAAGTAGTAGGTGATGATGTAGAAGAAGATGGCAGGGGATGTAGTTAGAAGAGATGCAGAGAGGTCATAGGAAGGAAGTAAGGAAATAGTCTCTTATTCTTTTACCTTTTACTTTGCAGTTCAGCAGCAGGTCCAGGGGTACTGGTTCACCGGCCAACTGTCTGGTTAGTCTGAGAAGAACTAGGGATCACTATGCAGGACAGGTATATGGCCTACCAGCGGACTTCTTCTTTGGATGAGGTTGTAGGTGCCTTTAGCTTTCCTGTGTTCCTCTTTGTTACGTTGTGGCTGACTACCAGGCAGGCATGCAACACAGACTCTTTATGAGCAGCAGGACCCACACTGGCTCTCTAGTCCTTTGGTATTTACTGTGCCGCTGGATAGTCCCACAGTGTGGCTACTGCGCTTGCAGTCCAGTAGCCTCCAGTTTACTTTCAGTCATGCAGACTTGATAGCTTGGGGTCCTAGCAGCCCTCATGCAGCTTTGAGCTGACGCAGACTTCCACTCTCCTTCACATGTCTAAGACTAAGTGACTCATGTTGCCGCTCCTCCCTACTACTCACTACTCCTATTCCCTCACATCAACCAGTGTCTCTCACAGCCTAAACAGGCCTTCTTGTGCCCACTCCACCCATCAGAGTTTGGGGAGTGTGTGTATGCTTCGGGAGTCTAACATAGGATACTTGAACTTTCCTCAGATGTTGCACTAGTAGCGATAACCTTAAATATAACTGTGGCGACCAGACCGCCAGGGCGCCAAATAGGCTCAACTCTGACTCAATTTATTATCTACAAGACTGGTGAAATAGCCAATGCCAATGACCAGTAAGTCATAACCCATCTTATAAATATAGTAAGACACATTCGGAGGATTTGTTTTACATCTGAGATAGATGTTGTTTATCTTCATGTCAATATAGATCACTATATTGTCTTATAGATGACTGTATGTCACTTTGTGACAGGATCCTTCCTACACATATTCTAACATATTGTGGATTTCACGCTGAGAACTATCCCATATCTACCAATAGTTAATTGTAGCAATTTTACTTTCTTCTGTGAATTATCATAGATTACAATGCTCACCCTCCACCTTATTTATTATTTGTATATCCCAGATTAAATGCTTATACAGTGACTTGTTTAAAAATCTGGCAAGTAATTTGCTGCAGATTTTCGGTCCAAGGTAATCTTCATTTTCTATGACAGGCCATTTTTATTTTAACTTTTTTATCTTCCTATTCTATTTTATTATTCTCATCCTTCATTTCTTCTCTCTTCTGTATATAACTTACCTGAGCAATTCCACAATTCTCCACAGATGCACTGTAGCTGCACTAATATTCTCAAGTAGACTCTCTTTTTACAGAGTTTTTTTGCGGTACTCGCTGTTTCACAGGATTGTTTTTGATCACGTGATTATTTTTGTAGGTACTTACCTCCATGTATTATTTTCATGTCTATATATTATTTGTCTTGTTTATTCATGTCCTTGTCATGTCCTTAAATATAGCCCCGGCACACAAAAAAGATGAGGAGATTTTTGGTATCTTTGTGTTCTTTATTATAAAGGTTGACAAGAACAAGTTGTATCACACAACGTTTCGGCTCAAGGCGAGCCTTTCTCAAGTGAATCTTGTGGATGTGGTTAGAGTACGTGGGTAGGTTCCCACATGAGCATCCGCTCAGGCCAGTACCCTCAGGGGATACTCAGCAGGTGACTCCGTCCTAAATTCTTAGTGCAAGTGTAGCAGCAGCATAGTGGCTGGTCTGTAAGGAGGGACAGGATGTATGGCTCCTGTCCCTCCATACAGACCAGCCACTATGCTGCTGCTACACTTGCACTAAGAATTTAGGACGGAGTCACCTGCTGAGTATCCCCTGAGGGTACTGGCCTGAGCGGATGCTCATGTGTGAACCTACCCACGTACTCTAACCACAGCCACAAGATTCACTTGAGAAAGGCTCGCCTTGAGCCGAAACGTTGTGTGATACAACTTGTTCTTGTCAACCTATATAATAAAGAACACAAAGATACCAAAAATCTCCTCATCTTTTTTGTGTAACGGGGCTATATTTACAGACTCTGCAGCCTTTTTTTCCCCAGGGCACCCAAACGGTGGTTGAGCTGTACTATATACTCTCTAACTTGTCATGTCCTTGACACTGCTAAAACACCTATTCATGCTCTCATCATCTCCCTCCTTGACTACTGCACCCTCCTGCTCACCAGCCTTCCCGCTACCTCCCTTGCACCTCTCCAATCTAACCTAAACTCTGCTGCCCGACTAATCCAGCTGCCTTCCCGCTACTACCCTGTCTCCCCCCTCTGCCAAGCCTTTCACTGGCTCCCCACTTCTCAGAGATCCCGGTTTAAAACACTAACCATGATATTCAAAGCCATCCACAACCTGCCTCCTCCATACATCTCTGACATAGTCTCCCGATACCTGCCCTCATGCAACCTGTGATCCTCCCAAGAGCTCCTTCTCTACCCCCTCTCATTACCTCCTCTCACAATTGCATACAAGATTTCTCCCGTGCATCTGCTTTACTCTGGAACTCTCTGCCCCAACACATGAGACACTCACCTACCCTGGGAACCTTCAAAAGAAACCTGAAGACTCATCTCTTTCGTCAAGCCTATAACCTGCAATGAGACCTGGTTCACCACACCGCCCCACGATCACCACTCCCCCTCCTACTGTATCCCCACCCGCCCCTCATAGACTGTGAGCCCTCGCTGACAGGGTCCTCTTCCCTCCTGTACCTGTATGACTTCATTGTCCACATTTGTTGTGCTTGTCCTTGTCTGCTCTTTCCATATGTAAAGTGCCATGGAATCCAATGGCGCTATATAAATAAATAATAGTAATAATAATCCTCTTCTTTATAATGTTTTCATATTATTTATTTATTTGTTTAGCTTCATAGGCCATCCATCTTTATTTCATAAGTAGAAATTAATACCATCACATGGTAATGCAGGTAACTAATTAATAATGTTTCAGTTTTAACAAGTGTAATAAAAGCAGCAATAAAAAGGACAGGCGACTAATACATTGGGAAGGGCAGTCTGTGGGTTGGGTGGGGGGGGTTCAGGGTAGGGGTCTGGGCATCGCCACCTAACATCTTCCCGGTGAGTAGGGGAATGTATGGAGGGATCAGTCTTAGGTGCTGGAGTCAGTCTTAGACTCGCTACCATTGTTCTTCCTCACTGGCTTCTGAGCAAGGCTGGATGGGAAAAGGCCATTGGTCATGCGGAAGCTTCCTGAGTTCTCAGGCGATTCCGAAACAGTGGTCAAGAAGGGATGTGGTGGTTTACCGAAGAAGAAGCTGACCCACCAGTGACCAGAATCAGACTTCGGAAGACCTGGGTGGTGAGGGATGACCTCTCCAGAGTAGTCCATACTCCCACATGAGCTGTTACTAGAGGTGGATCCCAGGCGTCTGTGATAATAATCATGAGTTGTGATCAGTGAACCGCTGGATGGAATAACTGCCATATTTCAAACCTTGCTTGACTTAAAATTATGTAAATCCTGTATTCTGGCTGAACATGTCGTCAGGAGCCTGGCTCTAGGGGTTAGACGCTAGGCAACGGGGCCCATTTGAAGAGGAGAAGCTGGAACTAGTCTCCATGACCAGATATATGATCACTGAAATTATGATGATCATAATATTTTTCATTTTATATGTATTTACATTTTTGTTTTATCTAAAAAATATTTGTCAGTATATTTGCTATTCTATATGTGTTTCTGTTCATTTAGATCCTTCCCCTGATGAAAACCCATAAATGGGTTGAAACGTTGAGCAGCTCATCATTCACCTTGAGCATTTTTTTAAATAAAAAGAATACATTTTAAGTGCAAACTCATGTTTCTGTACTCCTTTTTTTTTGGGTGCCAGGGTTTATTTCTCTACTGTGACTTATTTTTGCCTTTGAGCACTGACTTCACCGAACAAGCCAGATCATATCTATTTCTAGTGTAGTGCTAAAGTGCCCTAAGGGTCAGTGTAAAATAACGAAAAAAAAGTTTAAAAATAAATTAAAACAAAAAACATAAAAGTTCAAATCACCCCCTTTTTGCCCCATTGAAAATAAAACTAAGACAAAAATACACATATTTGGTATCACCCCATTCAGAAATTCCAGATACATCCAAATCTAAAATAAATTAATCAGATCTGTAAACTTTATAACATAAAAAAAGTCCAAATTACCAAATTACTTTATTTTGGTAACCTGAACTTTGCAATAAAATGCAATAACAGATGAATCCTGATCAAAACTGCACATCCACCGAAAAATAGTATCATTAGAAACATCAGCTCAAGCCACAAAAAAGAAGCCATCACCCAGGCCAAGATCCCGAAAATTAAAATTCTATGGGTCATGGAAAATGGCGCCAAACGAGCAATTCTTTTTCTTTAAAAACTTCCAAATTTTTCTCACCACTTTGATAACAGTAAAAGTATACATGTTTGGTGTATAAAAACTCTTATCCACCCAAGGCATCATGCCGACATGTATGTTTTACCATATAGTGAACATTGTGAATAAAAAGCTTAAATAACGAATATGTAATTGCACTTTTTATTTGTAATTTCACAGCACTTGGAATTTTGCTCCCATTTTTCTGTACAATATATGGCAAAATAAATTATGTTATTCAAACATACAACTCGTTCCACAAAAAACAAGCTTTCATATCTCTTATCATAAATAAGTTATGGTTTTTGAAGCAAGGAGAGGGAAAAACAAAAAGGGTAAGGGGGTTAAACACTGGAGCAGTGAGCAGGTCACAAATCGTAGAAGACCAACCGGTGCAAAGCTGATAACAGGTGAAGATGCTGGAGGGTGAGTATAAGACAGGGGGCAGGGGACTTGGGTTTAAACATCACTCCAAAGCTGAAAAAAATAAAGAAAAGCAAAAACTAAATAAAGTGCTGGAGTTGTACTTTACGTGTTTTTTCTTTTTATCATTGATTTGATATTTTAATAATGATAACTTTATTTTATTTACATGGGCATGTACATAGCTATTTTTTTTATGTATCTCCTCAGTGAGTGAAATAAGTATTCAATATGTCACCAATTTTGTAAGTAAATATGTTTCCAAAGGTTGTATAGATATGATTTTCTCAGTAGAAGTTGATAATAACCCATCCAATCCACTTAAGCAAAGAAATGAAACAATAGATGTCCATTAATTTAGTGATGTGTAATAATGAGAAATGATACAGGCAAAAGGAACATGCCTTCAAGATGCTGTAAGGTGTATGGGGTCTCCATGGAATTGCTGTATCTTCCTGCCATCGTCCAAGATAGATTATGGTGTCTCGCCTTGCCATTGAACCTCTTGTCAGTCCTGCTTATAAGTCCCAGTCCAAGGTTTATTCCTTGCCTGAGTAGTTTGTACTAGCTGGTGTCTGAGTCTCTCTTGGCTTGCTTCTGAACTTCCCTGCTGCCGCTTGTTAGCTCTGTGCTTTGCCTTATTACTTCTCAGCTGCCTTCTATGTACGGTGCATTACCCTGATCCTGGCTGTTGGTTTTCCTCCCTTTAAGACCTCTAGGAAAAGAGCTCTATTACTTCTGGACTTCCTTGGTCTGTAAAAAGTTTGATTCTCTGTTTAATTATCAGTGTACTTAATCCGGAACTAAATAAGTGCAGTTTGTGTGCTGGACTTGATTTTTTCAGCCCTAAGATGTACACTGTTTGCTGAGTACTCCTGCATATTATTTCTGGACATTCACATAATAGTGCTGGTTGCACTGCTACATATTATTTCTGGACATTCATGTATTATTGCTGTTCGAGCTCTTGCATATTATTTCTGGACATTTACATAATCGTGCTGCTCACACTCTTACCTCTTGCATATTATTTCTGGACATTCACATATTAGTACTGGTCACACTTGCATTTCATTTTGGAATTTGCCTTGTCTATTTCTGTTTTTTAAACTGATTATTTGCAATACAGATTATTTAACCAAAACACTTGTCTCAGTCTCGTCATATATCATGCTATCAGATTCCTAAGTATCCAGATAATTGTTATAAGATACTCAGGCCATTAAGGAATCTGCTGGGATAATGAAGACTGAGGCAAGTGTGGAGCAGTTGTACTCAATTCTCTGGAATGCTCTATCCCAAGAAATTAGGTGTATCCACAAGTTACATACTTTCAGGCGCTCTCTACAAACACATCTTTTTAGGGCGGCCTGTAATGATCCCTAGTCAAAGTCATGTAGACATAGCTTATCTGCTCCACCAGTCTCACATGCATCACAAATAATGGTTGGTGGCCACTTATGCTGCTGCTCTTATCTATTCCCCATCTCCTCAAGATGACTATACCATCATTGTAAATAAGCCTCTGTAGTTTATGTCACCCCCACCTCATTGTTAGATTGTAAACTCTTATGAGCAGGGCTGTCATTATTTTGCTTTAATTATTGTATTTTCTGATAACTGTTATTTATGATTGTTTGAATATGAACCTCTAAATTGTGAGGAATATGTTGGCGCTATATAAATAAAGATTATTATTATTACTCCATGATTAATTTCTTACAAGTGGAAATGGAGGCTCTGCAAAACAAATGTGTCAACTCCGAGTCTCATTATGGACAGACTCTGCAGGACTTAAGTATGCAAATGGTGGTACAGGTGACATTACCTCCTAGGCAACCGCTGCCAGCTAGCCCACCCAAGTTACCACCATTCAGACACCACAGAGACCGCAAAAAATGTTGTACTTTTTTAAATCAATGTGATTTGTATTTTGATATGAATGCCAATCGCTTCCGTACTGAATGATCCTAGGTTCTGTACATAATCATGCTACTTACCTCACTCGCACTCGCCTGGGTGAATCGGATGATTAAGACTTGTGATCTTCATTTAAGCAACTTAGATGATTTTTTAGCTGCAATGGCATTCATATTCTAATCGCCGCACCACAACCGCTCTCTTATTCAATACGTTACTGAATTTAGATGGCTGGTGGTGTACAAGATATGGGACTGTTATGCTCAATTACCCATTTTTAGGAGGTGACGGTCTAGTGCAATTAAAGATGAGATAGCCCATGCAGAGTATCCACAAGAGTTAGGAGCAATTATAAAGCATTGTGTGCACATTGATATATGTATTACTGAACGTAGACAGGAGAAGTTTGTAGCTTTAAATCCCCTTCCTCCTATAGAATCTGCAAGCAAATTCTCACAGGAAGCTGAACTAGTTCCCATGCAAGTGGATTCATTACGGAGGCATGAGAATAATGAGTGCTGGGAGCATCATTTTTGTGACAGCTTGTGTTTCTACTGTGGTCAATCAAATCACTTTCTTTTTAACTGTCCCAAGCAACCTCGTAAGGTTCTAGTCACTGTAGAGGAGTATCAAGATCAGGATTCTGAATCTGATATTTCTGAGCCTAGTTTGTCTCTAAATGCAGTTTTTTATTCCATTTCTATGACTGTCCCTTCAAAGGCATGTAACGAGAAAGATTTGCATTGCTCCCTTCCCATTAAAATCTTGTGGTCACTGACAATGGATCTCCAGTGCAGTAATGGTAGACTCAGATGCAGGGGGTAACTTTATGAACCTTTATGAAGGAGCTTCTAGCAGTTATTCCTGCATTCAAGGAATTAAGGCATTATCTAAAGAGAGCAGCACAACAAATCATTAAGCTCATGGATCATCGCAACTTGGAGTTTCTTAGATCTTCTAGATGTTTTTCTTCACGTCAGGCTTGTTGAAGTTTATTTTTCCATCAACTGAAATTTGTAATTTTGTACCGCCCAGGTTCACGTAATGGAAAAGCGGATGACTTGTCCTGAATCCATGCCACTAATTTCGTACCTGGGGTCCTGTCCAAGACCATTTTTCCAGATGCCAACTTTATCGGAGTCATCCAGAATAAGGATTTCTGGAAAGCAATCAAGGAGGTCTTTTCGATGCTGACTCATTTCTTGCTAATCCAACTGATGATGCGGACTTGGTCCTCAAGAACAGTATGTGGGTCCGAGATCAACGTTTATATATTCCGGAGGTCGTAAAATTGCAGGTACTCAAATTTGTCCATGACTGTTATTGGCTGGTCACAGGGGATTACAGAAGCCAAAAGAGTTTTTGAACCACTTCTTTGTTGCTCTATCTATCTGAAGGGTGTAATGAGCTATGTTCTCTCTTGTAAGGTATGTGTATGCTTTTAGATTCCTCGTGTATCACCTACTAGTTTGCTGCAACCACTACATGTTCCTTTTCGTCCTTGGGGATCCATTTCTTTGGTCTGTATAGTAGAATTGCCCAACTCTGGGGGGAAGAAATTTATTCTGGTAGTAGTGGATCGCTTAACAATAGCTGCTCACCTTATTCCTTGTACTTGTCTTCTCTCAGCTAAAGTAACAGTGGATCTGGTGATTCAGAATGTGTTCTTGCTGAATGGAATTTCAAGTGAAATCATCTCTGATCGGGGAGTGCAGTTTACATCCAGGTTCTGGAAGGGATTCTGTTCTGCGCTTGATGTTAATGTCTGTTTATTTTCAGCATATCATCCTCAGGCTACTGGGCAAATGGAGCGAACCAATCAAACTCTGGACTAGTATCTTTGTGCTATATCAGCCACTTTCAGGATAACTGGCTGAAGTTGCTTCCTCTTGTGTAATTGTCCTACAATAACTCACAGAGTGCATCTACTAAGGTAACACTCTTCTTTGCCAATCTGGGTTATCATCCTAGTATTTTGCCTAGATTACCAATTGATGCTTCAGTGCCAGCAGTAGGTGAGAGGTTGATGGGGACAAAGTGGTTTTCAAACACACATTACATCTCTGATTGGTCGCCACAGCTGGCGGCGACCAATCAGAGACGCAGCTTTCAAACTGTGTGCCTAGTCTCTGATTGGTCGCCACGGCTGGCAGCATCTAATCAGAGATGCGGCGCGTGTTTGAAAACTGTGCGCCATTCAAATCGCATGCCAAGCCGTCTCTGATTGGTCTCCGTTAGCTGTGGCGACCAATGAGAGACTTGGACAGCGGTTTGAATGCCGCGTCTCTGATTGGTCGGCGTGGCTGGCGGCGACCAATGGGAGATTGCGGTGTGAGATTTGAATGTCGCGAGCTCTCATTGGTCACTCCCAGCCGCGCCGACCAATCAGAGACGCGGCATTCAAACCGTGTGCCAAGTCTCTCATTGGTCGCTGCCAGCTACGGCCACCAATGAGCGTCGCGGTATTCAAATTGCGCGCAATTTGAAGTGCCGCTCATAGTGTGACACAGTTCACTCCTGTTTACAAGTCAGAGAGCCAGTGTGTGACGCAGTTTACTCCTGTCTACAAGGTCTGTCAGTCAGTGTGACGCAGTTTACTACTGTCTATAAGGTCTGGCAGTCAGTGTGACGCACTTCACTCCTGTCTGCAAGGCTGTTAGTCAGTGTGACAAACTTGACTCATAAACATGCATAGAGAGATGATAAACAAATATAGCATACATAGACGATAGACACATAGGTAGATGATAAATAGATATCGTGTACTCATTGCATTATTTTTAAATCTTCATAAATAAACTACATACATATTCTAGAATACCCGATGCGTTAGAATCAGGCCACCATCTAGTTATCTATAAAATGTGTTTTTTTGTAGGTATTTTGGAGTGTATAAAACAAATGAATTGATTTTACATTCTTTCCTATGGAAATCATTGCTTCCGTTTTCAGCGATTTTGGTTTTCGTAGATAATTTTTGAACGGATTATCGATGAAACTGGGGTTTCACTGTTATTTCATTTAAGGACATCTATGGTTTAATTTCTTTACCTCTGTTGATTGGATGGGTTGTAACCGACATCTGGTGAGAAACTCAAGTAAACAGCATCTTTAGAAATATATTCACTAAGAAAATTGGTGACATCTTCAATACTTATTTCATTCACTGTTCATGTGTGTCTCATTTCAGGAAAAGGTTAAAAGTGACATTTTATGTTGAATTTGGAGAAACCACTTGATGTATTAGTTGTATTGAGCTATTTACATTCTTCTTGCTTCATTACTTTCTTGCTAACAGCAGAAAGCTTGTAAAATGTGCTTGTGCTAATGAACCTAATTTACCATCATAGTTGAATAATTTTTATTGCAACTCTTTATTCAAATAGAGAATAGGGGACAAAAACATTTTCAAAAAGTAAAAATGTAAGAAATGTAAATGTTACTGTTATACGTAGATTCCATTTATGTTCAAATTAGACATATAAAATAAATATATTGTCCAGAAACTGAGCAGTCACGTCTCCTCAAAAAACAAATTACGCTAACGGAAACGCTAGTTATTTATTTTGCAGACTTGGCTCTATATTCATATAAATCTAAAGTATTGTTTCCAAAAGTTCACAGTAATTTATTTTAGCTAACATAATATAGTACAAACATGTGTACAGTATGAGCCTTTGTTTCCTCTACATTTTTACATGCATGTAGAGTTTAATTAGAATTTATGGAAATTCCACAACAATTCTACTAAGACATTCAGCTTTACTTAACAAGACACATTCCGCAACTTATAACATTTACAGTAACCCTATATTCTATCTAATAAAAAGTAATATTATACATATATTTTCTTGGGGCGAGGGAGGTTGGGGGCCAAGGCAAGACCTGTGATGGTGTCACGCCGGTCTCCGGTGGGCGCCGTCATTATGATTTCCCAGCATGCATTGCCTTTCTGGCAATCTGGCAATACATACTCTAGTGTCCAGAAATGGCCGTGGATCGCGGTCTGCGCATGCGTCGCGGCCATCTTTTATATAGATACTCTAGTTTCCAGACTTCAAGAAAATTGCCACGGCGCATGTGCAGACCGCGATCCGCAGCCATTTCTAGACACAAGAGGATGTATTGCCAGACCGGCAATGCATGCTGAAAAATAATAATGGCAGCGCCCACCGGAGACCGGTGCGACACCTATGCAGCTCCTGGCTTGGCCCCTAACCTCCCTGGCCCCGTGAAAACCGCATCATGCACCACCACAACCCTCCCTTGGTAAGACTGGGGGGGGGCTGTGTACCAGGAGGTAAGATATGTATGTCCCCTATTCTGGGACATTTATCAGGAGGAAACTCTATCAGAGACCAAGTGTCTTTCAGTCCGCGCCGCTGCTCAGATAAGTACCAGAGTGCTTTAAATAAAAGATCTTCAGTTTTATTTTCCGACGCGTTTCGGAGCTAAACACCCAGCTCATTCCTCAGGGAATGACCTGCAGTTTTCTTCCAGAATCTTGTATTAATTTCAATGTAACAGCAGGTGAAAAGGAATAATCTGTGCAGGGTTGCAAACTTGCATCTTCAGCAATGGCTTCTCTAGACTAAACTGGGGAAGAAGGGAGGAGCATCCTGTACAAACGCCAGAAAAGGGAAGGACAATCTTAATACACAGTCTAATCTACCTGGTAACAACAAGGAAAATTACTGATTGGAGGAAAAATACACAATGCAAAGAATAGACATTACAGGTTGTTCCCATTTGTGGGACACAACATTCTCCATTTTTACCAAGAAGAATACCTATTTTTATTTTCAAGCTGTAGATTCAAGTATGGTTATAAAATGTTATTCCTCAATTGTTTGGTAAATATGACTTGTGAACATGATTACTAGAGATGAGCGATGTTCGACTCGAATAGTTCGCCAATCTCAAATTCGAGTCGATTTTGGCGCTATTCAAGTCATTCGCCGAATTCGAACAATTTGGTTCCAATTCGGCGAATTTCGAACATGTTCGATTTTGGTTCGAAAATGCGGCAGATGCGGTCAGAAAACTGCAGCCGCCGCATTTTGAGCCAAAATAAACATTCCCTAAAAGAAAGAAAGTGTTAAAAATAAAAAAATAATCAATGCTCACCTGTCCGCGGTCCACCGAAGCCTCCGGCAAGGTCCTGTGGCTTCTAGGACCTGTGGTGACGTCATGTTTCTCGCGCGAACTCCGGTCACATGACCGGAGTTCCGCGAGAACATGATGTCACCACAGGTCCTGGAAGCATAGGACCTTGCCGGAAAGCTTAAAATAGATATTTTTATGATTCGGACCCTTTCTTTAAGTAAAAGTTACTTAAAGAAAGGGTCCGAAACATAAAAATATCTATTTTAAGCTTTCCGGCAAGGTCCTGTGCTTATAGGACCTATTATCAATAGGACCTTGCCAGAAAGCTTAAAATAGATATTTTTATGATTCGGACCCTTTCTTTTACTTAAAGAAAGGGTCCGAATCATAAAAATATCTATTTTACGCTTTCCGGCAAGGTCCTATTGCTAATAGGACCTGTGGTGACGTCAGGTTCTCGCGGGAACTCCGGTCACGTGACCGGAGTTCCCGCGAGAACCTGACGTCACCACAGGTCCTATAAGCACAGGACCTTGCCGGAAAGCTTAAAATAGATATTTTTATGTTCCGACAAGCCTACAAGTTACAATGAGACTCATAAGACCGCAAAACCATACAATCTGCTCTTACCTCTCCTACTGTATCCTCACCCTTCCCTCATAGACTATGAGCCCTCGTGGACAGGGTCTTCTGCCCTCCTGTACCTGTGTGACTTGATTGTTGATACATATTGTATTTGTCTTTGTCTACCACTCCACTTGTAAAGCGCCATGGAATTTAATGGCGCTATATTAATAAATAAATAATAATAATACTCTCCACAAGGAGAATAGCTGTTTCCCCAGACCTCGTTTTAGCCTCTCATACTGCCAGATCAGAATTTCCGCACACTGCACTGATGAGGGGCAATTATCCCGAAATGCAGCATCTGCAGTTTGGGGTTCTGATCTGGCACAAATTCTAAGTCATATTAAAAGGCATGTTAAAGAGTCAATTATGACTTGTAGGATTACTACCTTTATAAGGTGGCATTAGAATTTGTCTACTTCCTCACTGAAGTGACAATTTGCAAATGCAATTTTCCAGAGGAGCATTGCAGCTTTAAGTCTTCTCACTGCCGGCTGGCAGAATACTCTCCACAAGGAAAATAGCTGTTCTCCCAGACCTCATCTTAGCCTATCATACAGCCAGATCAGAATTCCCACACACTGCACTGATGAGGGGCAATCACCCCGAAACGTAGCATTTGGGATTCTGATCTGGCACAAATCCTAAGTCATATTAAAAGGCTTGTTAAAGAGTCAGTTATTACTTTAAGGATTGCTAACTTTATTAGGTGGCATTAGAGTTTGTCCACTTCCTCACTGAATTGACAATTTGCATATGTAATGTTGGTATGATAACATTGGAGTGACATGCAGTGCCTTTTGGCTTCCATTAAAGATGTGTATTCTAGCATCCAAAGAGTTCAATTTTGGCTTAATCTGATTAGACTATATTCTCCCAATATTTCACAGGCTTGTCTAAATGTTGTTGAGCAAACTTTAAATACTCATGAACATGCTTTTTTTTTCAGCAATGGAGTCTTGTGTGGTGAGTGCATACAGGTTATTGAGGTTGAAGACATTACTTAATGTTTTGATGAAAAAAAATGTACTTATTCCAGGTCTTTCTGTAGCTCTCCCGATGTGGTTCTTGGCTTTTGGACATTTCTTTTGAGTTACCAACTTTTAGTTTTGTTAAAAGGATACTTTATTAAAAATTGCTTAATAAAAAGGTCATAGACCTACATACAGTAGTAAGACATAGCCAACAAACACACAAACCTTTGAATTCAAAGAAGTGGCGTGTGACAATGGGGGGATCTTACCCTCCTCTGATTCCACTCTGTTTGTCTTTTGATCTCCTAGGCAAGTCAGTATCCACCTCTCCGCCTTCTGATGAGTCCAAAAAATAAGGTTGGCCGAAACGTGTAAAAAAATTAAGATTGGAGAAATACTGCATCCATCTTGAATTACCAAAGAAGGAAGTGCGCGACTTCTCTTGAAAAACCACAATTGATTAACTCATGAATTAAGTGGTATCAAGAGTGTTTTCTCCCCATGAATCCCCTATTAAGCTAAAGAGAGTAAGATGAAGGATAGCCAACTTGGTATGGAGACACCAAATACCTTAAGGTACCGTCACACGCCGCAATCTCGCCTGGCGATATGAGGCGATATGACGCCCTGCAGCGGATCAAATCTTGCCTCATTCCACCGCTGCTTCACACGCCAATCTCAAAGGCAATGTGGGCGTACATGTTCAGTGCGACGAGGAGATAGGTGTGCCACAGTGGTTTACACCACGCCCCATATACGCTCATTGGACAACACAATAGATTTACGATTGGTCAGCCTGCTCTGGAAGGCTGGCTAATACATGACGCCATTGTCTATCGGACTTAGTCAAAAATACACGCTTGTGTTGTCAATTGTGGCTCCTGCAACACACGTCCGAGGCACCAACGTGTCACACAGGAGCGGTCTTGTGCAGTACAGTGGAGCTGCCATGGCTGAACTATGTGTGTGCACTACGGATGAGCAAGTACTGTAATATTCGGACTCGCTATACTCGCAACGAGTAGGTACCGGTACTCGGAACTCTTTGCAAGTACAGCGAGTCCAAATACTTTCACAGTGTATCTATAGATACACTGCGAAAGTATTAGGACTACTCGCTATTCCCGAGTACACATAAGATACTCGGAGAGTACCGAGTAGCCAAATGCCGCTACTATTCGGCGAGTTCCGAATAGAAGTGAGTATACTCGCTCATCCCTAGTGTGCACACATGTTTGCGTGTGTGTACTGAAGTGTACCTACATCCCCCACAAACACCATTGCATATTCTTGTGTGTGGACAAGTTCCCATGTGGCCAAACACATCTTAATGGACATGTACACACAGTCACGGCATACAGTGTGGACCAAAGACCTGGACCTGTGTACTGGCCTTTTTTTTTTTTTTTTTTTTTTTTTTAGCAAAAACCAAGTGTGTTTGTATTTTTATTTTGCGGTAATAAACCTGAGTATTATTTGCCATACCTACGTCCACATATGTGTCAGGTTCAGCAGTATGGTTGTGTGTGTAGTGTGTTGTGGGTGTAATGGTGATGTTTGTGTGGCAGAAGGAGAGGCCTCATGTCCACAATAACATAGTTGTGTCATTGTAGCAGACAGGAGCCTATCCCTATGTGACATGTGTTAGTATTGAGATACTACAAGTCTTCTCTGGCTGACATTGGCGAGTATGTTTGTGTCTGTGTGTTTGTTAATGTGGGTGCGATATTGGAGACATTGATGTAAATTATTATTATTATTACTTCATCTGTGTTGAAATGGTACAGTATGGTCAGGTCTTTATCATGTCACACTGCACACATACGAAAAATCATTAGCCATGTGTTGTGTTTAAAAATGTCACCTCCCAAAGGTGTCCCTGTGTGTGCTGAGACAAGGGATCAGACAGGATTTTGGTTTGCAATCACATTTATTGTTTCCAAATATTTTTTAGTTAATGATGTTATTTCAGATTAGTTGTAGGCAAACCATACTACCCACTTTTCCAATGTGGGATACTATAAGAAAAAAGGATATTCAGGAGTAAGGGCAATGGCAGACTGGGCTGCCTGGAGGCACAGTATCATCGCACCCAACCGTTCCAGATGTTGCTGGCCTTCTCGGTGGCCACGTTCCATGTGCTGCTGTGCCTCCCTGTGTGCCTGCAGCAGGTTATCAATAGTTGGTACCCCTGTATGGGAAATAAGGACATTAGTCAGTGACATGTGTAGGTGTGGGTAGGTGGGTGACGTCATTGGTCAGGACTTCACTTACGTAGCATATCCCCATCCCAGTCTCCATCTTGAGGAGATGGTGATGCGCTGACAGCCCAGCCTGCAGCGCAAGCTCTTGCCCCTTGACAAAGAAAAGAGAAAAAAATACATTATGACTCACATACTGATGTCAGGGACACACACCAACATGTATATTACAAAGCTTGTAGCCCATTGCCAACACTTACCACCAATCACTACTCCAGCAGGCTCAATGTCACTGTGTGGGGATGACAACACAGCAGGGCTGGCCCGGGAGCTGGAGATGCTTGGGGGTATTTGAGCCTGGGCTTGGGGTATGGACGTGGTGGCCTAGGACCAGGCTTTCTGGTCCCACGGGTCCAGGGCTGGCTGCTCCCGAGGGTGGGGTCCCTGGTGCTGAGGGACTTCTTGGGCCCTCCGGGGAAGGTGAGGGTGGGGTCCCTGCTGCTTAGGGACTTCCTGGGCCCTTCTCAGACGGGGAGTCCTCCTCCTCTGTAATATCAAAAATGACAATAGCCCGATTTAAAAAAATGAACACAACATAGGGCCAAAATGTACTGTGTGTGTGTCAATGTCATTAGGGCGTGAAGGCTAGCCTAAAAGGTTTGGGTCTGTAACGACCCTATGGTTTGGGGCCAGTCTATTTTTGGACATGACCACAACACCAGTGACCACATATTTTGGATGTGAAACACCCTTGGATTAGCAGAGGATGGATTTGGACACAAAACACAAGAGCAGACAGTAAGCATCTAGTGGTGCCACCATGGGGGCAAACACATAGCAGTCAGCTTGTAGTGACTTTTCCAGATTGTGATCAATGTCTTGTGAAATGCTATGTGCCAGAGTGCGCACATATGTGCTGCCAGGTGTGACGTGGCCCTTAAAATTTGCATTAATATGTTGTGGTCAACTTTGCTGTCATTACACACCTATGTTCGGCCACACACAGGTCAAGGACCACTATAGCCGTCAGCATTAAAAAAAATATGAGTGTATTCTGCACTTTCATGTTGCAGTGTGACCCACATTCAGATGCACATTGGTGACAGCTCCACATGCTGGTTTATGTCACACTATGTGCCATGGCACAATACCACATGATGGTTGGGTAGTGTTTGGAGAAGGATGATTGGCATGTGTGTGTTTGGCATTGCCACATACTCACCACGCAGCCTGGCAATCCCAGGCACAAATGTCCACAATCCACCCTGGGGACTTGTGTTTCAGGTCCGCCTCCTTCTTCTGTATTTGCTTGTGGGTCCTCTCAACACCCCATGTGGCAGCGTGCTGTGCGGCCGCCATATCTCTTGTACTATATGCAGGGGAGGGGCAGGCACCTGGCAGGCAGGGAACAACAAGCAGACACGTGATGACATCACCACGCAAACTGGTGCCGCCAAACAAGGTTCAGGGCGCTAACAAGGTAGACGTCCGCGGAGTGGGAGCAGTAAAATGTACCCAGCAGCGTCACCAAATTCACACACACACGTCGGGTGATTGTAGTGCGTGGCCCATGGTACCCATCTACGATGAGTAGCCCAACATCTGAGCTGTCATGTGTGGCAATATACTCCACACAGCGCAACTTAATACACGCGGACAACATAGTTTGCGCTATTCAATTGCGCTCATAATTGCACTGAGTTTGCGGATGGTTGTGTAGCAGAAGTTCTGTGTGGTGCTGAAAGGACAGCTCTTCAACTGACAGCCAATGGGAACACAGTAGCCCACACCAATCATCTCAGACATGGCACGGACTACAGCACGCTGAGGCACGCCTACGGGAAATCACAGAGAACGCTCTTTCCATCAGCATCGCCTTGTCACACGCCAAAACACGGAAATATCGCCTTGCCGATTGCGCCTGATTACTGAACACTGTTCAGGAGTCAGGTGACGGGCGATGGGTGATTTATCACCGTGAAATCGCCCAATCACACGCCACAACCGTGAGGCAATTTTAAGGAGATTTCGCCGAGGCGATACATCGCCTTTATGATCTCCAGGCAAGATTGCAATGTGTGACGGTACCTTTAGGGTGAAAGTCCCTCATTGCTAGGTAGGTGGAAACAGAGGATGGTAAGATCCCCCCATTGTCACACGCCTCTTCTTTGAATTCAAAAGTTTGTGTGTTTGTTGGTTATATCTTACTATGTAGGTCTATGACCTTTTTATTAAGTAATTGTTAATAAAGTATCCTTTTAACAAAACTAAAAGTTGGTAACTCATGATTTCTTAAAAAGCTCAAAAATTATCTCCTAAAATATAAATACATTCTATGTAAAAAAGACATTTCTTTTGATAATTTTTTTTTACTACTCTGTCTGAAATCTTGCAGAGTGCACGTGGTCTTGACTGGTTTATGGTGAAATGATGTTCTTTCTGCTTCCAGATTATGGCACCAACAGTGCTAACTGGAGCCTTTAATAGTTTAGAAATTCTTCCGTAAACAATACCATCAGTATATTTTCAACAATAAGGTTGCAAAGGTTTTGAGATGACTCACTAGTTTTACCCATCATGAGATGTTCCTTGTGTGGCACCTTGTTAGTGAGACTTTTTATAAGCCATCACTTGAACCAGCTGATATTATTTTTCACTAAGTAGCAGGATTGCTTTCTAATTACTGATACGCTACAGCTGGTGTCATGGCACTCCATGGCTTTTTGCACTTCCCATGTGTTCAATACTTGTTCCTTGAGTCTTTTTTCATTAATACACATCACTACATTTTTAAACCTCTATGCTTTGATTTATTTGCTTGTGTGGATTGGATGGATTGTTACAAACATCTGGTGATACATTTAAGTTAATAGCACCTTTAGAAATATATTTTCTTAGAAAATTTGCGATGTGTGCTATACTTTTTTCACTCGCTGTAAAAATATGTATTCATAAATATTGATTGTTTTACTTTATTTGTTCGCTCCTTAGGGAAATTGAACCTGTGATCATGAGATTGCTTGTACAATGTACAATGTACTCCAATAACAAGACTGGGACCCAACATATCATTTAAGAGTACATCATATTTCAGGAAGTGGTTACTCTTAAACTAAATGTACTTAATAAGGGATATTTTTTTTCGTCTTTCATTTTGGCAAAGACAAGAATGGATTCCACCAGTATCGGATTCAAAGAATTAAAATGCATTTTCTATTTTTTTCATCATGTATTTTTAAAAACCTGAAAAAAATGCACATAAAAACAGCAAAGAGGATTCACAATGACATAAATAAGAAGTGTGATTCAAGCATTTTTTTTTGCTGATTTTTGTAGTAACTTTTGGAGCAGACCCATTTCTAAAAATCAAACAGCAAAATGGCTTACAGCACCTCATGGACAAGGAGGGTTGTCATATTTACACCAGGATGAGGGTGCACATCTTGTCCAAGGAGTTCTTCCTGGATAATCTATGCACATAAAATATTGAAGAAAAAACAGTGCCTTACAAGTTGGTGAATGCTTCAAACTTCCTTTATTCCGCCTCTTTGTTGCAACGTTTCGATCCTGCTGGATCTTTATCAAGCACATTCTACATTGTCAAAAAATCCTTAAATAGTACAAGACCAACCCTACCTACTCTATGTGGGGGAGACCACTATGAAGGCAAAAGCAAGAATCAGTAAACATAAAAGCACTATTACTTGAAAGACTGGGATGATTGAGCTTCCTTTACCGAGACATTTTAAGGAGATGGGTCACACTGTTAAACAACTTTGCATTAGAATTATTGACGATGTCCCTCCAACTAGGAGAGGGGGTGATAGAGTGGTTCACTTAAGAAAAAAGAATTGAAATGGATTTTTGAATTGGATACATTAAGACTGAAAGGGAATATAGAATATAGAATACAATCAACATGGCTGCCTGCTGATTGAGGTTGGGCCTGCTATTCGTGGCGTGGGTAGGATATGTGATGGTTCAGTTTGAGACTTTGTCCCACCCTCCACCAAGTTGAGCCAGTGTGCCATGACAGAGATGTATCGTCAATGTCCACAAGTACTTGTCCACGTGTCTGTTGTAAGGTGCACCTTCCTGGTTATGGCGTTGGTGAGAGCACGCTTCAGATTGTTTAAGATGTGCTGGTGTAATGCGGGGATGGCAAACCGAGACAAATAGTGCTGGCTGAGAACCGAGTATCGTGGGCAGCCACAGTCAACAGATCATGGAAAGACTGTGTCCCCACGAGCCTAAACGGCAACATCTCCATGGCTAGCAACTCGGCTATGTGCCCTTTCAGTATTTGTGCTTGTGGGTGCGTGGCTTGGTATTTACACCTCCTTTCATAGATCTGGGGCATGGACAACTGGATGCTTGGCTGGGACAAACAAGTGGATGATCGTGTTGTGTCCTGCATCTGTGCAGCTTGTAAGCAAGAGGTGCAGTATGATCACCTGCTTCCTGCCCAGCAGATTGGGAAGGATGGATCACAGGCGACATGGCTGTGGTTTGACCCGCAGACACCGATTTAGTACCCTGGTGTTCTGCCCACTGACTAGGGTGCTTGGCTGCCATGTGTTTCCGCATACTGGTGGTGCTTTGGTTGCCTTTGCCCTGGCCTCTGCTCAGCTTTGTATGGCAGATGCTACAGATAACAACATTTGGTTCAGAAGGACTATCTGAAAAAAATACCCTTGCCTCGATTTGGGGCACAGAGAGATTGCTCTTTGCAACAGTTGACACACTTCGCACTCTGCTCAAACCAGTTGCCTTTTATGCCTTTGTTGGTGCTACGTATCCACCATCTTCCTCTGTGCTGCTGTGCTGGCTATGCGTGCCAGAGGTCCAGGTTGCATCGGTTGTCTTATCATCGACCACCTCTTCGTCCATGTCATCCTGCTTCCGTGTTGATATTGTCGCCTGGCCAGATGGCAGCTGTGTGTTATCACCATCAGCCTCCACCTCTTCACCCGGTATATCATGAGGATGAAAGTGGCTGTCTTCTGGCCATGGGTTTTCAAATATTTGGCCATGAACAGACGATACCTCCTCACATTCCTCTTCAATGTCATGCAGTGAGAGGCCAGAGGCAACGAAAGGATATGGACCGAACAGATCCTCGGAGTGACCAAGGT
Organism: Allobates femoralis; assembly: GCA_033576535.1. NCBI lineage: Eukaryota > Metazoa > Chordata > Amphibia > Anura > Aromobatidae > Allobates > Allobates femoralis. Next base: position 59,032,980 of record JARQOC010000001.1, read on the forward strand.
TGGGGTCAAGTGTTTCCTGTGACTCCTGACAGGGTGATGAACTAGGAACAGGTTGAGAATAGGATTACCCAGCATTCTCTGTCCACACATGAGCTACTTTTTGGAGACACTAGGGCTATGCCTGGACATTGGTAACTGCAACTACTGTGCTAGTAGTCCTAGGCTAGCTCCATAATTGTTGGGCCCTTGAGGCCTGCTTCCTTCATCAACCATGGTAGAGCCCCATAATACACAACTTACACACTGAGCAGTCTGAAGATCTCTTCCATCATAACTAGCTCTTACTGGAATCATGCACCCATTTCAGCTTTTTTCCTTAGCCCCAGACTGCTTTTTTGGGTCCAGCAGACAATTACTCACATTTTCCATTGACTAACATTGGACTCGCTACTCGCACCAAATACCAGAGTATTATGATCTACTCGGCACGAGTATAGCGAGTCCGAGTATTTCACTACCCCGCTCATCACTACTTACAGCTTGAACATTTAGATTGCAGTAGGGGTTTAGTTAGACACACATTGGTTAGTTAGAGGTAAATAATATTTGTGGTCATTGTTTAAGATGGATCTGTGAGAGGCTAAGTATCTTAGAGTATCGCTTTAAGTGTTGTATATGCAAGTATAATGGTTGCTTCTGCATTGTATTAATTATGGGTTTGTCGCTGATCGATGAAATATCTTGTCAAAATGGGATTATCCAGTACACGTTTTCATCATAATATTGTATTAGTGTATATTCTGGAGCCTGGAAGGGACCAATTTCTAACAATGGGCTTTAATTTGCTATAATGAGGTCTAATTGATTGTTGTAAAAAAGGTTCTTCGAAATAATTTTTGTCCTCTGCAATATGTGCTATTGAAAAAATGATTCCTGTTCTATGGTAACTAAGATACGCAATTGGCATACGCAAATTTCGTAAGAGAGATAATGGAGCAATCAGCGAGGTGCTGGAGAGACATGCGCTGTTATGATAAATGTGTGGCCTATTAATTAGGAACGCTAGAGCATGCACATTGGAAGCTCGTGAATAACCAATGAAATGGAGAAACCGACGCATGCGTAGATCGAGGATTGGCCATCATAATATACTTGGTGGACCATGATGATGTATTGATTGAGCATCTCTATAACAATAAAGGATGCTGCACTGTGATTGGTCACACTTTTTGTATTGGTTCGTAGACACCGTGGTCTTTATGAGCATAGTTCTATTTATACATTATGAGGATGAGGGATTGAAGTGGAGCCTTAGGGGGTATATAAGGTATTTGTTCAAATGATAATCATCTGAGGCTTTTTGATATTTAGGAATTGTGTTGTATTAGTATTATTGCTGGTAAGGATTTATGATTGGTTATGTATAATAATGGGGGTTGGTCTTGTACTATTTAAGGGGGTTTTTGACAATGTACAATGTGCTTAATAAAGATCTGGCAGGATCGAAACATCGCAACATGGGCTGGAATAAAAGAAGTTTAAAGCATTCACTAACTTGTGAGGCGCTGACTTTTCTTCAATATTCGATGTCCATTTCTAAAAACGTCTAAATAAAACCTCTGTTAATAACCAAAGCGTGCTGGAAACAGCTAAATTTGCTTTGGTCTTCTAAACTTGTAGGAATTAATTTCTTTTTCTACTATATACTGTATATTTACAAAGAATGTTGCCATATGTTATGAACTCAGTTCTTCGCTAACTCTACTAAGAATGTGGCTAATCTAAAACTTGATTAATGTTTTCTGCAATCCACTGAGCAGAGTAAACTTAACTTTAAGCCAAAGCAATGGAAGAAACCCAATACAAAGAAACAACAAAAGAGAAAAGTGAGAACAATTGCGGAGCCTCGCTGCTCTGTAAGGCATGGTGGAGGCAGCATTTTTTAGCCACAAGTAACAATAGCAGTAAGTTTAGGATTTCTGCAACACTTGAGGCGGCACCTGCAGTGCTTGTGTTGGTGATGGATGGGACATGAGAAGCATGACAATAGAATTCCTCTTCTCTTATTTAGCAATTCATTTGTTTTTCCAAACTATCTCTTTAGGAAGAAAAGAATCTTTCTGGCATTTTACCAACATTTTTTTTTTATTCTTTAAAAAAAATGGCAGAAAAAGTCATAACAGATTAAAACACAACCTAGAAGCAAATCCATTTTACAATTAACAGTAAATATTTAAATTTATTTAGGACAAAATAACTGAAAAAGAATGCAACAAAAAATAGAATTAATGATGACGCCACCAGCATAAGCAACCAATAGGTAATATTAGAATATACCATCTGGTGGGTCTTGCTACTCTTTCTTCTGGACGTTTACGTGAGCCCTTTTCCTTGGACCTTTTAACCGGATGAGTGCCACTCTTCATTCTGGACATTTATGTGGCCCATCTTCTTTGGACCTTTTAACTGGATAAGTGCCTCTCTTCATTCTGGACATTTATGTGACCCCTCTTCCTTGGACCTTTTAAGCGGATGAGTGCCACTCTTCATTCAGGGCGTTTATGTGGCCCATCTTCCATGGAACTTTTAACCAGATGAGTGCCACTCTTCTTTCTGTACGTTTACATGACCCCTCTTCCTTGGACCTTTTAACCGGACGAATGCCATTCTTGTTTCTGGACATTTGACTAAAAAAAATGATGTGGGTGTTTGTCACTAATATGGGAAACGAAGCAGTTTTCACTTTTTCAAGTCGACGACAGAAAAAATGGTGCAGTGAAACCCAGCATGTGATATTGGCAAGGCTGGAGCTACACTCGCGAGAGACTTACATCACATCACCCGACACGGCCACCTGCTCTCCGGACAGGAGTGTCAGCTGCATGTGTCTCTATGGAGCGGGAGTCTGTGGGGGGTGATACCATGTGAGACACAGTGGGTGTTTTGCAAGTTTGACTCTGGACTAAGGCTATGTTCCCACAGGGTATATATACTGCATATTTGATTTGGAAAATTGCATGTTAGGCCATGTTGATGCATATTTTTTCAATGAAAATACATAGTATGGTCAGAAAACCACAGCAGAAATTATGCACATTTATTATGGCTTTTTTTAATGTTTTTTTGATTGAAGGGTATTTCTGGGACACTATAAAAAAGTGTCTCAGCACTAACAGGCAGGTACTACTAGAAGGACCAGTACATCAAGTCTGGATTTTTAATCAATTGCTACAACTGCTGATATCAATCAAACATGAGGACCATAGTTGATTTAGCAAAATAGGGATTCTATTTATTAAGAACAATCCACATAGTTAAAAAAGTTATGATGAGTAAGGTTTCAAGGTAAAAATAAAGTGCACAGTGATGAGACAAACGATAACATGCAAAGAGTTGCCTCCACAGCAATATAGGACTCAGCTGACAATTTGGTTTTGTGGTTCTTACAGAGATATATACAGTCAGGGGTTTTACAGTTTAGTAACATACATAAGTGTATACAAAATGCTTAGATGACAGAGTCATACTAGGTCAGACATGTGTGCAAAACAGTATCTCAGGTTGGCAAGCTAGAAAATCTTATGTATAGTAATACCAACACAACCTAAGATAGAGCACACCAACACCTACAACACCAAGTATCTATACCTCACTATGCACCATGTTACCATGTTAGTCAGTAATCCCCCCTACTGTGCTGTCTAGATACCATCGGTCTCGGATCGGCTGTCTAGAGCCACAAGCCGTGTGTCAAGGTCTAAGGTCATACCATATGCTGTTGGAGTGTCCCTCCGTGCATGTGCCGGCCCCTACGCCGTTTCGCTGGTAAGCTTCATCAGGGGGCGTGGCTACGGCATCGTTCCTTCTCCTTTTATACCATGTGACTATGCACATGGTATCCTTCAACCAATCCAGGAGCCCTATGTGGCGCATGCGCATCTCCCCGCTACGGCTCGCATCCTCTTCCCAGCCCCGTCATGGCCGCGCACATATTTGTTTAAACTGCTGCCATGGTGACGGGAGTGGGCGGGACAGGAGCCAGCGGTTAGATGGGCCGTGCGCGCTTAGCCCTGACTGGAAGAAGGTAGAACACTGCTAGCAGTGGCAGCTACAGTGATATATTATACTTCCTGGACCCACGCCTATACCCCCTTCCATAGGTAACATTTCGATGTACTCAAAAAGCACATGGTTAGACTTAGCTATAATTTATAGGGCATAATACACATTTGCACACAGTGTTTCTATGTACATCATCCCCCATTATACAGAGTTAAGATCTCACAATTACCAAAATGGTAATAACATCATATATGTGCAAATCCTATACATCTCATGCCCCATTATGCTAAGAGCCAGTCTTATATTCATCACAGATAATGTTCCACTTTTTCAGATGAATAGGGGGTAGTTGTGGCCCAGTGTGTCGACATAGTTCTTTCAAGCTGTCACATATCTCAGCCAGGCAGTTATCACTTCAAAGAGGTTCCAGAAAAACGCCGCAGCCAGTTCTATCCGAAAAAGTGAAAAAGTGAAATTAAAAATTGTATAAGATTAAAATCAGCACCTGCAAGCCAAAACATCACCCATATCAAGGTTTAATTAAAAGATAATCATATACGCACTGGATTAACCTAGATAAGAGACAAAACTATTCACTTCATTGAGCCCTATAGGCGTTAACGTGCCCAGGACCGTAATCCAATGGCATTCCCGCTGCTGCAATTTCTTCACTATATCGCCTCCCCTTGACCCTAGACTAACATGTTCGATTCCTCTGACCATAAAGGTCTTTGGATTCGAACTATGATGTTCTTTAAAGTGACGCGGGATGGATTTTAGAGTTGCTACATCTTCAACTTCTTTGGCTGCGATGATATCACGAACATGTTCGCGTACTCGCACCTTCATCTGTCTGGAGGTAAGGCCTATGTAGACCTTGGGACATCCACATGTGGCATAATAGATGACTTGGCTAGTTGTACATGAAATGTAGCTACGGATTGGGAATTGTAACTTTCCGTCCGCAGATTGAAAATTACTACATCGCAATGTATTTTTACACGAAACACAGTCACCACATGTGAAGCATTCTTGAATTTTTGGCCGCCTCCCAAATGGTGTCATTACCTCAGGGATGTAATGACTCTCTACTAGGATGTCTTTGAGGTTTCTGCTTCTTTTACATGTCATCTGTGGATATTGCAGCACATGTTTTGTCAGGACTGGGTCGTTTTGTAAAATGTCCCAATGTCTACACAGGATTTCCCTCATCTCCCCCCATTTATCATTGAAGGTGGAGATAAACCTAATGCCTGCGTCCTTATTTGTTCTCGGGGAGGGTTGGAGCAGTTTATCACGTGACATATATTTCGCTCTATGATAGGCCCTTTTGATAGAACGGTTACTATAGCCCCTGACCTGGAACCGCGACCTGAGTTCACCTGCCTGTCGTTCAAAATCCACACTAGATGAGCAAATCCTCCTCACTCTTAGGAACTGACCAACTGGAACGGCTTTGATGGTTGAATGATGATGGCCTGACGATGCATGGAGCAGCGAATTAGTTGAAGTGGGCTTCCTGAACACCTTCGTCTGTAGTAAACCAACATGATCTCGCCGTATTTTGATGTCCCGGAAGCCCACTGAATCCGCGCTGCACACATACGTCAGCCTCAAATTCAAATTATTATGATTGACCTGGTCCATGAAGTCCCCGAGCTCAGCCTCACTACCCTGCCAAATGAAAAGGACATCATCTATGTACCTTAACCAAATTTGCACTTGGGATACGGCCGGCGCCCCGCCCCCACCAAACAACTCCCTCTCCAGTGACCGAGAAAGAGATTTGCGTAGGATGGAGCGCAGGCCGCACCCATCGCTGTGCCTCTCTTCTGTACATAGAAGATGTCCTTAAACACAAAAAAGTTGTGAGTGAGGACGAACTCGAGGAGTTCCAGGACCAGCTCAACGATCCGGCCGTCCCAGTTGCTCATTCCCAGAAAAAAGCGGACCGCTCCTAATCCCTGGTTATGATTGATTGAGGTGTATAGAGCCTCGACATCCGCTGTTACCAATAACATGCCAGGCTCCAATACAATCCCATCAATCCTTTTCAATACATCTGTTGTATCTTGGACGTATGATGGTAACAAATGTACCAAGGGCTTCAAGTAGTAGTCGATGAACTTGCAGACAGGGTCACACAGTCCGCCCAGGCCAGAGATTATTGGACGTCCTGGGGGTTCCATTAAATTTTTATGAATTTTAGGGATAAAGTACAAAGTGGGGATCCTAGCCTCCTTTACCATTAATCCTTCATACATTTTTTTAGGGATTATTCCCTGTGTGAAAGCATCATATAGGATGGCATCGAGTTCACCGGAAAAAACTATGTCCGGCGGTGGAGATCTTTACTGACCTGGTCATCAGAGATTTCAGACGGATTTCCCTCGGTAAAAAACGGGACAATCTAACCAGAAATCAAAGACAGGCATTGATGGAATTGGCGAATCTCGATGATCTCGTTGTTAAACCCGCGGACAAAGGGGGAAACGTGGTTTTGTGGCCCAAAACTTTATATGAAAAAGAGGCCAATAGACAGTTACGTAATAAGGAGACTTACAATAGACTCCCTGCATCACCTCTAAAAGTTTTTTCCGGTGAACTCGATGCCATCCTATATGATGCTTTCACACAGGGAATAATCCCTAAAAAAATGTATGAAGGATTAATGGTAAAGGAGGCTAGGATCCCCACTTTGTACTTTATCCCTAAAATTCATAAAAATTTAATGGAACCCCCAGGACGTCCAATAATCTCTGGCCTGGGCGGACTGTGTGACCCTGTCTGCAAGTTCATCGACTACTACTTGAAGCCCTTGGTACATTTGTTACCATCATACGTCCAAGATACAACAGATGTATTGAAAAGGATTGATGGGATTGTATTGGAGCCCGGCATGTTATTGGTAACAGCGGATGTCGAGGCTCTATACACCTCAATCAATCATAACCAGGGATTAGGAGCGGTCCGCTTTTTTCTGGGAATGAGCAACTGGTACGGCCGGATCGTTGAGCTGGTCCTGGAACTCCTCAAGTTCGTCCTCACTCACAACTTTTTTGTGTTTAAGGACATCTTCTATGTACAGAAGAGAGGCACAGCGATGGGTGCGGCCTGCGCTCCATCCTACGCAAATCTCTTTCTCGGTCACTGGGAGAGGGAGTTGTTTGGTGGGGGCGGGGCGCCGGCCGTATCCCAAGTGCAAATTTGGTTAAGGTACATAGATGATGTCCTTTTCATTTGGCAGGGTGGTGAGGCCGAGCTCGGGGACTTCATGGACCAGCTCAATCATAATGATTTGAATTTGAGGCTGACGTATGTGTGCAGCACGGATTCAGTGGACTTCCTGGACATCAAAATACGGCGAGATCATGTTGGTTTACTACAGACGGAGGTGTTCAGGAAGCCCACTTCAACTAATTCGCTGCTCCATGCATCGTCGGGCCATCATCATTCAACCATCAAAGCCGTTCCAGTTGGTCAGTTCCTAAGAGTGAGGAGGATTTGCTCATCTAGTGTGGATTTTGAACGACAGGCAGGTGAACTCAGGTCGCGGTTACAGGCCAGGGGCTATAGTAACCGTTCTATCAAAAGGGCCTATCATAGAGCGAAATATATGTCACGTGATAAACTGCTCCAACCCTCCCCGAGAACAAATAAGGACGCAGGGATTAGGTTTATCTCCACCTTCAATGATAAATGGGGGGAGATGAGGGAAATCCTGTGTAGACATTGGGACATCTTACAAAACGACACAGTCCTGACAAAACATGTGCTGCAATATCCACAGATGACATGTAAAAGAAGCAGAAACCTCAAAGACATCCTAGTAGAGAGTCATTACATCCCTGAGGTAATGACACCATTTGGGAGGCGGCCAAAAATTCAAGGATGCTTCACATGTGGTGACTGTGTTTCGTGTAAAAATACATTGCGATGTAGTAATTTTCAATCTGCGGACGGAAAGTTACAATTCCCAATCTGTAGCTACATTTCATGTACAACTAGCCAAGTCATCTATTATGCCACATGTGGATGTCCCAAGGTCTACATAGGCCTTACCTCCAGACAGATGAAGGTGCGAGTACGCGAACATGTTCGTGATATCATCGCAGCCAAAGAAGTTGAAGATGTAGCAACTCTAAAACCATCCCGCGTCACTTTAAAGAACATCATAGTTCGAATCCAAAGACCTTTATGGTCAGAGGAATCGAACATGTTAGTCTAGGGTCAAGGGGAGGAGATATAGAGAAGAAATTGCAGCAGCGGGAATGCCATTGGATTACGGTCCTGGGCACGTTAACGCCTATAGGGCTCAATGAAGTGAATAGTTTTGTCTCTTATCTAGGTTAATCCAGTGCGTATATGATTATCTTTTAATTAAACTTTGATATGGGTGATGTTTTGGCTTGCAGGTGCTGATTTTAATCTTATACAATTTTTAATTTCACTTTTTCACTTTTTCGGATAGAACTGGCTGCGGCGTTTTTCTGGAACCTCTTTGAAGTGATAACTGCCTGGCTGAGATATGTGACAGCTTGAAAGAACTATGTCGACACACTGGACCACAACTACCCCCTATTCATCTAAAAAAGTGGAACATTATCTGTGATGAATATAAGACTGGCTCTTAGCATAATGGGGCATGAGATGTATAGGATTTGCACATATATGATGTTATTACCGTTTTGGTAATTGTGAGATCTTAACTCTGCATAATGGGGGATGATGTATATAGAAACACTATGTGCAAATGTGTATTATGCCCTATAAATTATAGCTAAGTCTAACCATGTGCTTTTTGAGTACATCGAAATGTTACCTATGGAAGGGGGTATAGGCGTGGGTCCAGGAAGTATAATATATCACTGTAGCTGCCACTGCTAGCAGTGTTCTACCTTCTTCCAGTCAGGGGCTAAGCGCGCACGGCCCATCTAACCGCTGGCTCCTGTCCCGCCCACTCCCGTCACCATGGCAGCAGTTTAAACAAATATGTGCGCGGCCATGACGGGGCTGGGAAGAGGATGCGAGCCGTAGTGGGGAGATGCACATGCGCCACATAGGGCTCCTGGATTGGTTGAAGGATACCATGTGCATAGTCACATGGTATAAAAGGGGAAGGAACGATGCCGTAGCCACGCCCCCTGATGAAGCTTACCAGCGAAACGGCGTAGGGGCCGGCACATGCACGGAGGGACCCTCCAACAGCATATGGTATGACCTTAGACCTTGACACACGGCTTGTGGCTCTAGACAGCCGATCCGAGACCGATGGTATCTAGACAGCACAGTAGGGGGATTACTGACTAACATGGTAACATGGTGCATAGTGAGGTATAGATACTTGGTGTTGTAGGTGTTGGTGTGCTCTATCTTAGGTTGTGTTGGTATTACTATACATAAGATTTTCTAGCTTGCCAACCTGAGATATTGTTTTGCACACATGTCTGACCTAGTATGACTCTGTCATCTAAGCATTATGTATATACTTATGTATGTTACTAAACTGTAAAACCCCTGACTGTATATATCTCTGTAAGAACCACAAAACCAAATTGTCAGCTGAGTCCTATATTGCTGTGGAGGCAACTCTTTGCATGTTATCGTTTGTCTCATCACTGTGCACTTTAATTTTACCTTGAAACCTTACTCATCATAACTTTTCTAACTATGTGGATTGTTCTTAATAAATAGAATCCCTATTTTGCTAAATCAACTATGGTCCTCATGTTTGACTAACAGGCAGGTAGTTGCAGTAACACTTTTTGTAGACACGGAGAAATGATAGACCACTTTTGCCAGTGATTCTGCAGCTTTGCTGACATCAGCTTAATTTTACACAAAACATGATGAATTAGAGAACAGCTTTGACTGTAGCACAGAGAAAGATTAAAGCGAACCTGTTACCCCCCCTGGACATCAAAAGCTATAATAGCCACCTTCTGCAGCACTAAGGCTGCATTCAGGGAAGGTGGCTATAAGCTTTTGATGCCCTTTATACTATTAAATATGAACTTATATAAAGCCTTACTCTTAAGAAGACCTAAGACCGGGAGGCGGGGTTTCGCGCTCCTCCGACCGCCTCCTCTTGTCAGTCATGGTCCTCGCCTGCTGCTGCCTCCCCTCATGGACGCGCGCCTCCGTTCTCGTCTATGCGCGCGCAGCCCGACGACTTCCTGGACACCCGGCGCAAAGCGCATGCGCGGCGCCATAGACGAGAACGGAGGCGCGCGTTCATGAGGGGAGGCAGCAGCAGGCGAGGACCATGACTGACAAGAGGAGGCGGGTCGGAGGAGCGCGAAACCCCGCCTCCCGGTCTTAGGTCTTCTTAAGAGTAAGGCTTTATATAAGTTCATATTTAATAGTATAAAGGGCATCAAAAGCTTATAGCCACCTTCCCTGAATGCAGCCTTAGTGCTGCAGAAGGTGGCTATTATAGCTTTTGATGTCCAGGGGGGGTGACAGGTTCGCTTTAAAGCTAAATGTTGTGTAGGTTACAACATTCACCAGTCAGTAGGAAGTGTCTTTGCTTTGTGCAGGTCTTTGCTTTGAATGAATTCAGGACATCTGCAGCCACAGAACATCACTAGTCTCTCACACCGATCTGGTGGGATTTTGGTCCTCTCTTCTAGTCTGTTCCACAGTTCTGTGACTGTTGTGGATTTCTTGGCCATAATTTTATCACCAAAGATTTTCCAGATGTTTCCTATTGGGTTTACATCAGGACTCTAGGCTGGTCATTTTATTGTTTCAATGTTTTCTGTTTTGAGGAACTGCTTTTGCTGTTTTTCTGTGTGACAGGGGGCATTGTCCTGCATGAACATTGCTGGCTGATTGAGTGCTGAATGCAAGTAAGGAAAAATGAGTTGTTAAAGAAGGTTCTGATACACACTTGCATTCACTCTGCTGTGTAGCTGTATGAGAGGTCCAACCCCTTCAGCAGAAATCATTCCCAAACTATGGCTATGTTCACACACAATTTGCGTTTTTTTTAGCACTCTTAAAAGCACTTGCGTTTTTTTTAAGAGTGCTAAAAAATGTCCCTTGTGTGTCTGAAAGGATTTGCCACGTTTTTGGACTTAGTCATTTTTTCACCAAAAACGCAGGCAAAAACGCAAGCGTAAACGCAAGCATAAATGTGCCTTTTAAAAACGCATGTGTTTCCCATAGGGCCCCCATGTTAACATGCGTTTTTTTTAACATGGGCCCCTATGGCAAACGCATGCGTTTTTGAATGGCACTAAAAAGTACTAATGTACCATGCGTTTTTGCATGCGTTTCCCATAGGGCCCCATGTTAAAAAAACGCATGCGTTTTTGGAAAAACGCACATGCGTTTTTTTACAGCACCCAAAAACGCTGCATGCAGCGTTCTTTGGACTAGGGGTAAAAAACGCAAATGGAGCTGAAAAACGCAGCTACACTCAAATGTACCCTGCGTTAACGCACCTGCGTTTTTTTTAACAGCCCAAAAACGCAGAGATGGTCAAAAAAACGCATGTGTGTGAACATGGCCTATTACACATTCTTCACCACCTTTCATTGACTTCTTTACCCACTTTGGGTTCAGTCTTTCCTTGTTTGTCGACAAACATAATGTTTTCCATTAGAAACAAATAAATTAAACTTGTCTTCATCACTAAAATTAACTGTGAACCACTTCTCTGTCAGCACAACATGCTCCTCACCAAAGGTGAGTCTAGCCTTTTGATTCTTTTTGCTAATGAGAGGTTTACTCACTGCAGAGTGCAAAAGCTTTTATATGTTGTGACACTGTATGATGAGACAGATGCTTACCCTGTTCAGTGCTGAACTGGCAAGCTACTCCAGCTGCAGTGATGAAATAATTAACCATGGAGATTCTCTGCATTATCCTGTCCTCTTTTGCGTTTGTCTTTCATAGACATACAATAAAATGAGTTGGAATTCACTTCTCTAGACATGGGCACAACATAGCTGACTTAAAAGTCCTAAAATTAAAAGGTCACTTTAAAATTTATAGAGACTGAAAAATCTGGGAATTCAAGTTAATAAAGATGTTTTAATCTCTAACAAAAGGACTCAATTTGACACCTGGATTCATGGCTGATTACATGGACACAATTCTCACTTCCACAAGGTCTGCAGATCTCTAATAGAATACTTCCACCTCATCTGCATGTATAACAAAAACCCTAATTGAATTTCCTTGGCCCATCTCTAGCAAGCATCACCTCATGTCCTGCGTAATTTGTATTTAAATGTTGCCATCTTGTCTCAGTAATTCACGTGTAATATTGTCTGATGAAGGGCCTTTGAGCTCTGAAAGCAAACAAATATAATTTCTCTGGTTAGCCAATAAAGGTATCACTCCTTGAATTTTTTTCCCCTTTTTTAGAACATAAGTACTTACATCAAATCCTATTTCATAAATTGAATATATTCCAAAGCATAGAATAAAAACATAAATGAGATAAATGAAAAAGACACTGATCAAAATTAAAGAACACTTTCAGATACCTGCAAATTAATGGTGTTATGCTGGCATCTGGTGCTAATTTAATTATTTGACAAACCCTATTTAACTAGCAGCCTAAAGCTCCGACACACTAAGTGAGATCGCAAGCAAGATCACTTATTTGGCACAGTGTTTGTGATGCAACAGCGACCTCGCCAGTGATCTCGCTATGTGTGACAAGTAGTAATGACCAGGCCCATGCTATGAGATCGTCGATCGTGTTGGAAAGTTGTGGTCCATTTTTTGATTGTTGGGCTCCCGCTGGGCAGCATGCATCGGTATGTTTGACGGGACAATGACCAACGACCTCTATACTACAGGTCTGAGTGATAGGGTCCCATCGACCGCTGTATCATTACTGCATCGCTGGTGAGATCTGACTGTTTGACATCTCACCAGCGACAACGTAGCAACGTTCCAGCGATTCCTACCAGGTAGTATCTTTGTCGGGATCACTGGTGCATCACTAATTGTAAAGGGGCCTTAACTTTCCAGTTTTCTCTCACTTTGAAAAAATGTTATGCTGTTCCAAAGTGATTGAAACCCTCCGGCAGCAGGTTGTCAAGATGAAGGCCAAAGGGTCACCCTACCAGCCATGGCAACAGGCGGTTGTTCCAAGTCTGTAATTTCTAGAATATTGCATCTTTTCAACATCACAAACTCTTTCAAGTCCTCCAAGAAGGCTGATTGCACTCAAAAGAAAAATGCAAGAGATGACAGGATAATGCAGAGAATGTCCATGGATTTTCATTTCATCACTGCAGCTTGAATAACTCGACAGTTTAGCACTGTACAGCGTACGTACAGGGGTTGGACAAAATAATGGAAACACCTAACGTTTTGGCATCATAATCTTCAAACATGTTATAAACATGCAAACCTTGACATATGTTAATGTTTTGTAGTTGATTATTTGTGTTAAATAATATGTGTATGTAAATTAGCTGTTTGTTTTGCCGAATTGTAAGAACATTGATGAGAACCTGATACCAATGGCAGACCTTTCAGATTTTCAAAAAGGCCAAATTGTTGGTGCTCGTATGGCAGGCGCTAGTTTAACAGAAAGTGCCCGAATGCTTGGCATGTCAAGAGGTACTGTCTCCAAAGTAATGACTGTGTTTGAAAGAGAAGGAAAAATGTTCCCAGCAAAGCACAGGTCCGGCTGAAAGTCGAGGTTTACTGACAGAGACCGTTGGACTCTAAAGCGAATTGTGAGAGAGGATCACATTACCACGGCTCCAAAAATCACTGCTGAGCTGAATGAACACCTACAGAACCCAATTTCCACGAAAACTGTTCGTTGGGAGCTGCACAAATCTGGATTCCACAGAAGAGCTGCAATTAGAAAACCGCTGCTCTCAATGAGAAATTTTTTCAAGTGGTGTAGAAACCTCCAGAATTGGTCCCTCTTTATACCCCATTTTCCGACCTCCGGACGAGTGTACGTTTGGAGACAGCCGAAAGAAGCATGCCATCCAGACTACCTTCTCCCAACCGTAAAACATGGAAGAGGTTCTGTGATCATCTGGGGTGCTATTTCGTGGACATCCGCTGGGCCAATGATGTCACCTTGTATGAATCCATACCTCAGAGAATTGAGGCTGTAATCTCCGCAAAACCATATTACCATATTACCACACCATATTAAACTAACTTTTGTTGATGTGTTTCCAGTATTTTGTCCAACCCCTGTATCTGTCTTGTAATACAGTGACACGACGTTTAAGAGCATTTGTTATCTGTTAGATTGTTATGTGAGGCATCAGATGAAGCATAATCAGTAATGCACAGCCTCTGTTCTACCTTTTTAGTGTGACACTAGGAGAGAGCTCATTATGGATAACAATGTGAAGTAGAAAACACCGGTGCTTGTCTTCTTTAATTTCTCTTTATTATTTTTTGAAAATTATAAAATCATTCAGCGTGCTAGCTAAACGAGCACGCTGAATGATTTTATAATGTTCAAAAAATAATAAAGAGAAATTCAAGAAGACAAGCACCGGTGTTTTCTACTTCACATTGTTTCTTGGGCAGTTGCCAAGTTGCCACACCAGGTGCAGGAATCCAGGAGGTTAATGGGCGATGGAGCGGCCTATCCCTTCCCCCTTTCCACTTGAATGAACTCATTATGGATACAAGGAGTAAAGTAAGATTTGGTCAGGTAACAGTCCAGGGTCAGGATACCAAGAGGACACATTATGAATACAGGGAGTAAACGGAGGCATATTTAGGTCATTGTCCAGGGTGAGAATGCCAGAAGAACATGTAATAAGTACAGGGAGCAAATAAGGTAATGGTCCAGGGTTGGATAGTATTAATGAGAAGAAGCAGAGAACAGGAATGCAGGCCAACAGTGGGAGTCAAACAGACAGAGTTTTGATAGATACTACTCAGCTGAGTATTTTGGCAATCACTGGGAACATGGAACACCTGAACATCCCAGCACCTCCTAGAACAAGATTGGATGTCTGTGTCGCCATTCAACACACCAACAGTTCAGGATTGCCAAGTATCTGATTAGATGACTGAGCAGTCACTAACTAAACTGACATCTCAGCACACCCTGGTTTCATAGTCACAGCAGACAGTCACTCATTGCATTCTAGATACACTGTGGAGAAGAACTGTGACAGTACCCCCGTTTCTAGGGGGACCACTAGACCCCCAGGTTTCCCAGAAAACCTACAATGGAAAGCTCTGGCTAAATGGCTGACCCTCACAGAAAGATACAGAAACCATGATCTCTCCTTGGGTCTGTATTCTTTCCATCAAATCATATACTGATGGAAATTCTGGACCTTCCATGAATCAATGATACTGTACACCTCAGACTCTAAACACTCAACAGAAACAGAAGGAAGCAGCGACAAGGAAGATAATGCTGAAGGACGTTTCAATCTAAAAGCAAAACGATTGACCACTTTTAGAATCTCATATGGTCATTGCACTTAGGACCCACCTTCAGCTTAATATTCTTAGAAAATAGTCAACCCTTTTCTCCTACCTTGAAGATGACACCTGTTGATTGTTTGCTTTTGGCTTTCCATTTCTGATGAAGTTGGCCACCTAAATATTCTTTTGAATCGCCCTCCAGATATCCCCAGGTTTCTGTATGACTACCTTTAAACTAGGGCACGCAGAATTTATTTTAGAAAATTCACCAAAAGTGGTGATGAAAACCATAATTACAAAATAATGGGAGATTTCAGTGGATTGATTGACCTGACTGTTATAGGCAAACTCTGCAAGAGGTAAAAATGATGACCAGTCGTCCTGTTGAGCCACAATTAACCCCTTCACCCCCGGGCCTATTTTGACCTTACTGACCAGGCCATTTTTGTCAATTCTGACCAGTGTCCCTTTATGAGGTAATAACTCTGGAACGCTTCATTGGATCCGAGCGATTCTGAGATTGTTTTTTCGTGACATATTGGGCTTCATGTTAGTATTAAATTTAGGTCAATAATTTTTGCGATTATTGGTGAAAAAATTAAAAATTTGGCAAAATTTTTGAAAATTTTGCAATTTTCAAATTATGAATTTTTATTCTGCTAAACCAGAGAGGTATGTGCCACAAAATAGTTAATAAATAACATTTCCCACATGTCTACTTTACATCAGCACAATTTTGGGAAAAAAAAAATTTTTGTTCGGACGTTATAAGGGTTCAAAGTTCATCAGCAATTTTTCATTTTTCCAGCAAAATTTACAAAACCATTTTTTTTTGTGACCACATCACATTTGAAGTCCCTTTGAGGGGTTTACATGACAGAAAACACCCAAACGTGACACCATTCCAAAAACTGCACCCCTCAAGCTACTCAAAACTACATTCAAGAAGATTATTAACCCTTCAGGTGCTTCACGGGAACTAAAGCAAAGTGGAAGGAAAAAATGGTAATTTTAATTTTTCCAACAAAAATGTTCTTTTAGCCTCAATTCTTTCATTTTCACATGGGCAACAGGATAAAATGGATCCTAAAAATTGTTGGCCAATTTCTCCTGAGTACATCGATATCTCATATGTGGTCATAAACCACTGTTTGGGCACACGGCAGGGCTCAGAAGGGAGGGAGGGCAATTTGACTTTTGGAGCTAATTTTCCGTTCAAAAAGTCAAATGGCGCTCCTTCCCTTCTGAGCCCTGCTGTGTGCCCAAACAGTGGTTTATGACCACATATGAGGTATCGGTGTACTCAGGAGAAATTGCCCAACAATTTTTAGCATCCATTTTATCCTGTTCCCCATGTGAAAATGAAAAAGTTTAGGCTAAAAGAAAATGTTTGTAGAAAAAAAAGTACTTTTTCATTTTTACGGATGAATTTGTGAAGCACCTGGGGGTTCAAAATGCTCACCACCCATCTAGATAAATTCCCTGGGGGGTCTAGTTTCCAAAATGGGGTCACTTGTGGGGGAGCTCCAATGTGTAGGCACACAGGGGCTCTCCAAACGCGACATGGTGTCCGCTAACAATTTGAGCTGATTTTTCAGTCAAATTGTTAGCGGACACCATGTAGCATTTGGAGAGCCCCTGTGTGCCTAAACATTGGAGCTCCCCCACAAGTGACCCCATTTTGGAAACTAGACCCCCCAGGGAACTTATCTAGATGGGTGGTGAGCATTTTGAATACCCCAGTGCTTCACAAATTAATCTTTTATAATGAAAAAAAAAATTTTTGT
Organism: Allobates femoralis; assembly: GCA_033576535.1. Taxonomy (NCBI): domain Eukaryota; kingdom Metazoa; phylum Chordata; class Amphibia; order Anura; family Aromobatidae; genus Allobates; species Allobates femoralis. Next base: position 59,050,157 of record JARQOC010000001.1, read on the forward strand.
AGAAACAAAAGTAATTTTTTATTTTTACGGATGAATTTGTGAAGCACCTGGGGGTTCAAAATGCTCACCACCGATCTAGATAAATTCCCTGGGGGGTCTAATTTCCAAAATGGGGTCACTTGTGGGGGAGCTCCAATGTGTAGGCACACAGGGGCTCTCCAAACGCGACATGGTGTCCGCTAACAATTTGAGCTGATTTTTCAGTCAAATTGTTAGCGGACACCATGTTGCATTTGGAGAGCCCCTGTGTGCCTAAACATTGGAGCTCTCCCACAAGTGACCCCATTTTGGAAACTAGACCCCCCAGGGAACTTATCTAGATGGGTGGTGAGCATTTTGAATACCCCAGTGCTTCACAAATTAATCTGTAAAAATGAAAAAACAAAATTTTTGTAGAAAAAAAAGTACTTTTTCATTTTTACGGATGAATTTGTGAAGCACCTGGGGGTTCAAAATGCTCACCACCCATCTAGATAAATTCCCTGGGGGGTCTAATTTCCAAAATGGGGTCACTTGTGAGGGAGCTCCAATGTTTAGGCACACAGGGGCTCTCCAAACACGACATAGTGTCCGCTAACAATTTGACTGAAAAATTAGCTCCAATTGTTAGCGGACACCATGTCGCGTTTGGAGAGCCCCTGTGTGCCTAAACATTGTAGCTCCCCCACAAGTGACCCCATTTTGAAAACTAGACCCCCCAAGGAATGCATCTAGATGCATAGTGAGCACTTTGATCCCCCAGGTGCTTCACAAATTGATCCGTAAGAAGGAAAAAGTACATTTGTTTTCACACAAATTTTCTTTTTTCATTTTTACGGATCAATTTGTGAAGCACCTGGGGGTTCAAAGTGCTCACTATGCATCTAGATATGTTCCTTGGGGGGTCTAGTTTCCAAAATGGGGTCACTTGTAGGGGAGCTCCAATGTTTAGGCACACAGGGGCTCTCCATACGCGACATGGTGTCCGCTAACTATTGGAATCATTAGCGGACACCATGTCGCGTATGGAGAGCCCCTGTGTGCCCAAACATTGGAGCTCCCCCACAAATGACCCCATTTTGGAAACTAGACCCCCCAAGGAATGCATCTAGATGCATAGTGAGCACTTTGATCCCCCAGGTGCTTCACAAATTGATCCGTAAGAAGGAAAAAGTACATTTGTTTTCACACAAATTTTCTTTTTTCATTTTTACGGATCAATTTGTGAAGCACCTGGGGGTTCAAAGTGCTCACTATGCATCTAGATATGTTCCTTGGGGGGTCTAGTTTCCAAAATGGGGTCACTTGTAGGGGAGCTCCAATGTTTAGGCACACAGGGGCTCTCCATACGCGACATGGTGTCCGCTAACTATTGGAATCATTAGCGGACACCATGTCGTGTATGGAGAGCCCCTGTGTGCCCAAACATTGGAGCTCCCCCACAAATGACCCCATTTTGGAAACTAGACCCCCCAAGGAATGCATCTAGATGCATAGTGAGCACTTTGATCCCCCAGGTGCTTCACAAATTGATCCGTAAGAAGGAAAAAGTACATTTGTTTTCACACAAATTTTCTTTTTTCATTTTTACGGATCAATTTGTGAAGCACCTGGGGGTTCAAAGTGCTCACTATGCATCTAGATATGTTCCTTGGGGGTCTAGTTTCCAAAATGGGGTCACTTGTAGGGGAGCTCCAATGTTTAGGCACACAGGGGCTCTCCATACGCGACATGGTGTCCGCTATTGGAATCATTAGCGGACACCATGTCGTGTATGGAGAGCCCCTGTGTGCCCAAACATTGGAGCTCCCCCACAAATGACCCCATTTTGGAAACTAGACCCCCCAAGGAATGCATCTAGATGCATAGTGAGCACTTTGATCCCCCAGGTGCTTCACAAATTGATCCGTAAGAAGGAAAAAGTACATTTGTTTTCACACAAATTTTCTTTTTTCATTTTTACGGATCAATTTGTGAAGCACCTGGGGGTTCAAAGTGCTCACTATGCATCTAGATATGTTCCTTGGGGGGTCTAGTTTCCAAAATGGGGTCACTTGTAGGGGAACTCCAATGTTTAGGCACACAGGGGCTCTCCATACGCGACATGGTGTCCGCTATTGGAATCATTAGCGGACACCATGTCGTGTATGGAGAGCCCCTGTGTGCCCAAACATTGGAGCTCCCCCACAAATGACCCCATTTTGGAAACTAGACCCCCAAGGAATGCATCTAGATGCATAGTGAGCACTTTGATCCCCCAGGTGCTTCACAAATTGATCCGTAAGAAGGAAAAGGTACATTTGTTTTCACACAAATTTTTTTTTTTCATTTTTACGGATCAATTTGTGAAGCACCTGGGGTTCAAAGTGTTCACTATGCATCTAAATACAGCGAAGCCCTTTTTTTTTTTTCTAGGACTAATTTTAGAAAAAAAATGGCGTAGGGCTCCGCCATATTTTTGGTCCAGCCAGGTACAACTTGGCAGCTACGGACTGCCAGCAACCCCCAGCTGCCTCATTGTACCTGGCTGGCAACCAAAAATACAGCAAAGCCCATTTTTATTTTTTTTCTAGGACTAATTCTAGAAAAAAAATGGCGTGGGGCTCCGCCATATTTTTGGTCCAGCCAGGTACAACTTGGCAGCTACGGATTGCCACCAACCCCCAGCTGCCTTGTTGTACCTGGCTGGCCACCAAAAATACAGCAAAGCCCTTTTTTTTCTTCTAGAACTAATTCTAGAAAAAAAAAATGACATGGGGCTCCGCCATATTTTTGGTCCAGCCAGGTACAACTAGGCAGCTGGGGGCTGGAATCCGCAGCATGGAGAGGCCCAAGCGTTCTGGGCCCCCCATGCTGCGAATTGCAGCCCGCAGCCGCCCCAGAAAATGGCGCATTCATTGAAGCGCCATTTTCTGGCGCTGTACCCAGACTCTTCCAGTTGCCCTGGTGCCGGTGGCAAACTGGGTAATAAAGGGCTTAATGCCAGCTTTTTATTGTCAGCTGGCACTAAGCCCGAGATTCATAATATAGGGCCAATGTTAGACCCGCCATTAGGAATCTCTGGTAAATAGTCAGAAAATACACACAGAGAAAAACCTTTTTATTTGAAAAAAAAACACAAACAAAATTCGGACTCCATCTTTATTATAAAGATCCGACGTAGTCCACAACGAAGGTCCCACGACGCTCGATCGCCTATGACGTAGTCCATAACGAAGGTCCCATGACGCACGATCGCCTCCGACGTAGTCCACAACGAAGGTCCCACGACGCTCGATCGCCTCTGGTCAATCCAGAGACTGCAGCAAGGGATGAAGTGTCCTCTTCTTACAGTCTCTGGGGTCAGAGTTATGGTGCACTGTATGACAATGATCTGTCATACAGTGCACCATGACTATGATCCAAGAGACTACAACAAGAGGACACTTGATCCCTTGTTGCACCCATCCATCCACCTATGCACCCATCATCCACGCACGCACACCTCTATGCACACACACATCTATGCACGCACACGTCCACACACATGTCCACACACGCACACGTCTACGCACACATCCATCTATGCACACATCCACGGACGCACACGTCTATGCACACACACATCTATGCACGCACACGTCCACACACATGTCCACACACGCACACGTCTACGCACGCACACGTCTACGCACACTCACGTCCACGCACGCTCACGTCCACGCATGCACCCCCTATCCATTCACCCACCATCAATTCATTCATTCATTCATACATAGATACATACACATACATACATACACATACATAGATACAAACATACACATACATACATACATAGATACATACACATACACACATACATACACATACATACATAGATACATACACATACATACATACATAGATATACATACATACACATACATGCATACATACATGCATGCATGCATGCATACACATGCATGCATACATACACATGCATGCATACACACACATGCATGCATACACACACATGCATGCATACACACATGCATGCATACATACACATGCATGCATAAACACACACATGCATGCATACACACACATGCATGCATACACACATGCATGCATACATACACATGCATGCATACATACACATGCATGCATACATAACATACACATGCATGCATACACACATGCATACACACACGCATGCATACACACATGCATGCATACACACACATGCATGCATACACACACATGCATGCATACATACACATACATGCATACATACACATACATACTTACCTCCCTCGTTCCACCGATGAGCAGGAGGAGGCCGGGAGAGGAGGCGGGGCCACAGACCGGCGGGACGGGCAGAGAAGGAGGAGCTGCAGCAGCGGCGGCGGCGGCGGCAGGGCGGCCACAGCGGCGGGCTGCACACTTCGGTGTGCAGCTTCAGGAGGTGAGGGGGGGCCAGGCACAGGGCCCGGAGATGGGGGCAGCCTGGGGGGGAGCACTGGAGCAGGCAGTGTTGCTGGCGGGCGCACGTGGGTGCAGCCCGCCGGCAGATACAGTATAATAGAGGGGGCGGGCGGGCTGGGGGGGAAAGGGGGGGCCCCCTGGACAGTCCTGGAGCTGGAGGGGGGTGAGGAGGGGTAGGCACTTGCCGATCCGCCCCTCCAGATCTGATTGGAGAGCTCCAATCAGATCTGGAGGGGTGAATCCCTGTGATTCCCTCCGATCGGCAGTTTCACTTTTAAACTGCCGATCGGAGGGGTCCTGGGCACGGGGGGGTTAATCCACCCCCTGTGGGGTCATCTACAGGTTGTCACAGAGCAGCAGCATCTGTGACACCTGAGCGACCCCACTCACAGGAGCTACAGCAGCTCAAATCTGCCAGGACGTTGTGCAACGTCCTGTGTCGGGAACGGGCAGAAACACAGGACGTTGCACAACGTCCTATGTCGGGAAGGGGTTAAATATCTTAAAACTTGCTCCAAAATTTGTCCTCTCTTTCTGACCATTGATTTCAGGGCGAAATTTGGGGAAAATATGAAATAATTCCCCAACTTTTTACAACACTCTCCAAAATATCAAAACAAATTGCTTCCCCTATCAGCTACAATGTTCAGAGACATTCCATACAATTTTACCAAATGATTGATGAATAACTTGGATAGTGCATTGGCTTTAGGTAAACCTGATAGCACAATGAAGTACACTTGCTTACTGTTCTCGTCGACTACCAACCAAATCACAGTTTTCCCACCAGAAAAAAAGGCAAATTAGTAATTAAATTGACAAGTCCACGGTCTTTCTGGAATTGGCAATGGAACCAATTCCCTGGCCGGCCGAATTTAACACTTTCATAAATTTCACAAGAAAATACCTAATATTTAAAATAACCATGCCCACCTAAAAAGTTTAGCAATATCTTTCTGGATATTTGTGATCCCAGAGTGACCACTTAACATGGAACTGTGAAATTGCTTCAACAGATGTAATCTCATGTACACAAAAAAAAGTAACTTGGATTTAAAGAGGACCTGTCACCAACCATACATGTTGAGCTAAGGACAGCACTGAATGCAGCATGTCTGCTGCATTCATGCAAGGGGTCCCCCATGTCTGATGGCGGTTGGTACCCCGAGATAATAGTTTAGTAAAACTTAAAAGCTAGACCCAAGTAGGCTGTCCCTGGTGCGGCAGCCTGTGTCTCTGTGCCGCCTCCCTGCTGCCAATCACATCCTCCTCGCTCTGTCTGTGCTGGTGACGCAGTAGGTAATGTTATCTCAGCCTGTCCCGCCGCCTGCTGTTACATCAAATCATTTCCCTGTCCAGCTACATGTTATGCTATGTAGCTGTGCGGGGAAATGCTATGACATCACAGAAGCAGGCGGGACAGCTGAACAGGGGTGGGGCTAAGCATTACCTCGCTCTGCCTACATCACCAGCACAGGGAGCAGAGACAGAGCGAGGAGGACGTGATTGGCAGCAGGGAGGCAGCACAGAGCCACAGGCTGCAGCACCAGTGACAGCCTACTTGGCTCCAGCTTGTAAGTTTTACTAAACTATTATCACGGGGTACCAGCCGCCATCAGACATGGGGGACCCCTTGCCTGAATGCAGCAGACATGCTACATTCAGCGCTGCCCTTAGCTTCATGTCCATGGGGGGGTGACAGGTCCTCTATAACAGTAGTAGAAGGAGCCAACGATTGGGATTCACATATTTCTGTTTCCAACTCCAAGGATACTATGGAAACTACAATGCCCTGAAAAAAAGAATTGCATATGAAGGTTCTGGAGGAGACACAGAATCAAGACTATGTGACAAAGCATTAGGCCTCACTTTTTAAACACCGGCCTTAATGTAATATAAAAGTTAAATCAATAGAAACATAGATACCATCTGGCTTGTCTATGAATCAATGGTTTAACTAATTTGACATAAGCTAAATTTTTGTGATCCTTCATAACTGTGACTTGATGAACAACTCCATCCAAAATTGACTCCATTCTCAACACACTAATTTGACAGCAAACAACTCACGATTCCCGACATCATAATTTCTCTCAGCAGATGAGAATTTCATAGAGAAAAAGGCACATGGCCGCAAACTGATTAACGTTTTGGGACCTAGGAGACATAGCTTCAACCTCAATTTCAGAAGTATCCACCTCCACAATGATCAGCCTCTAGAAATTGGGCTCAATAAGAACTGCAACAGATGTAAAAACCTTTTTCAAATTTATATAAGGCCCCAACAGAATCCGGTGATGAGGAGCAGCTGCATGGCTCAGCTGTGTCCTCCAAATGAACCTGAGAGCATATAGTATAGCTCGACCACCGTTTAGGTGCACAAGGGAAAAATAGGCCACAAAGTCTTTAAATATATCCCCGGCACACAATAAAAGAAGAGAGATGATTATCCTTTTTGTGTTTTTTATTTTTAAAGGTGAAAAACAGGTTGTATCACACAACGTTTTGGCTCCAGTTGAGCCTTTCTCAAGTGAGTCTTCTGAATATATAGAAAGGGGTTTGTGGTTCAGTTCCCACATGAGCAACTGCTCAGGAGCTGTCCATCCACCCAGACCAGCCACCATGCTGCTGCACTGACACAAAGGACGGAGTCATATGCTGAGTACCTCAAACAGGCAGGTACTGGCCTGAGCAGTTGCTCATGTGGGAACTGAACCACAAACCCCCTTTCTATATATACAGAAGACTCACTTGAGAAAGGCTCAACTGGAGCCGAAACGTTGTGTGATACAACCTGTTTTTCACCTTCAAAAATAAAAAACACAAAAAGGATAATCATCTCTCTTCTTTTATTGTGTGCCGGGGATATATTTAAAGACTCCAAATGAACCTGACTCTTATGTCACAGCTCACACAGCCAGCTGTCAGTTTAAGAGTGCTATTCGTTGTTAGTGGACACTGTAATGCCTCTGCTCACTGCAATGTAGCAGAGCTGCAGAGCTTCGCTGGACATCGTGTTGTGGATTACCGTTGGAGGATATGTTTGGGATTAATAAATGCATAGAAGAGTTTTGTCTTTGTGTTTTTTATTTAACATAAACAATTTCCCTCTATGTCTGTGTTTTTAGCTATTTTCCTATAGGATTGGTAGTGTGCAGGTCTCGTAGAAGCTTACACATTACCAATATAGGGTTTGATGACGGTTGTCAATACTCACCTGTCATTAAACCCTTCTATTATGCCAGTTGTCACCGCACCAGGTCATTGGGAAAAGCCAGATAAAGCATCAGGAATTGGCGTTATTGGGGTGGTTGCAGGCTGCTATTCTGTAGCTTGGGGAGACCAATAACTGTAAGCCTCACAATACTGAAAATACCAGCCCCCAGTTCCATGGTTTTATGTTGGCTGGCAATCAAAAATAGGGTGGAGCCCATGCATTTTTTTATTATTTAGTTAAGTAGTGTATATACATACTTGAGTATAAGTTGAGTTTTTCAGCACACTTTTTGTGCAGATAAATGCACCTCTAGGCTTATAATCGAGGCAGTAACATTAGGATATGACCGGCGACACCACCTATGTGAAAAGTGCTAGCAGGAAAAAGACATCAAATCAAAGAGGGTTATTCTACTATACATTAACACTCTGAAATGTGAAATAGCTAAATGGCTAATGAATGCAATGGCAAAGCTATATGAGAATTGTTCAAGTGTGAATGGGGGCATAAAGGCAAGGCAGAAAACTGCTCAAGGATACATGGAAAAAAATGAGAACTTAGCAAATGCAATGGCTAAAGCATCTGAGCCCAGTAACCAACGCCAAGGTCTCGCATCCTACCGGGTCCTACCTTGTGCCTCTGCCTTCGGTGTACACTGCGTGTATGGGTGTGTATGCCACTAAGTGCAATTAAAAACCAGCATATATGGGTATGTCAGCACCTAGGCTACAATAAGATGGAGATTTTCTGCATCGCTACAGGGTGGGGGAGTGTGCACAGTCAAAAAACGTATACACATTAACATTAGGATACGACCAGCGACACCTCCTATGTGAAAAGTGCTAGCAGGAAAAAGACATAAAATCAAAGAGGGTTATTCTGCTGCACATTAACACTGTGAAATGTGAAATAGCTAAATGGCTAATGAATGCAATGACAAAGCTATATGAGAAGTTGTTCAAGTGTGAAGGGGGCATAAAGGCAATGCAGAAAACTGCTCAAGGATACATGGAAAAAAATGAGAATTAGCAAATTCATAGCCAAAGCATCTGAGCCCGGTAACCAACGCAAAGGTCTCTCATCCTACCGGGTCCTACTTTGTGCTTTTGCCTGCGGTGTACAATACGTGTATGGGTGTGTATGCCACTAAGTGCAGTTAAAAACAAGCATGTATGGGTGTGTCATGACCTAGGCTACAATAAGATGGAGATTTTTTGCATGGCTACAGGGCAGGGGAGGGTGCACAGTCAAAAAACATATACACATTAACATTAGGATACGACCAGCGACACCGCCTATGTGAAAAGTGCTAGCAGGAAAAATATAATCGAATCAGTGTCATGTCAGTGAGGGATGGGGGCGGTGAGGGGGCTGCAGAGAGAAAGGGAGGTCACGTGGTCCCGCTCATTAGTTTAATGTAATATGCACTGCATCTCCTTGTCCATCAGGGTTGGGGGGAGCAGCACACATTATATTAAACTAAGTGTACTCAGCCCCCCATCATCACTGTATATGGTCCCCATGCTGGCACTCACAATAAAACAATAAACCATTGAGCTTACCCTCTGTTGCGGTCTTGCAGGCACCGTGTGTCCTCCCTCCGGTCTTCCTGCTTCATGTGACCGGTGCTTCAGTGACATCATCGCTGTCAGCCCCGGTCACATGATTAGTATTAAGAAGAACAGGGAGAACGCACAGTGCCTGCAGGACTGTGACGGAGGATCAGTTCAATGATTTATTGTTTTATTGTGAGCGCCAGCATGGGGGCCATATACTGTGATGATGGGGGGCTATATACCAGTGATGAGGTCACTATATACAGTAATGAGGCTATATGCCAGTGATGGGGCTATATACAGTAATGGGGCTATAAACCAGTGATGGGGACTATATACAGTAATGAGGTTCCAAACCAGTGATGGGGGTGCTATATAACAGTAATGGGGGCTATATGCCAGTGATAGGGGCTATATACCAGTGACTGGGGCTGTGTACCAGTGATGGGGACATATACTGCGATGGGGGCTATATACCAGTGATGGAGGGCTATATACAGTGATGATTGCTATATACAAGTGATGGGAGGGCTGTATACCAGTGATGAAGGCACTATGTACCAGTGATTAAGGGCTATATACAGTGATGAAGGGCTATATACCAGTGATGAGGGGGCTATATACAAGGATGGGGGTCTGCTACATTTCCCACACTAGGCTTATACTCGAGTCAATAGGTTTTCCCAGTTTTTGGGGAAACATTAGGGGCCTCGGCTTATACTCGGGTTGGCATATACTCGAGTATATATGGTAACTAAAAAAAATAATGGGCTCCACTGTATTTTTGATTTAAAGCCAAGGTAACCAATCACAGATGCCAGAACAATTGGTAAGGGTGCAACAGCCAGTCATAGAAACTGTCACAACGAGTCGGCATCTGTAATTGGCTGTTGGAGTCAGTGCAGTGAATAAACATGAGGTTAATAAACTGACATGGAAGCAAGTGTGACCAGAGTGGGAGACTGGTAAGTATAATTCTCCTGCTTTAATCATCATTTTGCTTATTTTTACAGGCCTCCCATCTGAACCCAAACAATAACACAGACTTCTCAGGGAAGTCCTTCTTCAAGGTCGGTGCCTGAACACTAGGTGCTCGGTATGGGTCTCAAACCTTTCCAGTTTGGGTTCACCCATCACTAGTAGTGAATCTGGACTGTGAGAGGAAGTCATAGCTCACCACCTCTCCAAACCAGGATAAACAAGCTATAGCTGGCACTACTTGCAGTAGTCTAGCCACAATAAATAGGAAAAGAAGAGAAATGACTGGTTCTACCACAGCATGTGACTAAAGGAATAACAAAAAATCCAAGCAAAGTAATAACTCTTGTTAACTTGCCATAGAGCAATAAACATTGTGTTACTGCCCGAGTCTCCCTGCCCTGATCACAACCATCAGTGAAGTTATTTATACAAGTGGAACACCACTATGGAGTTTAAGTTATATAAAATATTACCTTTATTAAATATATATAAAATTTGACACATAAACGTTCTGATTGAAGTACAAAAAAGGAGACACCAACATAGGCTACATGCAGGTAGTCACTCCGTGGGTCTTACACATTATACATTAGGTACAACAACACAATATGATTTAATGTGCACATAAAATGGGCTCCATAATGCCTGGTAATAATACCAGGTGCCTCTGTGATCAAGCAGAGGCGAAACGGACGTTATAGGCAAGCTACAAGGCAGGACTCTGTGGGGGCACACTAAGGTCAACTCATGGGTGCATGATATGGGTGAGTGAATCTATGTGTATTATTACCAGGCATTATGGAGCCCATTATATGTGCACATTAAATCATGTTGTGTTGTACCTAATGTATAATGTGTAAGACCCACAGAGTGACTACCTGCATGTAGCCTCTGTTGGTGTCTACTTTTTTGTACTTCAATCAGGACGTTTATGTGTCAACTTTTATATATATTTAATAAAGGTAATATTTTATATAACTTAAGTAGGGATGAGCGAGTCTACCCGTTACTACTCGCTATTCGGCGAATAGTCGGGTACTCGCTGGACTCGTTACTCTGCGAGTCTTTTAGCGATTACTCGCACAGTAATGAGTCCAATGTAAATATAGGGAAATGCAATTCCTCTGCTGCTGGACCCTATAAAGAGGTCTGGTAGCATAGGAAAACCTGCAATACCCTATTTTATTGTATATAAGCCGGTTATAAAAAGGCGTTCGTTGTAAAATGAAACCGGTTTTTGACGGTTTTGCACTGTCCGTCACATTCCGCTCCCATAGACAACGTTACACTGAACCGAATTGAGCATGACCGTCATTTACCGTCATAATCCGGTTATCTCTGTTTTTAATGAATGGTAGCTAAACGGTCAGGCTCTATCCGTTCAGGCTCTAACCGAATATGGGTCTTTGGAGCCGGAATCCTGTACTACACAAGACCGATCACCGGACACTCACTGTTATTAGCGAATAGTGAGTAGGATGAGCGAGTCTTCTACTGTATTCTGTACATGCTGCAAGCAGGACATGTGCATGTGCATGCATAAAAACATGCCGGCGCAAGCCGAGCTTGCACATGGGCAGGCATGCTGGCTTGCATTTTGCCAAAGATGAGGTGAACCAGCGCAATTTCAGACAGTAATACATACAGCAGATTAAGATCATTTGACAATCTGTAATCACCAGAATTTCACGATAACATACAGATTGCTGAACTCATTAGCTCCTGCTGGGGAATTTCTCCAAAGAACAAAATGTTTTCAGGAGGAGGGGTACGAGGGGCTCCTTTGCGCAGCCGCAGGGCTTTACCAATCCCGGATTCATTTTGATTTTCGATACTATTCCGGTTCAAACCAGTCCCATAGACAGCCGTTGAAGTAAAACGGTTTTAACCGGACAGTTTTAGTTTGACAAACGGATTACACAGGATAGTACCGGGCAGGATTAATCCGGTTAGATTTCACATGGCTGTCTATGGGACCGGATTGAACAGGAACGGGACAATCCTGTGAAATCCGTTTGGAACTTAGGGTTAACACTTTTTTACTACCGCCCGCAAAACAATGTATTAGGGGATTGCAGGTTGTTCCTCTGCTTCCAGACCTCTTATCTCTTAATGGGGTCCAGGAACAGATGAATTATTCGCTATTACTCGCTTCCCCATTCATTTACATTGGACTCGCTAGACTCGTAACGGGTAGCGAGTCCCAGACTCGGACTCGTTAGAGTCTAGCGATTCCGAGTAATTTAGGACTCGCTCATCCGTAAACTTAAGCTCCGTAGTGGTGTTCCACTTGTATAAATAGTTCACTGGAGTGTTATTTACTGGTCCAAAAAAATACACACAAATAATGGGATAAAATTTATAACCATGAGACTGAACATTGGTATTAGGTGTGTTATGCTTTTGAATATTTGCATCAGTGAAGTTTGTAGGAATCATGCAAAAGTCTGAGGATTCCTCACACCCCGACGCTACCATGACATTTAACGATGCTTGAGAAAATTTCCTTTTAACTTTGACATCACTAAGGCTGTATCTATAGTAAAGGGTTTGACAACTGTTCAATATAGTCCTAGGAAACGTCAGTGTGTTACACATAGGTTTTCAGGGCAAAACAAGGCTTTTCAGTACTTAGCATTTGCAGCAAAACGATTTGCTGTAAATCAATTAAAAAATAATTACGGTAGCTGTTAAATTTTAATTTCTAAATATTCGGTCATCTCTAATAAATATGGCATTTCTATTAGCTTAGCATTAGTGATGAGCGAGTAGTAAGATACGCAGATAGCGCTAACAGAATACTTTGAACTGTTTTATTATTGGATCTGAGTGAGTTCCCCATTTACTTTCCTTAATTGGATTCGTTACTCATTCAAAGTATACAGTGAGAGCTATCCGAACCTGAAAATCTTACAACTAGCTCATCACCACTTACCATCATTTCTGTACTCTAATGACTAGGTGGCTATAGGATGCCAATACCTAGTGCGCTCATTTGGCACTACAAGAGTTATTGAGAAATATTAATAACACATGGCATCATTTTGATTAAAACATCTGTAGTGAATGTAGTGAAATATCTATCTATTGTTGAAGGTCCATTACAATAGAGATGACTGAAGATAAATCACATTGAATAAGGAATCTCCAGTTCTTGGCAGAGAATTATCTCTTAGGTCACCAGTAATATTAGAAAATTACTAATGCTAATGTTAAATTAGGAGGCAACGATGTTTTGCGAGTTCAGCAAATGCAATTTTTTTCCTTTCCTGGAAACTCCTATGATTTGCAACAGGTACTTGCCAGGAATAAGAAAATCACGTTTTGTAGAACATATCCTGTTAAGTCAGTACAGATCCTGCTAATGGTCATAATCTCAGTATTTAATTATGTTATAGGCCAGATAACTATTTGGTAGCGCTGGATTTATTTTATTTGGAAAATCTTCTCCTTGTTGATTGCATTCAAACATGACTGAATAATTTATTGATGGGAAACGATGTTGAAGACATCATAGGGATGCAATAATATAAGGTAGAACTGACCTCTAATAGGAACATTCAACCTAAAAATAAATGTTAAAATTAAACAAGAAACATATTGTCTCTACCGTCAGTGTGCACCATCTGCAGAATAATAGGGAAAATGTCAGTCTTGTAGAAATCCTGTAGAGAACAAATAGAGTCAATCTTCTATCCCATTTTCAGATGATAGCTGATGGTAAACCTCCCTTGTTAATCCAAAGGGCAGGTTTTTCTTAGTGCGGAGAGGGCAGATGTGGAAAGCTCCTGCTGAAGTACTTTGTCTAAAGCCAGAGACACATTGAGTGAGATGCATGCGCGATAATCACACAACTCTCGCATGTCTCACCAGGAACGACTGCAAGCTCTTTGGACAGTAGCACGTCAGCGACGATTATCTCAAAAGTTCTGAAATGTTCTGCGTGGGCTATTCTCTCATTAAACCATCATAAATTAGGCAGGTAAAAGGTTTGGAACTGATTCCAGGTGTGAATTTTGCATTTGGAATCTGTGGCTGTGAACCCATATCATGCAGTGAAAGGAGCTCTCAATGGAAGAGAAAAAGACAATCATCAGGCTGAAAAAAGGAAAAATCTATGAGAAAGATAGCAAAAATGTTAGGAGTGGCCAAATCAACAGTTTGGTACATTCTTCAGAAAAAAGAGTGCACTGGAGAGCTTGGGAACTCAAGGAAGTCAATAGTGGTGGATGATCGCAGAATTCTTTCCATGGTAAGGAAAATCCACCACATCCACCCAAGTGTAGAACACTTTCAGAAAGAAGGTGTTCCAATATCTAAGTCCAACATACAGTTCCTGACAGAAGATATGTCGCTTATCAATGTTATGTAAATAAAAGCTTATAACTTGACGTTAAATTCATCCATTGGTTGTATGAATTACTCTTCTGCAAGTTGAAACCCTCCAAAATGTGGTTTAGGTTAAGAAAAAAATTGGCATCAATGCTGAAATATTGATCATTTAATGAACACAGAATGGTCAGATTTTGGCAAGACAAAAGTTTTGTCGCCTGGTCATATAATGCACCCAATCCTAGTTTACATCCTCACCTTTGCTCAGTAAATGATTTTTTAATTAGTGGGTATGTATAAAAAAAAAACAGCACCACAGACCTTCACTTGAATTGCAACTTGAGCTCCGACAACATGCCGAAAATCCACCCTGCGACCAAAGCCTTGATTATCAAGAGGCTGAAGAAAAGATTCACTGCAGAGGTGCCTGGCACCTTTAATGTGTGTCAGCGTCAAGTACAAAGAATTAAAAAAAGATTTGAAGAGACTGGAGATGTGTTTGACAAGCCCAGGTCCGGCAGACCCTGCAAGACAACTGCTTAGGAGGAACGTTTGTTGATTAGAAAATGCAAAGCATGCCCCTCTTCCACTTCAGCAGAGCTCCAACAGGCCTGGTCACCTGAACAGTTTGTAGGATTCTGTTTTGAAATGGCCTCCATGATGGAATCAGTGCCCAGAAGCCAGCACTAAACAAAAGGCAAATAAAAAACCGTGTGGCATTTGCAAAGTCCCACAGCCTGCTAAACAGATGGATGCTGGAAAAGTGGCAGACAGTGGATTTCTCTGATGAATGTTCAGTAGAATTACACCACAGTCGCCGCAAATACTGTAGGAGACGCTGGGTAATAAAGGGGTTAATACCAGCTTTGTTATACAAGCTGGTATTAAGCCCGAGATTCTTAATGTCAGGCCAGGTTTGACCCGGCCACTAAGAATCTCCAATAAAGGGTTAAAAAAAACACCACACAGAGAAAAATTATTTATTAAAAATAAAGACACAGACACCATTAGGGACTCCAACTTTATTACCACCACATAACCCACCAAAGACCCAGGTCTTCTCTCTTCTTTCTTCTCTCTTCTGTCTTCTGTCTTCCTTCTTCTTCTTGTTGAACTCATTCAGCTCTGCTACATCACACATCACACCACCGGGGGAGGAAATGCGCTCCCCTGCTGTGTGATGAGTCAGTGAGGCTGTGAGCATTAAGCAGTGCCGACAGCACAGAGCCGACTCATTCATAAGCTGCTGGATTTAACTCCCTGCTTACCGATCACTGCAGCACCGGTAAGCAGAGTGTTAACTGTGCTGTGACAGCGGGAGCCTATTAAACATGATTTAGCTATTGTAGCAGATAGAGCCTGAAGCTTCTCTGAGACACATCTGCGATTTGTAAATCGCACATTACTCGCTACTACTCGCTTCCCCATTCATTAACATTGGATTCGCTAGACTCGCAACGAGCAGCGAGTCCCGGGCTCGGACTCGCTAGAGTCAAGCGATTCCGAGTAATTTAGGACTCGCCCATCACAAGTAAAGTTACTTTGCCAATTACTTTTGAGCCCCTGAAATGAGGAGGCTTTGTAGAAAAATGGATGCAATTCCTAAACATGTCACAGAATATTTTTGTTCAACTCCTTTAGTTAAACCTGAAAATCTATAATTCAATTGCATCTCAGTTGTTTTTGTTTAAATAAAAAATAGTTGCACCATGAAGATTTGGTCACTGTCCAAATATTTCTGGACCTAACTGCAGCCATGGTTAGGTAAGTTTAGTGTGGAGAGCATGACCCACCGGGTAGAGCCCAGACATCCACTCCATCCAATACTTGTGGGATAAGCCGGAATGGACAGTGTAAGGCAGAGGCTGTCACCCACCATCAGTATTTAACCTCATATATCCTCCTCTACATAAATGGGCAAAACTTTAGACAGACATCTCCAAAATCTTGTAAAAAGTCTTCCCAAAAGAGAGGAAGCTGTTATAGCTGTAATAGCAGGACAAGGACCAACTCCACAATACTGTCTATGACTGTAGGATGAGATTTCTTAAAGCTCCTGTAGGTGTAATGTGTATGTGGCACCCCAAGGGTTAAAGTGCCAAAGAAACATCAACACAGGTTTAATCCCCACACAATACTACACTAGAAAGTGGGAGGAGTTTAGGTGACACCTGCACTAGTGGGAGGAGCTAAGTTGTTTACCACAGAGCATGAGTGACAGTTAGTTCAGTTTTGAGTCTGGAGCAGGAGCAGAGCCAAGTAGAAGTGGAGGTCCTGAGAGGTCTGAGGAGAGGAGACAGAGGAACAGAGGAACATACCCGGGATAAAGAGTTACCCCAAAAACTTGACCCCGGAGAGGCGCTTAAGACGGATACCGGATCCGAGGCTGTGCCTGAGACAGACAGGACAGTAAACACCGGCATAGTGAAGGTCCACCATCTTCACAGCACCATAGCAAAGCAACACGGAGGGGTCAGTGACACAGAGGACTCAAGTTGCCCAGCATATTGGTACACGTGAGCAGAGACAGGGCCAGCAGTTCAGCTACAAGCGGCAGCAGGGCCACACACAGCGCTTAAGTAGGAAGCCAAGGACCCGGACAGGGTGGGAGCAACCTGGTACAGACTCCGTGAACAATACTGTGTTATACCATCTGCAAGTAAAGACTTGGAAAACAACAGAAACCGTGAGTGTGTGTGATCCTTATACTGAAGCCCCACTTGCCCTCATATACTGCGATTACCTCTACTCTCATCATCTCTACTGCTACCCCTACTCTCCTGCAGCATCAATAACTATCCTCACAGACTTTAACTACTACTACCACTGCCCCGGGGAACCCAGTTCTGCCCACAGGAACTATTCTATCCAAGCTGCTATCCCATCATCCCCGGAGGTTCTGCAGCAGCGGCGGCCCCATTACTGGCCGCATATAGTGGGTGGCGTCACGAGTGACAAATCCCCTGTAAATAACCCCCATTTTATTGTGCGGTCCCGGGACACGGTCCGGACCAGGACCGCCGTGACATCCCCCAGCAGTACACCGGTCCGGCACCGAGTACCCCGTCCCAGTGGGCTCAACATGTAGGTGTCCTGATACTTCTGTCCATGTATTTGTACTATTTTTGCATCATTTTTATTCCGCGTCGTATCTTTTAGGCATTTTTCTTTCTACCTTTCACCATTTTCTTGAATAATTGTTGAACATACTTTAAACCACTGTTACACCCCGGAGTGAGCAGATCACAGGCTGCTAGTGTTCACCTGGTATCACAACTGTGTTGAAGAGCAGGAGGTGGTTATATGTAATTCTGGCAGCATTCACTTGTTAGAATGGTGGTTACTATGGGAATCCCATAATAATAGAGCCTCTTTCTTCCTAACCTTTGATGTATGTGCATAGCTGAAACTACAGCACATCCCCTGATGTGTAAGCAATTGCTTGTAAATTTACAGTCACCAGCATGTGGCTATCACTTGGACAAACAAAACCCTTTTGTATCACGTGGGTAGAAATTAAAAACCCAACCCTAACAGTCTACTGGGATTTAACTACATCTACTTTACAATGGGTTCACTCCATCATATTCTGGCTTGATAGAAACTGTAGTATAATTGTTTTATGGGTTATAATAAAAATATCTCAGATTCTCATATGGACATGACTAAAGATCATATCTGACAATATTTGAATTAGCCAAATTGCGTAGATTTATAGGAAAATTTCATTTGCAGCAAAGTTATTCGATGTTAGAATCATAGAGTCATAGAAGGTGGGATTGGGACCTCATGGGCCATCGGGTCCAACTCCTTGCGAGAGCAGGTTTCCTAAATCATCCAGCTATATGGCTATCCAGCTTCTACTTGAAAACTTCCATTGGTGGAGAGCTCACCACCTCTCATGTTAGCCTGTTCCAATCTCTGACTGCCCTCACTGTCTGAAAGTTTTTCTCTATGTCTAATCTGTATATACTTCCTTTTTGTCTAAATAAATGATGTATATCATGCTCTAGTGTCTCTTCAGACCAGAGGGCTTAATAAATGTAGGATGAAAAAAAATGAATAGTTATCTTATCGCTTTCCAATCCCACAGATCCAAAGTGCAGTTGTAGACGAATGTGATAGTGCGGGTACAGGTGTACAGTTCCGACCCATTTCGTAAGGAGTTGCCTTAGTCATTTCCACGAAACTCGTTAATGCGGATACAGGTGTACAGTTCCATCAACGTGCTGTGAGATGGACTTTTAATGAATTTCCAATAAAGACTTACCTTTTTGCAGCACTTCTTCCTGCGGACGCTGGATTTGTTTCTGCTTTCATCTAAGGATTTCTCCTACCTCAACCCAGGCAGTATCCATGCATCTGCTTTGATCCTGTGGGAGCCCGCCAGTATATGTTTTCCTACCCAGCAACTCTTATCAGGTAACATGCGGTTAGTAACCTGACCTAAGACCAAAGTGACTTCAATAGGTGATAGGGGCAGACCCTTGTGTCTCTTGGGGAATCTCACCAAGGAGGTCGCAACACTTGCCTGAGCCAATTCACTGCCGACTTGGCTGTCTTGTTAGAGGATTCATGGAGGGCTTCAATAGAGGGAGAGCTAACATATCTTTTTTCTATTTGCTTTAGTGCAGTTGCAAGCGCCTTTTTAACGTCTTCCCCAGTCGCTCATATTCTCACTGGCTTCTTTAATCTGGCTCAACCAGATATCTGACGTCACTGTGCACTGTGTTATCATTCAGGCAACATATAGGATAATGTGACCTCAGAATGTGCTCTGTACTGGTATGGCACACCGTAATGTCAGAGGCCTAGTCATTTAATCTTATTATTTTAATATTGGATGCTTATTTTAATATATTCCAGGTTGTACACTACTATATTTAAACATTATATATTACGAGCCTTTACGTATATCTCATTTGTTCAATTGCATTGACTCTTGACCCTGTAATGTCATTGTGTGACCCATGTCCTGCCTTTTCTGACTATTCATACTGTTTTGTACTCCTACCACACATGCCTGGCTTGAGGGAGACATCTGTCCAATGTTGAAATGTGTAGCTTTGTCTTCATTTAACTCATGAGTCATACTAAGCAGTGCTATATATCACCCCTTTATTATTTGGATTTTTTAAAAATATTTATCAAATTCTTCATAATGGCGCAAGTGGTTAAAGAATTACGTGCAAAATAAAAATATTATTACTTTTGCCGGTAACAAGGTTAAGTGCAGAAGGTCACACGCTCTGAAAATATGTCGCAAAATTTGCAATCAAATTTTGGGGCTACATAAAATTACTCCAGGGGGAATGGAATACGCAGGTTGAAAAATGAGCAAATGTTTAAAAAGTTGCAAATCTTAATTTGGCTGAACCCATAGTTTGAACTCATAAAATAGACTTTAAAAAGCACAAACTGAAAACACAATAATGTGCAAAGGAAATTCAGGCAAAAAAACATAAAAAAAAGAATAAAAAGGTGCAAATGCTATAATGAGTTAGAACCAATATTATCTAAAGTAAACCTGATTTAAATTTTAGAGACCAATTCAATGCAAGTAAAAACAGAAAGATCATAAAGCAGATATTTAAATGGCTGCTCTCTACCTGGACAACCCCTTCTTAAAAGTCCAAGTACCATGAATAAAATAAGAAAAGCCTATAGTAACCTCCCACACTGGTGCCATTTTTCTAAACCATAGAGGGATGATAAAAGGTTAAAAAACAAACTAAAAACAGATAATACTCACCTCACTGCTCACAGCTGTGGCCACCTCTGCTGCCAGCTCTCCCCTATACAGTACGACACCTTTTCCTACTGTTGCTATGCGCTGAAACCTTGGGCCTCTTAAAGCTATGCCGGGTCTTCCTGGCATGACAATATATGAAAAAACTGACCAACGACACCAATGTGAACAGGTGCTAGCTGAAAAAACACATCTATAAGAAAGCATACAGCTTTTTGATATATTGTTTGAATATTATGAGCACCTTTGCCCCACCCCACCCTATAGCCATGGTGTGTCCGACATTTTATTGTAGCCAGCTTCCTAACTACCCACACATGCAGATTTTAATTGTACATTGAGGCATTATATTAGGTACCCGATAGAGGAGAAGACCTTGTCAATCAGGTTCTCATGAATCTTCTAGTCAGGAGGAGGGGTTAGCAGTTAGGAAGTTGAAGCAAGGGAGAGAGAGAGAACATCAGAGTAAGGCGTCCGGAGCAGATGCAGGACTGAGAGAGTCCTAGGGAACACGGTAGTGAGAAATCCGCTTGTGTGCCCTGAATCCAGTCCCGACTCGGGCGAAGGGACTGGTTGCCCGAGGGGACCGGCCCCAGTCTGGTTTGGGTGCTCCAGGCCCTGATCAGTAAAACCAGAGGCCACTGGCTTTGCAGAAGCAGTGGCCTCAAACTGTGAATAATCATAGTAACATAGTAACATAGTTTTTAAGGTTGAAGGAAGACTTTAAGTCCATCTAGTTCAACCCATAGCCTAACATGTTGATCCAGAGGAAGGCAAAAAAAACTCCATGTGGCAACACTAAGCTCCACATTGGGGGAAAAATTCCTTCCTGACTCCAGATACGGCAATCAGACTAGTTCCCTGGATCAACGCCCTATCAAAGGATCTAGTATATATAACTAGTAATATTATAGTTTTCAAGAAAGGCATCCAGGCCCTTCTTAAATGTTAGTAGTGACTCACTCATTACAACATCATGTGGCAGAGAGTTCCATAGTCTCACTGCTCTTACAGTAAAGAATCCGCGTCTGTGATTATGATTAAACCTTCTTTCCTCCAGACGTAGAGGATGCCCTCTTGTCCCAGTCTCAGGCATAAGAGTAAAGAGATCATTAGAAAGGTCTCTGTACTGTCCCCTCATATATTTATACATTATGATAAGATCACCC
This sequence comes from Allobates femoralis, assembly GCA_033576535.1. Taxonomy (NCBI): domain Eukaryota; kingdom Metazoa; phylum Chordata; class Amphibia; order Anura; family Aromobatidae; genus Allobates; species Allobates femoralis. Next base: position 59,071,586 of record JARQOC010000001.1, read on the forward strand.
CTAAGCCTTCGTTTTTCCAAGCTAAATAACCCCAAGTTTAATAACCTGTCTTGATATTGCAGACCCCTTAATCCTCTAATGACTTTTGTCGCTCTTCTCTGGACCCGCTCTAGTTCAGCTATGTCTTTCTTATACACCGGAGACCAGAATTGTACACAGTATTCTAAGTGTGGTCGCACTAGTGACTTGTATAGAGGTAAAATTATGTTCTCCTCATAAGCATCTATGCCTCTTTTAATGCATCCCATTATTTTATTTGCCTTTGCAGCAGCTGCCTGACACTGGCCACTAAATGTGAGTTTGTCATCTGCCCATACACCCAGGTCTTTTTCAGTGACAGTTTTGCCCAGTGTTTTACAATTAAGCACATAATTATACCTTTTGTTTCCTCTGCCCAAGTGCATGACTTTACATTTATCCCCATTAAAGCGCATTTGCCATTTAGCAGCCCAAGCTTCTAGTTTACATTAATCCTCCTGTAGTATAAAATTGTCCTCCTCTGTATTGATTACCCTGCAGAGTTTAGTGTCATCTGCAAATATTGAGATTCTACTCTGTATGCCCCCTACAAGGTCATTAATAAATATATTAAATAGAAGCGGGCCCAACACTGACGCCTGTGGTACCCCACTGTTAACTGTGACCCATTCTGAGTGTGTTCCATTAATAACCACCCTTTGTTTTCTATCACTAAGCCAGTTCTTAACCCACTTACACATATTTTCCCCTATCCCCATTGCCCTCATTTTATGTATCAACCTTTTGTGTGGCACCGTATCAAAAGCTTTTGAAAAGTCCATATACACCACATCCTTTGCATTTCCTTGGTCCAGCCCAGAACTTACTTCTTCATAGAAGGTGGCTAGGACTAGGGCCTGACAAGGCCCGCAGCCATCAGCCTGGGACCCTGTTCATGAAGGGGAAGGGCAGGTGAAGCGAGAATCCAGCACAGGGAAGACCAACCTGGAAAGACCCATGAAAGGTGTCTTGGCAGAGCGATCTTAATCTCCTTGGGACTAATCTGGCTGCATTTTGGAGGAGCAGAGCACCCGTCTGGGTAACCTTCCCTCATCAGCAAGTAAAGGTAAAGAACTGCACGAAATGTCTGTGTCTTCTCCTTTTATGCGCTGTGGCCCTCTTCTTCATCACAGCCCCGTCCCTGCTATAAACTTTACCATCTGCCCTGGGGCTGCGCTCCACCTGTGGGGTGCGATACCATCCTGGCTGTCCTACCATCTGCCCCAGCAGTCTGAAACTGCAGAGTCAACCATCCCTGGCCGAGTACCACAGGTGGCATCACAAAGTTTCCCCTGTAAATAATCCCCTTTACTGCACGCCCAGGGTCATGGAGCCGAATCACTGCCACTGTGATCTCCCAAAGAACTGACCAGCACAGTCCCGAGTACCCCACGGCCCTGGTGGGCGTTGCAATATGATAAGACAACATGGGAAAAGAGACAAACAAGTGGGACTAGTACAACAGACAAAGGAACTCCATAGCTTCTCCAGAAATGTATTAACACAGCTTCAACTGGAACAGCTTCACTAGAGAGGTCAGCATAGAATATCTATAACGAGCATAGGAGAGCGCTAGTAGTGAGTTTATATAGAAAGGGAGTGGTCTTAAGGGCAGCAGATGAGAATCAAGCTACAAGGGGTCGCAAAAGGAAATCTTAACCCCTTCAGCATTGAAAGGAAATAATTCTGTTTGTCTCATGATAATCACTGAGCGAGCTCTAAGGAGGATCTGCGATTAGCTAAACGTTGTGACACTCTGATCCCAGATATTCAAGAAGTTTTAGCAGGGTGCTACATGACGCTGACAGTGAGCACTCTAGACTGGAACTTCCACCACAAATAGGCGCAAGACATCCTTTCACATAGGACTGTGTTTAACGGACTCGCGATGCTGATTGAGGAGACGGCCAAGGATTTGTTGGTAGCAAGTGGCTTTTATTACATCCGACGCGTTTCGGAGTCAGACCCGACTCCTTCCTCAGGGAGCACACAAGGTATTGTGTGTTCCCTGACGAAGGAGTCAGGTCTCACTCCGAAACACGTCGGTGGTAATAAAAGCCATTTGCTACCAACAAATCCTTGGCCGTCTCCTCAATCAGCAGTGTGGGTCCATTTAACAAAGTCGTACATCCTTCTTCTCTACCACGGCTTCTGTTGATGTGTGGACCGTGCAGCAGCCATTTTCACGTGCATGCCGGTTGTGTGCTACACAACCCGTCCAGGTGAGCAGTGACCATCTATCCTTTGTGTCTCTCAATGAGATAAGACCCTATTGCGATCTCTTTCCTTTCAGCTTCACTTATTGCCATCCCTTTACATAGTTACGCTCAGAACTTCTAGCCTAGGGTCAAGCAAGAAGCGGTTCTGTTGACCGTACAGGTGATCGTGAACAGCGGAGGTGCACGGTGAGGTGAGTATTTTTTTCTCTACATAGTAGCATATAAATGGACAGTCAATTCACGGAAAATACATTTGTAGAAAATGAAATGTCATGAAAAAAATCTGCGAGATACGAATCTCAACACATCGGCTCATCACTACTAGACAATACTGTCTACAGCTGCACTAAATGCAGGAGGCAGGATTAGCCTCTGTCAGATTTTTTTCCAGACTGTCTAGTCTAAATTTGCTGTAGGTTTGTGTAAATATTAGATAGGTTTACTTAATCTGCTGACATATGTTACACAAAATTCTAAAGAAAAATGCAAAAATTGCAGTGTCTGGTGCAGGAGTACGATGCAGGGACTCTCCACCTTCTCATACCCAGTGCAATAAACATATTTTAGCAGGTTTGTCTACAGTTTCCTTTAGAAAAAATGAATGGATACAATATTGTTACATTTTCGGTTTTCATGGTTTAACATAAAAACTCTTCTTTCTGTAAACATGACTTTCTTAAAATATACAATGTGGATTTATGGAATGAACACGGCTACCAGAGTTTACAATATCCTCCTTACTTTCCCGCACTAGTGTCTTATTTTTCTCCCTCCAGCTTGTGTATATGGCTGATATATCTGTGAATTATCATAGCTATGTGTTATGCATGAGTTACTCTATAATTAATATTCTGTTTCCTTTCAATGGCTTACCTTGTAAACATGAGCAGTAAATATTTGCTGCGGAGATTTATATCTATAAACGTGTACATCCTGCCCAGACTCTGCGCTCGCCTCCAGCACCAAAACTACTGTAATTTGTAATTCCCGTCTACTAGACGTACATCAAAGCTGCAAGAAGAATTATGTACAGTATGTGCGGCTCTTCTGGTAATGTGTATATTGCACTTCTTCCGATGAGTTTGCTCAGTGACTACTTTATTGTTTTATGCAAAATCATACTCTAGTATAAATTATTTTATTACTTATTACTTACAGCAACCTTAGTATTAATTATTGTCATCTTACAATTCAGCATCTTGAATCGAAGGGTAAATAGCAGGTGCAGCCGTGGCTTTTACACCCAGGCTCTGTCTCCTCAAACTACCCAATTTCTCCTCTGTTACATAAATGACATATTTGTCAGAGGCCTCATGATAGATTTTACAGCAAGGCTCAGTAAATGAAATTACACCTCTGCCAAAACACCAGCGGCGTACCGCCAATGGCGGCAGACCATGCAGTCGCTATGGGGCCTGAAGAGTCAGGGGGAGCAGGTGCATGTGTAGGCACTGTCCTCCCCACCCATTTTGCCCCACCTGTGCCAGCACAATCACTGCCACCACACCAATTCACCACACCAGTTCCACCAGTTCACCTGTGCCGGCGCAGGCACTGGCTCCCACCCATGGTTACCCCACCTGTGCCAGCGCAGCCACCGGCCCTTTACTCATGGTACCCCACCTGTGCCAGCGCAGACACCAGCCCTTCCACCCTGGGTCACCCCATCCATGTGCCAGCATAGGCACTGACCTTCCCACCCATGATCCCACCACCTGTGTCAGCACATGCACTAGCCCTCCAACCCACCGGCCAACCACCTGTTCCAGCACAGGCACTGGCCCCCAGGGAACCCCACCTGTCATCGCACTTTCAATTTTATCAGCATCACAGGTGTTGATACAATTGCAAGCAATGATGAAGGAGGAAGCTCTCCACTCTCTCTTCCATCATTCTCCTGCTGTGCCTGTGGTCTGATGTTTCAGACAGTGTGGTGTGATGCCGTCACTACTGCGTGCCGCTTTTCTGGGATGTGCAGAGTGCAGGATGCCTGCATGGAAACCAGAGGAGCGGGGGGACCAAGGAGAGGTGAGTATTTATTTATAGATTTATTTAATCAGAGATTACGAAATTGGCCAGAAGACGATTGTGGTGCATTAAATAATATGGGGGCGACCTTTTAATACATGGAGGTTTTAGAGGCTGCATAATTCTATATTATAGGAATATGGGTGTGTATTATAATATTTGGAGAAATATAAAGTGCACTATAATATATGTAGGATTATTGGGGCTGAATTATAATATATGGAGTACTATGGGAGTGCATTATACTATATGGAGGACTATGGGTTGCATTCTATGGAGGACTGTGTGTGGCCCAATATACTATATGGAAGGCTATGTGGAGCTATTATAGTATTTTAGGGGTTTTGTGGAGGTCATTATAATATTTGGAGGACAATGAAGGAACATTTATTCTTTATGGAGGCCTATTTAAGGACCATTATAATGTGTGCAAGCAATTATACAGTGTGAAAGTTTGTGTGGGGTCCATCATTCTGCGCGGAGACCATTATACTATTTGGAGGGATATTACTGGCAAATATACTGTATGTAGGCCCATTATACTGCATGGAGAGTTGTTTGGAAGTCACAGTTCTCCCATCATCATACTGTATTGGGATCACCATTGATTGGCAAAGCAAACGTGATTCTAATTGACTCGGTGTGAGACTGGTGGTGCTATGACAGCAATACATTCAGAGTCATCTGTATATTAATATCTTTCTGAATGCATTATAATTAGCTCAGTTTCATATTAAAGAAAGGACGAAAAAAAAACACTTTGACTTTTAATTTATTTTGCAAAAAATTCACAGCAAAAATGTGCACATGTAACATATGGATTTAGCCATGGATTCCCTATGGAGTTACGCTAAAAAAAGTGACATTTGCAATTCAAATTGACATGCTGTGGGCTTTAAGTAAAAATAGATGGATCTTTTGAAATTTAAAATTCACTGACTTTGCTAAATTTTCCTCAAAAATTCCATTTGCGGTAAATAAATTAGCGTGAATTGCAATACTGGAAAGTTTGTAATTACTCGGAAAAGACATACGTGGGAGAAGAGAGAGAGAGAGCCATAAGAGCTTACACTTCACAGGAGAAAGAGAGAGAACCCCACTGACCAAAAGAGCTTATGGTCTACAGGAGAGCAAGAGATAACTGCAAAGACTATAAAGGTACCGTCACATGTGGCAATATGGCTTCCATATCGCCGTAAATTTGTGTATTTCGGCGATGTGGAAACCGCATCGCCTGTGCGTAGTGGCGTGAGACAGGGAGATTTTACGGCGTGAAATTGCCGGTGGAGCGTCGCCTGATCGCCCTGCTCTGCTGAAAAATCAGGTGATTTCCACCAGGCGATTTCTTCGCACCTTGGCATGTGACTGGGCGATAGCGATGTAGAAAGTGAGCTCAGGCCATCTGGAAGCAATTCCAGAGTTGTGCCTAAACGTTCTGTTTTGGGCACCCCGTCTGTCGCGATTTCTGCGTTCCCATTGGCTGGCCATGGCTAAGGTGCCATATTTTAATCGTGATATAGTAGAAAGGACACATGCGTCATGTAGTGGGCAGACAAGGCTGACCAATGGCAACGCAGTTGTGTTGGCCAATCTGAGTGGTAGGGGCGCGGTGTACAACACTCTGCCACGCCTGTCTCCTCGGCGCACTTACACTCTATGCCCACATCGCTGATGCGGTGGAGGCGTGTGACGCGCAGATTTGGCGGCGATGTGGCTATGTGAAATTGCTTCCGTCTGCGGCAGGGGATTTCCGGAATGCAGGATCGCCGAACATTGCTTGCGAGATGTCTATGTGTGACAGGGCGACGGCGATGTGTAAAAAAGTGCCCGGAACGTGCGCACTCACGTCGAATTGCCAGCCTTATGGCGGCGATATTGCTACGTGTGATGGTACCTTTAGATCTTACACTCTAGAGAAGAGACAGACTTAACTTGTTAATCTGGAGATACAAAATAATTCTGCCGTACATACTGTGCTCAACTGGGAACCACTGATCTGTGATGACCCCAGTACTGACCACCAATGTACAAGTTTGATAGTTTGCCTACTTGATAATGCAAAATATTATGATACTAGATGGGGGCCTGATGCTATTGCATCATGATGGCAGTTTCTGTGCGCTGTGTCTTCCCTTGCTGTGCATCTCTCCTCTATTCTCTCTCTCCCCCTGTGTCTCTCTCTCCCCTGTGCATTGTTAGCCCCCACTGTGCCTCTCTCTCTCCAGTGTGCTGTCTCCCCCTGTGTCTCTTTTGCCTGTGTGCTATCTCTCGGTGCTTCTATCTCCCCTGTGTGCTGTCTTCCCCCTTGCATCTTTCACCTGTGCCTCTCCACCCATGTTGTGGTGAGCAGCATTGGACTGTCACAGTGATCAGTCACATGAACCTGGCTCTGCCTGGTCACATGACTTACATCACCGCTGGGGTGTGGGTTGTGGCATGCTGCGGGGGATGTTCGGCGTATGCTACATGACGGACATCAGGTGTCAGTGCCTTTGCCAGCTTGCACCATATTAGAACACTCATCACTTGGGTGTGCTTATATGGCGTGGCTTCCGGTGAGTGCAGTGGATTGTGGGATTTGGAGACATTTGAATGGAAGTGGATGACAGAGAACATTAGGTAAGTATTATAATAAAGAAATTATTTATTCAGTTACATAGCGCTATGAATTCCACAGCACTCTTCATATATCAGTAATACTGTCCCCATTGGGGGCTCACAATCTAAACATCCCATCTGTATGTGTTTGGAGTGTGGTTGGAATCCGGAGGAAACCCACACAAACACAGGAAGAACATACAAACTCCTTACAGATGTTGTCCTTGGTGGGATTGTAACTTGTGATCCCAAGCTACAATGCTAATCACTGAGCCACCATGCCGTCCAAGATGCAAAATGACCCTAGCCCACTCTATCATTCCTTAGCAGTGTGGAACATGGTGTCACGTCAATGTTTCACTTTTCAAACCATAAATTGAATCTCAAAATGTTTGAATTTGCATGAAACTGAATTTCAGGAAACGCGAGTCGACTTTGATCTGCCATAGATCATCTCCTTGTCTCCTGTTTAAACATCTGCATCACAGGTTAATTGCAGAAATTTGTTGAAATCTCATCCATATGCCTGCAAGACTATAGCGATGTGTGAATTTACTCTTACACCTGCAGACGTCTTAATGAGCTGAGCAAAATGACAATGCTGTCATAGTACTGTAGAAAAATTGGAAAATTCTCGTAGGAAATCTTGAGTGTAAAGACGGAATTTACTATTTTTATTCTATGCTTTGTAACTGAACTTTTCCTAGTCTTTTTTTAATATTGGCTGTTTGCTAGGTAGCGTCTGAAAAACGTTTGGGCCAGGAGGTGACACAGTTTGATTTCCACACTCCTATGGGAGCAAAGGTGTCACACGCAACATTGTAGAAGAAAAGACATTTATTGTTTACATGCCAGCAGTATTCCCTGACCAGCACCTCAGGGGAACACATTCCCACAGGTTCTTATAACTAAATCATGGGATTGTAGGTTAGTAATTGATCAAAATGTAAGGAAAAGGTTAATTTGGATGAGGGCCATGTGAAGAACTACAAACATCCAGTTACGTACAGGGGCGTAACTACAACAGGTGCCTGGCTTGCGATCGCACCCGGGCCCCAAAAGTCCCTTTGACCTATAGAAAAACACTGTTGCTGTTAAAGATTTGTAATAATTGGGGGCCCCATTGGAGCTTTCGCATCTGGGCCCATGAGTTTCAAGTTACGCCACTGGTTATGTAAGTTGGTAGTGTAATGTTATATCATTAAGAACTCTTGTTCTATCCATAAACACTTTTTCATGGGGAGGATATGTAGCACCCCACATGGTCAGACGTCACAGTGGGGTATTGCACTCGTAAAAGAGGTGTAATCTTCCCCAACTGCAGGTGGATGCTAGGCTGGTTGGTGGGACCCATTCCTGCACTCCCACATCAGAATAGAAGTGGGAGGTTACTCCTGGGAGGGAGATATATTCACCTCTATGGGGAGTAGAGAGTCGGAACAGAGAGTGAGGAGAAGGGAGTTGGAGGGGAGTCGAGGAGGAGTGTGGAGCAAGACGGAAGGTTTACCCGGACAGCTCTATGCTGATCCGAAGGGAAGATGAGAGAGGATCCTGAGGGGATCCTGAGAGAGGGTGCCTGACGTGTGAGTCTGGGCCCGAGAGAGAAAGGGGGAACCCCAGCATGGAGTGACCATACTCCAGGGAATTCCCCAGTCCACCACGGAAACGCCAGACCCGAGGAAACGGCCAGAGTCTACCTCTGAAGTCGTCAACCGGCTGCTGCCGTCTGTTCACTGGCTGTGGCACCCTGCCAGATGGAGCGGTCTGCCTGCTTCCTCACCACGAGGGAGGAGAGCCCTAAGTCTACCTTCAAGGAGCCATTGGTTATAGACTAATCCTAGGCGGGGAAGAAAGGACACAGGTTCGTCAACTAAGGCATACCAGGGGTACCACCATACCACCTGGCATCCACTTGCAGCCACCTGTAGAGCTACCTCTTTCTTTAACAACTTTTACTGAACGGTGAACTTATATGCTGATGACTGTTTGCAGTAAAGTACCTGGGAGAGTGACTTTGCCTCCGTGTCTTAGTGCTGCAGAATTCAACCTGTTTTCTTACAGGAATGCTGCCCCGGAGGACCAGCTCCACCTGTTGGGAGCTTTGCCATCCTTGCCGCAATACCATCGCCCTCCGGAGGACTGTGGCGGCGCTGGTGATCCCTCACCAGGTACTACAGGTGGCGTCACGTGACAATAATTTTTATCCCCTGTACATAGCCCTTATTGAAGTGACACCCATGCCACGGGCTCAGGCACTGCCACCCGTGAGATCCCTGCGAACATTGGTACGAGCGTGATCCAATTTTTTGCTGGATTACGTGCCGACTGAAAATACAGTCAACCACACTTAGCCTTAGATAGAAAGTGATATTCGTCAGCGCTAAGGTATCAAAAACCAAGACTCGGCTCATTTAGCAATTACCTCTAAACTTTAATGGTTCAGTGTGAGGATCCAATTCGCCACAACGCGTTTCAGCGCTAATTGCGCCTTTCTCAAGTGAGAAAGGCGCAATTAGCGCTGAAACGCGTTGTGGCGAATGGGATCCTCACACTGAACCATTAAAGTTTAGAGGTAATTGCTAAATGAGCCGAGTCTTGGTTTTTGATACCTTAGCGCTGACGAATATCACTTTCAATTTTGGAGCTGCTATCTTTCTTCCCAGCGGGGAAGCGTGATATCAGCGGCTTTGGTTTCTAGGACCTTGCTTACGTCACTCCACCACTCCCCTGAAACTGTCACGTGCACCGCCAGCCTCGTGACTTACGTGCAGTTCCCTTCCCTTCGGCTCCGGGTCGGTGCGGAGACCCCAGCGGGATCACATCCAAACCTACCAACCAGTTGTGCGGTCGGGGCACAACAGGATCAGGTGAGCACAGGGGATCTTTAACCGACCCCTTTATAGTTTCCGTGCTGCAGTGTGGCGCAAATCTGTTTTCTTTTACACACTTAGCCTTAGAGAAATGTAGTGAGAATCACAGATTGCCGCTGTCCACATAGTGATGCTGTGAAGAAGCGTCAGTCTGAAGTCGTAAGTCTATTAGTCTCCTATTCCGATATCATATGGAAAGTGTCTGTATTAGTGATGAGCGAGTAGACAGATCTACAGGTTCAGATATCTCTAACCAAATACTTTGAATGAGTTACAAATCCAATGCAAGACAATGGGGAGCTCACTTGGATCTGAATACTGAAACAGTTCAAAGTATTCGGTTAAAGCTATCTGAACCCGAATGTCTTACTACTCGTTCATCAATAGTCTGTATCCTTAAACGTTTGGTTTCAGCAGAAATAAATAAATAATAATAGTTTTATTTATATAGCACCAACATATTCCACAGCACTTTACAATTCAGAGGGGACATATACAGACAATTTGAGACAAAATATAGTATCAAATATTTCATAAACCATGAGGAGTGAGATCCCTGCTCACAAGCTTAAAATCCATGAGGAAATCAGGGAGTTACAAAAGGTAAATGGTAAAAGGTGCCGTCATACATGGTCAAGACATCAATGTAATAACACAGAGTACAGGGACTTATTTACAATGATTGTGCAGCCAACTTAAGGAAGTGGGGAATAGATTAGAGCTGCATGAGGGGCCACCAGCTATTCTTTGTAAAGCATTTGTGTCTGGTGGAGTGAATAGGATATGTCTGAGTGACTGACTAGGGGGCATTATAGGCCGCCATAAAGAGATGTGTTTTTAGGGAGCGCCGGAAAATATGTAAGTTGTGGATAGACCTAATTTCTTGGGGTATAGCATTCCAGAGAATTGGTGCAGCTCAGGAGAAGTCTTGGAGGCGGGAGTGCGAGGTTCGGATTTATGCAGAAGTTAGGCTAAAGTCTCATCTAGAGCGTAGAGAACGGGTGGGGTGATAGACAGAGATGAGGGTAGAGAGGTAGGGAGGTGCTACACTGTGAAGAGCTTTGTGGGTGAGAACAAGCAATTTGAATTGGAACCTGTAGTGTACAGGCAACCAGTGCAGTGACTGGCACAGAGTGGAAGCGTCTGAGTAATGATTGGCCAGATAGGTGACCCTGGGTGCCTCATTAAGGATGGACAGGAGAGAGGAGAGTCTAGTGCGGGGGAGGCCAATTAATAGAGAATTACAATAGTCAAGGCGGGAGTGGATCAGGGCCAAGGTGAGGGTTTTTGTTGTTTCCATGGTGAGAAAGGGATGAATTCTAGAGATGTTCTTCAGGTGCAAGCGGCAAGAGCGGGCGAGAGATTGTATATTGGAGGTGAATGAGAGATTCAAAAGGTAGGTTTTTACATTTATTGCAGCATTTATCTATTGCTGATATACCGTATTTCCCCGAAAATAAGACAGTATCTTATATTAATTTTTGCTCCTAAAGATGTGCCATGTCTTACAGGGACACACAAACACAGGGGCACGCATACAGGAGCACACACACAGACAGGGACACTTCTCACCGGTCCCTGCTGCATTCCAGCGCCGCTCTCAGCTGCCCGCTGCTGTCCCGCTGCTCGCTGCTGCAAGGAGGATGGCACCACTCTCATCTCCTTGCTGCAGGTGCCGTAGGTGTACAGTGCCACTGGCCCAGCCATTCACAGGCCAGGAGCCAACTGGGCAGCCAATCACAGGCCAGAAGCCGATGTCATGCAGCAAATGGCCTGTGATTGGCCGCTGGGCAGTTCCTGGCTTGTGATTGGCCAGGACAGTGGTGGGAGGCTTGAAAAATAGAGCGGTGCTAGTCTACATGCATCTGCAGCACCGCTCACAGCGACAGGCACCGGGACACGAGCGGGGGGCGGGCTGGAAGCGGGGGCGGGCTGGAGGAGTCACAACTGCATGCTGTGGTGAAATATTGTAAAATAGAGACATGCCTTATTTTCGGGGGGTGCCTTATATTTACAGGCACATTAAACCCCCTGGCATGCCTTACTTTCGGGGGGGCGCCCTATTTTCGGGGAAACAGGGTAGCTATATACCGATCAATTTAGTGATCATTTTAATTATGTCTGCAGTATAGAGTTTTGACTTGTTGGTTATTTTAAATTAAAACCAAATCTATTTCCTCTTGATAAAAGAAATGGAAAAAATCCAGCTTCATTTCTAAACTACCTCTGCTTCTTGTCTAATGACCCCTCTTGCTCGTAATGTACGATAAATATCATAATGAGCAAATCTTCATTATGAAGTGACTGGGGGGATGCTTTTGAAATAGCTGTGCCTTCTTCAGTGCAGACAAATTAATTATATACGAA